>JAZBJN010000033.1:0-511734 GCA_037127355.1 Schoenoplectus tabernaemontani
AAGCTCAAAACACTCTAAATTGTTGCATTCCATAAGATTTTCATATAAAGAATTTTTAATGAGAATGATAAATTAAAATTTGGAAATAATTTGATGTACTTTTTGAGTTAAACTCACGGTATCTTTACTATATATATATATATATGTATATTTACATATACATATACATAGAGTTAGACTATTATGAAAAGATTTGCATTTCGAGCTCAAGTGCATATGGCTCAAATTTTATCGTAACACGTCTGAAATTCAAAATACTCATTAAATTCTTCATATCAAAATATTAGGGGATGTAAAAATTTAGGGTATTTTGAGTTTTCTAAGTATTTGTTTTGGATTTTTGAAAATCAGCACTAAAATAATAATAAAATATTGAATTATTGTTGTTGATTTTCAAAAATTCAAAACAAATACTTAGAAAATTCAAAATACTCCAAATTTTTATAACCCCTAATATTTTGATATGAAGAATTTGATGAGAATAATAATTTTGAATTTCGGACGTGTTATGATAAAATTTGAGCTGTATGTACTTGGCTTCGAAATGCAAACGTTTTCACAATAGTCTAACTCCATATACATATACATATACATGTATATCAAGTTTTTGAAAAATTTCATTTTAACTTCACCAAAATCTTTAATGTTAAGTAAAAAAAATCGTTTAAGTTGTTATTAACCTTTAAAGCCATTAAATAACTTCATTTAAATCATTTTAACTCAAAATTATTTTCCTATAGTTAAGTTAAGATGCGCGAAATATTTTTGTAAAGCTTTATATATATATATATATATATATATATATATATATGTATATATTAATTGGAAAGCATTATTAATAGTGCGATGAATTAAATTATATCTAAACTTGTAATTTGCAATTAATTAATTGAATGAAAGTCTTCCTTTTACCTTTTTTGAATTAAAACATAAATTAAGGCGAACTCAATAAATACTAATGCTGAGATTCTTTTGTTATACATTTCAGATATTCTCAAGACGATTATAAGAGAGAACACGAACTATGATATAGAGACACTACTTTCCATCTATGATGCTTCATTTCTTGGATTTGAGGGGGAGGAATGGTTAGACGAGGCAAGAGTATTTTCGAGAAAACGACTAGAAGAACTAAGAAAAACATGCAAAGAGCAACAATTGATAAAGGGAGCAGTGGAGCCTGCAGAAGAAGTCCCATTGCATTGGAGGCTTCCAAGACTTGAGACAAGACGGCTCCTGGATCAGTCTCAGTCTCAGTCTCAGGAAAATGAGATTTCTGACATAATAAAGTTCGCAAAACTCGAGTACAATCAAGTGCAGCTCGTGCATCAAGCAGATCTTTCAAGACTTTCAAGGCAATTATATATATAATTAGGTGTAAACACACATACACATACACATAAATATATTAGTGGGATTCATTGACAATGGATCTCTAAATAAATATAAAAAAATCTTAAAAAATATATAAATATGTTCTTCTATTTTTAGATTGATGATCATTTAAATTTTATACAATTTTATTATCATTTGATAATTCATCAAATACCGTTAAATTGAAATCATTGCAAATTACATAAAAAATTGATGGTATTTAATGGACCATCAAATGATAATGAAATTGCATGAAATTTGAATGACTAATTAAGTTTATGTTTATTCATCTCATTAATTCTTCTCTGAATTAGATGGTGGTGGAACTAGGTTTGAAGGAGAAAGTGCCTTTTGCTAGAGATCGTCTAGTGGAGGCATTCTTCTATGCATCTGGAATTGTACCAGAATCACATAATGCTGATTGCAGAGAAGTACTCTGTAAACTCGCAGTACTTATTGTCATCGTGGATGATGTATATGATATTTATGCGACCTTTGATGAGTTGTTGCTTTTTAATGAAGCTATCAAAAGGTACTTAAATGAACGAATTCAATGCACTAGTCTCCATGTAGAATTAAACATCTTATAGTCGAAATTGATTAATGTTGTGATCAATATTTAATTTATATATAGAAAAAAAGAACTTGACTTTATTTAAATATATAATTTCAGGTGGGACGATATCGAATCAACAAAAAATCTGCCTGAATATATGAGAACTATATACAAAGTGCAATTTTTAATACTACCAAGGAAAACGACTTCATGTGTTCTTGCAAAATATGGTTGGGACGCCTCCCCAATTCTTACAAGAGCAGTGAGTTATTCCAATTCAAACCTAATGATGCAAGTTCATGAATTGACTTTAAGAAATAAATTAGTTAATTAATGATCTAATAATGTTTGTGCATGTGTTGATTTACGGTGGCAAGATACATGCGATGCGTTCTTGATGGAGGCCAGATGGTACCGGAATGGTAAGAAACCAATGTTTGAAGAGTATGTAGAGAATGGATGGGTATCATCGATGCGCCACTCTTGCGACACATTTTTTCTTTGTCTTTGGCGGATACAACAACTGCACAAACTCGATTAAAACTCGATTCGAGAAAAATATCACAGATTGGTAAAATCATGCGCAATGATATTTCGCCTCAGCAACGATCGCGCAACTCATTCCGTACGTGCAAGAGTTTAGTAACTTGTAACGATTAAAAAAACGACTCATTACAAATTATTTCTCAATTATATGATTAATTGATAATTTCAAAGCGGAGTTACAGCGAGGAGATGCTCCATCATCCATTGCGTGCTACATGCGGGAGCAATCGTGTACGGAACAATGCGCGCAAATGGCCGTTGAAAAGCTTATTGTGGAGACATGGAAGAAAATTAACGAGGATTCTATCGGTGATGGTCGCCATGGATTACCTCCACCGTTCATCAATGCATGCGTAAATCTAGCACGTGTATCACTTTGCGTGTATAATGGTGGTGATGGTGTGGGAGCCCCAGATCAAAGGATGAAGAGTCTTGTTACGTCCTTACTGTTAGATCCTATAAGAATGGATTAGGTCAGGAAAATTAAGTTCATGCAGGTCCTTGCGCCTTCCAATGTGTATTTCAGCATTCTTAATTTCACAAATAAAACAAATTAAGAAGTTGGTATTCTGTGAAATTTCAATATATATATTGTGTTCGATAAATTAGATTGGCCGTTTAAAATTTGAATGTATGGATGAGATTTGAAACCGGAGATAGTGCTCTCTTTACTTGGTGAAGTACGGTAAACACTTCTCGCGTATGTGTGGCACATGACATAATGGTACATGTAAAGATGTAATGCGACTATTTTCACATGGGCGACTAATTTGACGAATGTTTTTCTTGTGTATAATTTTAGGCTTCAATCAAGTCACGTTTAAACGCAGTAAGGTTATGATAGGATAGTCTGGGTTATTCCTCGGGTTGGGTTCGGGTTCAAGGGTCCGGGGCAAATTGTTTCTATATTTTCCTTCACCTTCCACACATTGTGCTTCCTGCTTGATCGTCAGTTTGCAAATTGCCATTTTAAAGATGCCAGCCAATGAAGGAAAACTTTCATATGTTCGTCTAATGTTTAAATTTTGGACACAGGTTTTTCTTTTCTTTTTTTTCTTTCATTTTATTCACGGAATGCTAGTGATGCCTGTAAATTATAAAATTTCCTGTACACGAAAACTTTCATATCCAAATTCCACACCTATTGCCTTTCGAATCTTTTATCTTTTTCACCAAGTCCTCGAGGAAAGTATACATATATGACTTGCCATGTATATATTTTAGGAATTTGATATTTATACCTCAAGTTCAGTATCCCGTCAAATACCCAACTCAAATACGTTGATCACGTGTTGAAATAACTCTTGAAAACGTTTCACGTTCAAACATCCCGATGTTGTTCTAAATTGCGATGTCTTTATACCTAATAACTTTACTCTTAATACTTAATATTATATATCTTAAAAGTTATTAATACAAGTATTTTTTTTCTTTCATATTTGTCTATATTTGCCTTAATACTCATATATTTTATACCTGATTGTGAGTAAAGAATATATTCTTTTTGAAAAGGAGACGTGATATGATGACTTGGCGAATCAGGTAGCCTCGGCTATGAACTCTTTATAACTAAGAACTATACACTCAACAAGTCTTAATACTTATTAATTAATTAAGCCTAACTGAAAAAGTTATTGACCACATTAACCACGTTCCTGAACATCAAATGATAATCGTCATATGGACAATCATCGAAGTCTTTGAATCGGATGTCTTAAGTCTTAACAATGGATAACCAAAGTCTTTAAATCGATTGTCCGAAATCTTAACACAAAAAATATGATGTCTTAAAAATCTAATATTACAAGTTATATTTTGAACTTAAAATTTATATTTCGACGGTTATCATAATATAAGCAAATATATATACCTAAACTATAATGTCTTATAATTCATCTAACTAGTTGGAGTTTCAATTAATTTCTCAATCTCTAATAAACCAAAGAAATTAATTTATCACTAGTCATATTAACATAACTTGATCTTTTAAGTCTTAATAGTCACCACCCCAAGTCTTTATATTCATCCATGCAAGTCTCAATATGTGACATAATAGACTATATTAATTCTGAATAAACATCTTAAAAATATATATTCTTATAAGTCTTAATATTCATCAATCTAAGTCTTTATATTCATCTATGTAATTCTCAATATGCAACATAATTCTAAATAAAATATCTTAATATATCAATCATCCGAATAAATATTAATGAACCACATAACAATCATTATAAATCAAAAACAAAAAAAAATATAACTTTCTATAAACTTTAAACTCACTATAACTAATAGTCACACTCCTAATAATTGCTAAAATATATCTTAATATCTATTAAATTAAGTCTTTTTTGTTTATATATCTATTTTTATTTGCTTATATTCTTATCTAAATATCACCACTTATAAATCTGTCCATCGGTCTAATTTTTATGTGAGAAAGTGGGCTAGTTTGAAGTTTTTATACTTACAGTTTGAACTCTTAGTATTTGCAATTTGAAGTCTTAATACTTGCATTTTAAAGTTAATGTACTTACGGTCTGAAGTTTGTATACTAATTATGATTTTTTTTAATAAACTAAAAATAATAATACTTAGAAATAAAGTCTTAATAAATCTTACCTAAAATAATACTTTTATGTAATTTACATTTGATATAAAATCTTATAAATAAATTCCTAAAATCTAGCATTAGAAGTCTTAAGATCATTCATCTGATGTCTTAATATATATTAACACAAATCTTACTTTTAACTTTGAATAATATATAATTTAAAAAATATTTATCAAACACTCCTAGAGCCAAATCTCTACATCTAATTGTTCAAAACTTAGTAATTAAATTATTAATACTTATTAATAAGTCATATTTAACTTTAATGAATTTAAAATTTCATAATATTTTCTGAATATAGATATTCTTTTTATCTTAACTAATGTCTTACAATTGATAAATTTATATTTAATATTTTTAAATATCTTAAGACCTTATAATTTATATTTATAATAAAAATAATCTCAATAAATAATAAAAATTATCTTTATATCTTATGTCATTAAGTCATAATATTGTTTACAATATATAATAGGTATGTCACACAAAATAAAATATTTAGAATAATTATAACAAAAATAGGTTTAATATTTAATATCTACCATAACACATCTTAATGTGTCATTCAAAATATAATTTATATTTTAGTTTTAATTTTCACTATTATAAATAAATCTCAACACATATTTTTGATACACGCTTCAATATGTATTGTATATTTACTAATTAAAATTTATATTAATATATCATTTGAAATATAATTTATAGTTTAGTCTAAATTTTCAATAGTACAAACAATATAGTCTTTGTTAGTCTTGTGTTGAAGTTCAATCAATCTCAATTCTCAATATTACGATCAAGTCTTTATGGTTTGTATAATAATACTTTATATCTAGTACAATTAAGTCTTTATATCTATTATACTAAGTCTGACGCATATATATTTAGTGTAACATAATATTTTTCTTGTATTCTCTCCTATATCTCAACCAATTGATTCGAATGAATACTCAAATTTTATATTTTTACTATCAAAAATTGATCTAGTTTCACTTCTTAATCAACCGAGTTTTAAAATATGAGTTTCAACACATTCTCACAAAGAAGTGAAATGATGATCCAAACACTTAGAATATTAGAGAACTTGTTAAAATCTTCACATATCATCTTCTTGGTCTAGAGAAAATATTTGATCAATCGATTGAGGTTCACCCGCACTAAATCGCTCCAACTAAATTTCTAACCGAAATAATTTGTCCATTGATTTCTTCCAAATAATTGATCCATTTAATATGTAATTTATCTCATTGTGTTCTCCTCGTTGCTAGCTTTCCAACGATATATAACATGAAGGGTAACTCTCAAAGATGAGGGAGATACCATTGGAGTTTTGGTTCAAACGGATCAAGTACGTGACCCGCGCGAGATACTTTCTCCCTTGATTTCTTTCAAATTATTGATCTATTTAATGTGTAATTTAGCTCATTGTGTTATCCTCGTCGCTAGCTTTCCAACGATATATAGCATGAAGGGTAAGTCTCAAAGATGAGGGAGATACTATTGAAGTTTTGATTCAATCGGATCAAGTACGTGACCCGCGTTTTTTTCATTTTTCTTTCAAATCTAAATTGAATAACGGTTAGAAAATAGTTAGATTAGTTGAGGTATAAAATGAGGTATAGAAGTTGGGATATATAAAACTTTTCTCTATATTTTAATATTTTAATGTGGACCAACAAAAAAAAAAAAACAAATGAACCAATTTTGACTTTTTTTTTGTTGGTATAGTACCCTAATATATATGGAGTGAATCACTTTTTGTTTCTTTATGAGTTTGAAATATATTGATGATGTTACAGTCACGCTTCCACCACTCAAAAGATGCGATGTGGAACTTAATTAGGGCTTGTTCCAAATAAATATTTTTTGTGGAGAGAATTCCAAAATTACAGGATCCTTCACTGTTATCCACAAAATACATGCAGTTGTTGTTTATAAACAAGGCGAGAAGATATATTTCTCTGTTATCTCCAGAGAGTAAATTCCAGCTGTCATTTTCGAAAAAAAAATCTTTTTGAAAAAGTGTAGCTGCCATTTTCAAAGTATCTTTGTTGTAATTTAAAATCAAGTCACAGTTTGCCAAATTAAGCCAATGAAAAGGAACAAATAGATTATGAAGGTCCTTGTTGTGTATCCAGTATTCAGGAGTAACTAATTAGGTGTTTCCTGATCATTAATTTCATCAGGAAAAACTTGTTCCTCTTTTTTGAGGTATATATTTTCAACTGCACAGAGTCCATCTCTCTTTTTGTTTAATTTTTTAGCACAATGAAAAAAATAATTGATATTGTTGCCAACATAATTACTATCAAGAATATTTCTGTCAGCTAGTGTAAATTTTTTTTGGCACCGAGTGTAATTCTAAATTTCTTGTAATTTACACTTTTACTAATAAATTGGAGGTTTGTTGGTAAATAACAGTTCAGTCTTTCTGTTCACAAAACTGCTGTAATTATTGTATGAAAAGATAATAATATATGCTATTACGATTAAGAAAATTGGTAAAGTTGAAACAATAAATAATTCGGATAATAATATAAGCTATGATTATTCAAACTAGGGCTGCAAGCCCACGTTCCTCGGCGGGTTGTAAATTTTTTGGAGCTGACGGCTATTGTGTTTAAATTAGCAGCCAACTTAGTTGCATTGACAGGAGCACAGAGCTTGTACAACTTAAATTAAATTATTTTCTGGTAGTGAATGATTTAAAGTAGATAAACATTCATACTACAACAATCTAAATTATATATAAGTTCAAACTACAACATAGATAAAAGTTCCATATAGTAACAACATCAATTCAAACTAGATAAAGATTCATACGATGCAAATTTTAAAATAAAAGAAATTTTATTTTATTTGTATTCTAAATTTAAATTTCAAAATGATATGAAGAAAAATTAAAGGCGGCTTAATTAATTAGGAGAAATATTCAAAATCAAATAGATTTGTTATTTTATTTGTATTCGAAATTTAGATTTAAAAATGATACATACTTTCAATCATTTTTTATCAAGCTTGTCAAATCTAATGCATGCAAATATTTATGAAAATATGTAAAAGTTTTATAATTTACTTTCAACTTTTGGACAATATATATTTATCTCAATTCCCATTAGTGCAGCAAATTTATTTAAATTCCCATTGATTTTTAATAAACTAAGAGTCATATTATTTTATAATTTATATGTTCGCCAAAATATAAATAATTAGAGCCATGCTTTCTAATATGTGCAGTTGGTTGATCCCATATGTGAAATATATTGTACATATCAAAATCTACTAAGATATGAAATTTTATATCTTTCAAACTTGCACTAATTTTTGGATTTTAAAAACCTGGGTATAAAATAATACGAAAATAAAAAAAGTTTGATATGGAATAGAGTTATATTTTGAAAACGTATGAAGCAATAAAACGTAGAGATCTTGAAAATATAGCTTATTATTAAATTTCTGAGAATCACCACAATGGTCTAGCTAGCATCATGAGATGGAAATTTTTATTGGACTACTTTAATTTCATATTCTTCATCTTTAATTTTATGTGGTTTTTAATCTGCACTATCTGTGTGAGAGGGATATTTCAGATATTTTACATTTATGCGAAATTCATTGGAGGAATTATTTGTTACGTGTTTTATAATATAGTAACATAGGAGTAATCAAAGAGAAAGATGTGGATCTAAATTTTTGCACATTTTTTTTACTTCACGTTGAATTTGATTAACTTTCCATATAAAACAAAAGATGAATATCACTGTAAAAGTCATGTTTGATTCTGCTTCGAGAAATATAAGCATGGCTAAATGATAGCCACATAAATAATTTGAGGCAGCCAAACCACGGTGGAGAGGGAGCGCTCTTTACCATGCATCGATCCTTCCAAATCGGCATCTCAATTAAGCAATTAAGGCAAAAGAATTAATAGCAACCTAGCTTAAAGAATTTGCTTCATTTGTGAAAATGATATCAGAGCAATTCCTTTTGAGAATAGTCATCACATCATGAGTCAAGTTTTGTGCGGTAGTATTTAGAAAATTATCTCTTTTTGAACGATCTATAATATTAAATCAAGTTATTTTTTTAATTATTGAAAGGAGTAAGAAAATTTTAAAAAACACAAAATTTAATATACAATTAGATTTATATATGAAAATCAGTTTAGCAGTTCGGATCAACTATTAGAATTTTAAAAACAACAAAAAAGATCGGGGCACCAAGAAAATAAAAAAAAAATTGATCCATAACGGTTCAGATCGACCGTTCATAGTATCTTTTCATTTATTTTTAGAAACTATATTTTTATAAATAACAACTGCTAAATAGTTAACAAGGATTACAATAATACCAACATTGTCTTTTAGAATCGGTTATCCATTTAACTGGTGTCAAATAGTATAGTGTTAGTGTGATATACAGTCAATCATGTGATGATTATACTTATGTGATGATTATGCTTATTTTATGTATCATGTTAATTATATATGATATATTACTTTTCCTTTAGTTGTTTGTTTTTTGTATATTGATTTTGACTTAATTGTGAAATATAAGCTTTAATTAATAATACCCATGAAACATTCTTAATTTGTTAATTATCTAAGAAAAATAATTAATTAATGTTAGTGTGTAAATTGAGTGATGATTGTGTTTTAAAAATCATACGATAAGTGTTATCAACTCAATTATATAAATGATATGTTAGACATATTATTAAACTTAACCTATAATGAAATATTATAAAGATTGTGTTTGTGTCATTAATATTTTATTTGCTTGCTAATTATTAGGTACGAGATGAGTATTCTTCTTATATAAATGATTTGCATTTATGGATATTATTCAATATTGTCCATAACCGCCGACCATATAGTTTTCTATCTCAGTGTAAGACTTTTGTATGAAGAAAAAACACAAATTAAGAATACTGATGTTCCTCTCGTTTGTTGACGTGAGCCATCATATCCAAATTAGGTGCCCCGAGATAAAAAATATAGTGCAAGTATGCTATGTTCTTATCTTGTACCATTATGTATATCATGTGATATGGAATGAGTTCGGAACGATTATCGTCGTCCAGTATCAAGATATTTATAGCATACATCATGCCTATATTGCTTAAGATCAAATTACATATTATTAGATGTCGCTAATGATCTATGATGTTTAAAAATATTTTAATTTTATTGCTAAGTGTATACAGGTCTCAAAGAATCATATTTTATAAGATTCGAAATCTACAAATACTTATTGATCATCTGAAATAAGTTCTCGATATTTACATGAGTTAATATTAATCACTTGAACATGATTAATTAAGTATATTTATCAAACATTTTGATAAGTATGTCAAAACCGATGAAAATTGAGTCTTGGGAAGTACTTCGGGCTCGGTCTGGATCTCGTGCAACTCGTGCGACCCTGTGTGGTCAAAAGTTGAGCCAAGAATCCAGGACAAAGTTGCGATCGCAACTATGGGCTTTGATCATCTATTATGGTTGCACGGTAGTTTTCTGCGAGTGTGGTTTTGTGCACGCTTTGATTTTTGAGTCGGTTCGAGAGGTTATCTTGCTCCAAATTTGTTGAAATTTGAAGACATGGACAACTACTAGTGGAATATTTTCATCTATTAAAAGAACATATCCATTGTCAAGAAACCCTAGCAACTTTATCCCTACCTGCTTCAAAATTCTACTGAACTTTGCTTCATAATTTTTATCATTTCATCTGCTGAGAATATTTTTTCACTACATTTAAGAGTTAGATTTATAGAGAAAGACCAAAGGTTTAAAATGAGCACTCTCATCTGCCCTAGTAAGAAGTTGAGAAAGCGTTTGTGAGTTGTTCTTGATGAATGTCATTAGAGGAGATGTTGGTTGGTCTCTCGGCGTCTTGCCTATCTCTATCCTTATGATGAATCAAGCACACTTTAATTAAAAGTATATTAATCTTATTATAACTTATATTCGATTTAGTTAAGTCACATATAATTTTATTTTTAGCATTTTAGATGGAAATTTTTTGAATTTAGACATTAATTATATCGATAAAATCCCTAAGATGTTTATAAAATTCTTTCTTTAGTAGTGTTTAGACGGCTCTGATCTCTATTCATCACGTGTTAGAAAAGGACTGCATCCAATTCCCTGTGAAAGGACAGAAGATGGTTGATGGTTGGATGAAATCGCGAACTTGCAAGGAAATGTGATTATATTTTGTTAATGCGTCATAAATTATTTTAGTTGATAGTGAATTTATTCAACGAGTAGTCTTTTGTTGATGTGTTATAAATATGAATTAACTGAAAAAAAAAAGGTAGAAACAAATCATGGATTCATCTCATATTCTTCATCTTTAATTTTATCTTTAATCTGCATTATCAGTGTGAGAGGGATATTTGAGATGCTTTACATTTGTGCGAAATTCGTTGGAGGAAGTACTTGTTACATGTTTTATAATATAATAATAACATAGGAGTAATTAAAGCAAAGATGAGAATCTGAATTTTACACATTTTTTTTGTACTTCACATTGAGTTTAATTAACTTGCCATATAAAACAAAACATGAACATCATTGTAAAAAACATGTTTGATTCTGCTTCGAGAAAAATAAGCACGGACAAATGTTAACCACATGAATAATTTGAGGCAGCCAAACCACGGTGGAGAAAAAAAAGCATACAATACATGATATCATATTATCATTTGAGGAATTAATCAGTGGCATCAGCACATGGATAAACATACCTGACGTTAATGACTAGCGTCAGAGGATGGATTTTTCAGGTGAAAAAAAACACAGAAAAGAAAAAAAAAGTCTCTGAATCTTCCTGAAAGTGACGTTGGTTTCATTGCACATATTTCATATTTGAGCGTGTTTGCTGTTCAATACTGCTGCAGAACAAAAGAACTGCTAATTCCTTCAAGTTCGTTATTTTTATCTTGTTCAAATATTTTTTTTATTGGCACGGAACTGTTATTTGAACTGTGTTATTATTTTACGTTTAATATCCATTTAACATTATATCGTTTAATTTTGAAAATCTTTATCATTTTATATTTCATGTGTTATGTATATCATTATTTTCCAATATTATCTCTATGAAATGTAACCAATATTTAATTTTCTATTCATTAATTGTTCATATAATTTTAATAATGAATAACATTTAATTTATTTAGGTTTATCTTTCTATTCTTCTTGTACTTATAGTATTACTAATAACATGTTGAATATTAAAACAAAATAAAAATATTATAATAGGTAATTTAACCAAAATTTCAACCCATTAAACATGTATAGCGCTCATATAAAATATTAGACTGGTTTGGCGAGTTTCTGGTAAGATTGACTTGAGAAATTTTCAATTGGATATAATTAAGCGGATTAGCCATGTTTGCTTGAAGCATATGTTAGAGAAATGCTTGGAGATACTACCTTATTCTTCACATTAAATCAGTTAGATTCACAACGGTGACTTAGTTATTCAACTTATATTGTACAATATTTTATTCATCAATTAAAATATCACTATTATGAATAATAATTCAATTAAAATATCACTATTTTGAAACATTTAATTGTTAATCGATTAATTGTAATAATTTATTTAAATAGTTTGAAATATTTTAATTATTATGAACATTATTATTTACATTTTTATCAACTTTCATCTTGATTATGATTACTAATGATATTATGATTATTTATCTGTATGTTTTTAATATGAGTATTTGTATTATAAATATACGATTATTAATATTATTCATTACTATTTTATTATCTTTTTAATAATCATTATATTAATTGTCATTAATTTTTATAATTACTAAAATTATATTGCTATTATTTTTAATTATAAACAATTAATAGTAATTATTTAATTATAACTTTGTAGTTAAATAATTTACATTGTTAATTTATATAATTTATATGATTATTTTTTTGTGATGGTGATGATATAATAGTGATAATGTTATTTTCATTATTGTTGTTATCGGAAATTAATTTTAATTTAGAATAATAATACAAATATTATGTATTATTCTTCTCTATTTTCTTAACTAAATAAGTATAATTTATGATGACATGATTTTACATGAACTTGCTAATTTCACATACTTACGAATGACACATTGAAATTAATATGTAAAAACTTTGTTCGATTAATGATGTGGCAATTAGATATTGAATTAATTAGCAATTGAGACGAAAATGCTCGTGTACGTAATTATAGAATTTATGTATTTGTCAAATACGTAATTTAATAATCTTACATACTAATATGACACTACAATACAGATCAGTATTTAACAGCGATTTTTTGAGGTCATTAGCAGCGGTTCTACAACCGCTGTTATTGGTCATGCTGATAATTTATATAAATAACCACTGTTAGAAAGGGTGCTTTGAGTTAAATTTGTGTATAAATCAATAAATCAACAACGGTTATTGGCAGAAAACCGTTGCTAACATTACGCATCAACAACGGTTATTTATAAAAAAACACTGCTAACATAAATTCAACTGCGGTTATTTATAAATAACCACTGCTAAATAAATGTTAGCAGCGATTGTTTGTAAATAACTGCTGCTAAATAAATGTTAGCAGTGGTTTTTTGTAAATAAGCATTTGTTAGGCGTAATGTTAGCAGCGGTTTCTATTTGCTTTAGGCTCTTGCATCCTTTTTCTATCCAATTTCATTATTGTTTCTTTGAAGATCTTTTGAGTAAATTTATTTTACTATAATTAGGAAAAACTCTTATCTGTTTATTGTTTTCATCTGAAATTGATTGTTCACCATTTCTATTTCCCACGTCAACTACCATCAAGAAATGTTTGATGTTTCTTTGATTCTCTACAGTTATTAAAGGACCAAGTGAGGTCACTCCAATGGTTTTAAAGGAATATTAGATTAGAAGGTGAGAGCTAAACACTGGTACCATACCAGTTGGTTAAATTATTTGCTACAAATGCAAAATGAGAGAGTTTAGCTTCACTTAAGTCTTAATTCAGCTAAAATCCTAACCAATTATCTTTTTGTCAAATGAAAACTTTGGCAATAGTTATTATTTTACCAGTCCTCTCAAGTGTAATTTTCTTTTGTTTTTTATAATATTTATATATTTTTTTGTTATTGAATTATTGTAGCATCAGTCTTAAAACTAATAATGTGATCCTTTTTCCATATCAAACCAACATTTCTTTTAAAATTTTATTTATATTTCAGCTATTAAGCTTGATTTCAACTATTAAGCAGTATATTCATTTTTGGATGCTCATACTTCTGGTAGTAGGAATTATCAATGATGTTTTCTTTTTATATCCTAAATAGTATTTTATTTTTTCTTTCTTTTCTTTGCCAAAATTTGGTGCACGCTGACAACTTACTCGTTTTGCTAAAAAATGGTGCAATATTATTTGGACGGAGAAAGAAGACGGTTTAACTTACATTATAGTGATGAATCAGACTAAACCTCATTTGATGGAGATTTAACTTGCATAGCATTAAAGTTTGAATTCATAATTTTTTAAATGTCATTTTAGTTAGTTGTCACTGAGTTACTAGATCATTCGAGCGAATGCAACCCAGAAGATATAAATACCTATTATAGAATCTGAAAGCAAGATATAAACACATAAATACAAAAATATAAATATCTGAAAGTAAGATATAAACACTTAAAACAAGACATAAACACTTGAAATCAAAATATAAACACTTGTAATCAAAATATAATCACCTGGAAATCGGGAGATTAGATTTTTAATTACAAATTTATGTGTTATCACTATAATGTTCATAGCGCTAATGAGGTGTTTATTATTTCGATTATAGTAAGGAATAAATGACAAACATATATGAATACTTATTATGAACATCGACTTCAGATATATAAACACATAGATGTAATCACAAGTATAAATAAATAAAACTAAGATATAATCACTTTTAATTCAAATATAAACACCTATCGCATTTACATATTAAATTCATAATGATGTATATATATTAGTATACATACATGAAACCAAAATGTAATAATTTAATTGAAAAATAAACACCAATCGCAATAATTTAATTGTATATTAAATTCATCATGTATGTATATTAGATAAATATTGGATATGAAAATATTTTTTTGTGAAAAGATCAGCACATGCAATATAATAACAAAAATGTTAACGCACCAAGAGAAATAGTTTATTTAGAAGAAAAACGCAAATGACTGAGATTACTTCTTTTCATTATTTTGACTGATTAATTGCGCACGTGCTGGGATTGGAGGACGCTAATGGGGGATTGAATTGAGGGGACTGTTAGCACTGCCCTAAATTAAATTACGCATAGAATGAAAAAAAATAGGCTATGCTATTTTAGGGCTGGAAAACATCATTTCAATAAAGATAATAATATTTGCATAGTAGGAACATCGATTAAATATAATATAAGTCTAACTGAATCCTAGGATCTTCCTTGTTATTGTTTGATACTTTCCTTGTTTAACACACTTTTAGATTAATTACTTTTATTTCAATAATTAAGCTATCTTAAAACTTATTTTGCTTAGACCATCGAACAAATTAGAATAGTAGATAAATGTTACTCCTTGTGGATTTGACACCCTCTATAATACTCGAATTGATCGTAAGAATTGCCAACCAACAAAATAACATATTGTATAAGAATTGAAAATTCAATGAAGTATACGAATTGCCAACCATCAAAATAACATATGTATAAGAATTGACAATTCAATGAAGTATAAGAATTGCTAACCAACAAAATAACATACTGAAACGTCAATCAATGTATGGTCCGTGCATGGTTGCTGATTCCCTTTTCAGAATGCATGTTAAAAACATGGGATCTAATTAGCATATATGTTGGCCACAGAAAGCCATGAGATTGCCTATAAATAGAAGGGAACTTGGAACAAATACGTATTGCAGCTAGCAAAAATACATGAAAACAAGATCACAGCCAAAACACCGCAATTAAGAGAGTAATTTTATCAATTTTTGGAAGTACACAAAAAGACAGATGGCAAAGGAGGTGGGTTTAGTACTGACATCGTCGGTAGTTAACCCGCCACGCAGCGAAAGACGAAACGCAAATTACAAGCCCACTTCATGGGATTACTGCTCAATTGCATCAGCACAACATAATTATGTATGTGCTTTCTAAAGTCGTGACAATATATTATATATGGTTTTTTACGTATTTTTTTCCACTTTAGTGATTACATATATATATATATATTTATACACACACACACCAGGTCTAAATTCATAATTATTTTTTATTTCGTGTATATCACATTGAAGTATATGTTGAGTGCATTCTTCATGTCATCAGTGCCCTTGTGTGAAATTTTGGCAGAAAACCCAACAAAAGAGCAACTATTGTTGTGAAGAGATTAAGAGCAAAATAAGAAGTCAGTTGATGTGCAAGGAATCTCAGCCAGCGGCCAGGCTGAACCTGGTAGACATGCTTCAACGACTCGGAGTTGCTTATCATTTCTCGGAGGAAATAAAACATGAGCTTGAAGAAATCGGAACTATGGATGCCAAAGATGTTTTGAAGAATAATTTCGCTTATTTGGCTCTCTTTTTTAGGCTCATGAGAGAGAATTGTTACAAGGTCCCTCAAGGTGCGTATCGATCGGATAATTTCTTTTGGAAAATTAAACTACACCCTATATTTGTATATCCGAATCTCAAATATTGTGTAAATTAAACAAACATCCACCTTATATTTAACAATACCCCTTAATGATTTGTATGTTTTACTGAAAATTTAATTCATATATATTCTTGTTTTTGCCAACCATGGGCCATGGAGGTTTAGTTTACTATCCATTTATGAATAAGATCTGGACAACGAATTTAAATACTTTATTGGTGACAATTAAGCAGCACAATACGATCATGATCATAAGGAATATCAATTATAATTTTATTCATAATGTAAGACTAAATAGTATTGATTTATGCTGATTGAACAATACAATATCGATGACAAGTGTTTTGGAAAAAAAGGACGTATTTGAGACTATTTATGAAATGCAAGGAATAATATCTAACTGAGGTACAGGCCACAAATGAATAGGGCCTTTGCACTTTTTTTTTCTTACTTGAAATATAAGGAATAATATATATCTGAGGTACAGGCCACAAATGAAGAAGGCCTTTGCACTTCTTTTTTTCTTACATGGCGCGCGCGCATATATATATATAATAATCATTTTATATAAATTTTTTACTATTTTTATACAGTTACAAAATCACTTTTTTTCCCGAATGACTCACAATAATTAAATTAAATAATTTTCTAACTATCTAAAAAGATAATAAAAATATATAAAATTTGATATGCAATTAAATTTTATATGAAAATCATTTTGAGTATTTTTGATAGATCACTTTGATTTTAAAATTGAACAAACTATCCATAGTATGGGGCGACCCATACATCATATTATACATAGTATATGTATATATTGGAGAGAGAGAGAGTAAGGATACCGTGAGCTTAACCTCACAGAGGTCTTCAGTGAACTTAACTCAAAAAATATATATATATTAAATTATCTCTAAATTTTAGTTTATCATGCTCATTATATTTTATATATAAAAATCTTATGGGATGCAAAAATTTGGAGTGTCTTGAGCTTTTTAGGTCACCATTTTTAATTTTTAAAAATGATGTTGAAAGATTGAATATATTATTATTATTTTTAGAGCTCATTTTTAAAAATTAAAAACGGTGACCCCAAAAGCTCAAAACACTCTAAATTGTTGCATTCCATAAGATTTTCATATAAAGAATTTTTAATGAGAATGATAAATTAAAATTTGGAAATAATTTGATGTACTTTTTGAGTTAAACTCACGGTATCTTTACTATATATATATATATGTATATTTACATATACATATACATAGAGTTAGACTATTATGAAAAGATTTGCATTTCGAGCTCAAGTGCATATGGCTCAAATTTTATCGTAACACGTCCGAAATTCAAAATACTCATTAAATTCTTCATATCAAAATATTAGGGGATGTAAAAATTTAGGGTATTTTGAGTTTTCTAAGTATTTGTTTTGGATTTTTGAAAATCGGCACTAAAATAATAATAAAATATTGAATTATTGTTGTTGATTTTCAAAAATTCAAAACAAATACTTAGAAAATTCAAAATACTCCAAATTTTTATAACCCCTAATATTTTGATATGAAGAATTTGATGAGAATAATAATTTTGAATTTCGGACGTGTTATGATAAAATTTGAGCTGTATGTACTTGGCTTCGAAATGCAAACGTTTTCACAATAGTCTAACTCCATATACATATACATATACATGTATATCAAGTTTTTGAAAAATTTCATTTTAACTTCACCAAAATCTTTAATGTTAAGTAAAAAAAATCGTTTAAGTTGTTATTAACCTTTAAAGCCATTAAATAACTTCATTTAAATCATTTTAACTCAAAATTATTTTCCTATAGTTAAGTTAAGATGCGCGAAATATTTTTGTAAAGCTTATATATATATATATATTAATTGGAAAGCATTATTAATAGTGCGATGAATTAAATTATATCTAAACTTGTAATTTGCAATTAATTAATTGAATGAAAGTCTTCCTTTTACCTTTTTTGAATTAAAACATAAATTAAGGCGAACTCAATAAATACTAATGCTGAGATTCTTTTGTTATACATTTCAGATATTCTCAAGACGATTATAAGAGAGAACACGAACTATGATATAGAGACACTACTTTCCATCTATGATGCTTCATTTCTTGGATTTGAGGGGAGGAATGGTTAGACGAGGCAAGAGTATTTTCGAGAAAACGACTAGAAGAACTAAGAAAAACATGCAAAGAGCAACAATTGATAAAGGGAGCAGTGGAGCCTGCAGAAGAAGTCCCATTGCATTGGAGGCTTCCAAGACTTGAGACAAGACGGCTCCTGGATCAGTCTCAGTCTCAGTCTCAGGAAAATGAGATTTCTGACATAATAAAGTTCGCAAAACTCGAGTACAATCAAGTGCAGCTCGTGCATCAAGCAGATCTTTCAAGACTTTCAAGGCAATTATATATATAATTAGGTGTAAACACACATACACATACACATAAATATATTAGTGGGATTCATTGACAATGGATCTCTAAATAAATATAAAAAAATCTTAAAAAATATATAAATATGTTCTTCTATTTTTAGATTGATGATCATTTAAATTTTATACAATTTTATTATCATTTGATAATTCATCAAATACCGTTAAATTGAAATCATTGCAAATTACATAAAAAATTGATGGTATTTAATGGACCATCAAATGATAATGAAATTGCATGAAATTTGAATGACTAATTAAGTTTATGTTTATTCATCTCATTAATTCTTCTCTGAATTAGATGGTGGCTGGAACTAGGTTTGAAGGAGAAAGTGCCTTTTGCTAGAGATCGTCTAGTGGAGGCATTCTTCTATGCATCTGGAATTGTACCAGAATCACATAATGCTGATTGCAGAGAAGTACTCTGTAAACTCGCAGTACTTATTGTCATCGTGGATGATGTATATGATATTTATGCGACCTTTGATGAGTTGTTGCTTTTTAATGAAGCTATCAAAAGGTACTTAAATGAACGAATTCAATGCACTAGTCTCCATGTAGAATTAAACATCTTATAGTCGAAATTGATTAATGTTGTGATCAATATTTAATTTATATATAGAAAAAAGAACTTGACTTTATTTAAATATATAATTTCAGGTGGGACGATATCGAATCAACAAAAAATCTGCTGAATATATGAGAACTATATACGGTGCAATTTTTAATACTACCAAGGAAACGACTTCATGTGTTCTTGCAAAATATGGTTGGGACGCCTCCCAATTCTTACAAGAGCAAGTGAGTTATTCCAATTCAAACCTAATGATGCAAGTTCATGAATTGACTTTAAGAAATAAATTAGTTAATTAATGATCTAATAATGTTTGTGCATGTGTTGATTTACGGTGGCAAGATACATGCGATGCGTTCTTGATGGAGGCCGAGATGGTACCGAGAATGGTAAGAAACCAATGTTTGAAGAGTATGTAGAGAATGGATGGGTATCATCGATGCGCCACTCTTGCCGACACATGCTTTTGCTTTGTCTTTGGCGGATACAACAACTGCACAAACTCGATTAAAACTCGATTACTTGAGAAAAATATCACAGATTGGTAAAATCATGCGCAATGATATTTCGCCTCAAAGCAACGATCGCGCAACTCATTCCGTACGTGCAAGAGTTTAGTAACTTGTAAAGCGATTAAAAAAACGACTCATTACAAATTATTTCTCAATTATATGATTAATTGATAATTTCGAGGCGGAGTTACAAGCGAGGAGATGCTCCATCATCCATTGCGTGCTACATGCGGGAGCAATCGTGTACGGAACAATGCGCGCAAATGGCCGTTGAAAAGCTTATTGTGGAGACATGGAAGAAAATTAACGAGGATTCTATCGGTGATGGTCGCCATGGATTACCTCCACCGTTCATCAATGCATGCGTAAATCTAGCACGTGTATCACTTTGCGTGTATAATGGTGGTGATGGTGTGGGAGCCCCAGATCAAAGGATGAAGAGTCTTGTTACGTCCTTACTGTTAGATCCTATAAGAATGGATTAGGTCAGGAAAATTAAGTTCATGCAGGTCCTTGCGCCTTCCAATGTGTATTTCAGCATTCTTAATTTCACAAATAAAACAAATTAAGAAGTTGGTATTCTGTGAAATTTCAATATATATATTGTGTTCGATAAATTAGATTGGCCGTTTAAAATTTGAATGTATGGATGAGATTTGAAACCGGAGATAGTGCTCTCTTTACTTGGTGAAGTACGGTAAACACTTCTCGCGTATGTGTGGCACATGACATAATGGTACATGTAAAGATGTAATGCGACTATTTTCACATGGGCGACTAATTTGACGAATGTTTTTCTTGTGTATAATTTTAGGCTTCAATCAAGTCACGTTTAAACGCAGTAAGGTTATGATAGGATAGTCTGGGTTATTCCTCGGGTTGGGTTCGGGTTCAAGGGTCCGGGGCAAATTGTTTCTATATTTTCCTTCACCTTCCACACATTGTGCTTCCTGCTTGATCGTCAGTTTGCAAATTGCCATTTTAAAGATGCCAGCCAATGAAGGAAAACTTTCATATGTTCGTCTAATGTTTAAATTTTGGACACAGGTTTTTCTTTTCTTTTTTTCTTTCATTTTATTCACGGAATGCTAGTGATGCCTGTAAATTATAAAATTTCCTGTACACGAAAACTTTCATATCCAAATTCCACACCTATTGCCTTTCGAATCTTTTATCTTTTTCACCAAGTCCTCGAGGAAAGTATACATATATGACTTGCCATGTATATATTTTAGGAATTTGATATTTATACCTCAAGTTCAGTATCCCGTCAAATACCCAACTCAAATACGTTGATCACGTGTTGAAATAACTCTTGAAAACGTTTCACGTTACGAAACATCTGATTGTTCTAAATTGCGATGTCTTTATACCTAATAACTTTACTCTTAATACTTAATATTATATATCTTAAAAGTTATTAATACAAGTATTTTTTTCTTTCATATTTGTCTATATTTGCCTTAATACTCATATATTTTATACTCGATTGTGAGTAAAGAATATATTCTTTTTGAAAAGGAGACGTGATATGATGACTTGGCGAATCGGGTAGCCTCGGCTATGAACTCTTTATAACTAAGAACTATACACTCAACAAGTCTTAATACTTATTAATTAATTAAGCCTAACTGAAAAAGTTATTGACCACATTAACCACGTTCCTGAACATCAAATGATAATCGTCATATGGACAATCATCGAAGTCTTTGAATCGGATGTCTTAAGTCTTAACAATGGATAACCAAAGTCTTTAAATCGATTGTCCGAAGTCTTAACACAAAAAATATGATGTCTTAAAAATCTAATATTACAAGTTATATTTTGAACTTAAAATTTATATTTCGACGGTTATCATAATATAAGCAAATATATATACCTAAACTATAATGTCTTATAATTCATCTAACTAGTTGGAGTTTCAATTAATTTCTCAATCTCTAATAAACCAAAGAAATTAATTTATCACTAGTCATATTAACATAACTTGATCTTTTAAGTCTTAATAGTCACCACCCCAAGTCTTTATATTCATCCATGCAAGTCTCAATATGTGACATAATAGACTATATTAATTCGAATAAACATCTTAAAAATATATATTCTTATAAGTCTTAATATTCATCAATCTAAGTCTTTATATTCATCTATGTAATTCTCAATATGCAACATAATTCTAAATAAAATATCTTAATATATCAATCATCCGAATAAATATTAATGAACCACATAACAATCATTATAAATCAAAAACAAAAAAATATAACTTTCTATAAACTTTAAACTCACTATAACTAATAGTCACACTCCTAATAATTGCT
Organism: Schoenoplectus tabernaemontani; assembly: GCA_037127355.1. Taxonomy (NCBI): domain Eukaryota; kingdom Viridiplantae; phylum Streptophyta; class Magnoliopsida; order Poales; family Cyperaceae; genus Schoenoplectus; species Schoenoplectus tabernaemontani. Next base: position 22,640 of record JAZBJN010000033.1, read on the forward strand.
AAAATATATCTTAATATCTATTAAATTAAGTCTTTTTTGTTTATATATCTATTTTTATTTGCTTATATTCTTATCTAAATATCACCACTTATAAATCTGTCCATCGGTCTAATTTTTATGTGAGAAAGTGGGCTAGTTTGAAGTTTTTATACTTACAGTTTGAACTCTTAGTATTTGCAATTTGAAGTCTTAATACTTGCATTTTAAAGTTAATGTACTTACGGTCTGAAGTTTGTATACTAATTATGATTTTTTTTAATAAACTAAAAATAATAATACTTAGAAATAAAGTCTTAATAAATCTTACCTAAAATAATACTTTTATGTAATTTACATTTGATATAAAATCTTATAAATAAATTCCTAAAATCTAGCATTAGAAGTCTTAAGATCATTCATCTGATGTCTTAATATATATTAACACAAATCTTACTTTTAACTTTGAATAATATATAATTTAAAAAATATTTATCAAACACTCCTAGAGCCAAATCTCTACACCTAATTGTTCAAAACTTAGTAATTAAATTATTAATACTTATTAATAAGTCATATTTAACTTTAATGAATTTAAAATTTCATAATATTTTCTGAATATAGATATTCTTTTTATCTTAACTAATGTCTTACAATTGATAAATTTATATTTAATATTTTTAAATATCTTAAGACCTTATAATTTATATTTATAATAAAAATAATCTCAATAAATAATAAAAATTATCTTTATATCTTATGTCATTAAGTCATAATATTGTTAACAATATATAATAGGTATGTCACACAAAATAAAATATTTAGAATAATTATAACAAAAATAGGTTTAATATTTAATATCTACCATAACACATCTTAATGTGTCATTCAAAATATAATTTATATTTTAGTTTTAATTTTCACTATTATAAATAAATCTCAACACATATTTTTGATACACGCTTCAATATGTATTGTATATTTACTAATTAAAATTTATATTAATATATCATTTGAAATATAATTTATAGTTTAGTCTAAATTTTCATTAGTACAAACAATATAGTCTTTGTTAGTCTTGTGTTGAAGTTCAATCAATCTCAATTCTCAATATTACGATCAAGTCTTTATGGTTTGTATAATAATACTTTATATCTAGTACAATTAAGTCTTTATATCTATTATACTAAGTCTGACGCATATATATTTAGTGTAACATAATATTTTTCTTGTATTCTCTCCTATATCTCAACCAATTCATTCGAATGAATACTCAAATTTTATATTTTTACTATCAAAAATTGATCTAGTTTCACTTCTTAATCAACCGAGTTTTAAAATATGAGTTTCAACACATTCTCACAAAGAAGTGAAATGATGATCCAAACACTTAGAATATTAGAGAACTTTGTTAAAATCTTCACATATCATCTTCTTGGTCTAGAGAAAATATTTGATCAATCGATTGAGGTTCACCCGCACTAAATCGCTCCAACTAAATTTCTAACCGAAATAATTTGTTCATTGATTTCTTCCAAATAATTGATCCATTTAATATGTAATTTATCTCATTGTGTTCTCCTCGTCGCTAGCTTTCCAACGATATATAACATGAAGGGTAACTCTCAAAGATGAGGGAGATACCATTGGAGTTTTGGTTCAAACGGATCAAGTACGTGACCCGCGCGAGATACTTTCTCCCTTGATTTCTTTCAAATTATTGATCTATTTAATGTGTAATTTAGCTCATTGTGTTCTCCTCGTCGCTAGCTTTCCAACGATATATAGCATGAAGGGTAAGTCTCAAAGATGAGGGAGATACCATTGGAGTTTTGATTCAATCGGATCAAGTACGTGACCCGCGTTTTTTTCATTTTTCTTTCAAATCTAAATTGAATAACGGTTAGAAAATAGTTAGATTAGTTGAGGTATAAAATGAGGTATAGAAGTTGGGATATAGAAAACTTTTCTCTATATTTTAATATTTTAATGTGGACCAACAAAAAAAAAACCAAATGAACCAATTTTGACTTTTTTTTTTGTTGGTATAGTACCCTAATATATATGGAGTGAATCACTTTTTGTTTCTTTATGAGTTTGAAATATATTGATGATGTTACAGTCACGCTTCCACCACTCAAAAGATGCGATGTGGAACTTAATTAGGGCTTGTTCCAAATAAATATTTTTTGTGGAGAGAATTCCAAAATTACAGGATCCTTCACTGTTATCCACAAAATACATGCAGTTGTTGTTTATAAACAAGGCGAGAAGATATATTTCTCTGTTATCTCCAGAGAGTAAATTCCAGCTGTCATTTTCGAAAAAAAAAATCTTTTTGAAAAAGTGTAGCTGCCATTTTCAAAGTATCTTTGTTGTAATTTAAAATCAAGTCACAGTTTGCCAAATTAAGCCAATGAAAAGGAACAAATAGATTATGAAGGTCCTTGTTGTGTATCCAGTATTCACGAGTAACTAATTAGGTGTTTCCTGATCATTAATTTCATCAGGAAAAACTTGTTTCTTCTTTTTTGAGGTATATATTTTCAACTGCACAGAGTCCATCTCTCTTTTTGTTTAAATTTTTAGCACAATGAAAAAAAATAATTGATATTGTTGCCAACATAATTACTATCAAGAATATTTCTGTCAGCTAGTGTAAATTTTTTTTGGCACCGAGTGTAATTCTAAATTTCTTGTAATTTACACTTTTACTAATAAATTGGAGGTTTGTTGGTAAATAACAGTTCAGTCTTTCTGTTCACAAAACTGCTGTAATTATTGTATGAAAAGATAATAATATAAGCTATTACGATTAAGAAAATTGGTAAAGTTGAAACAATAAATAATTCGGATAATAATATAAGCTATGATTATTCAAACTAGGGCTGCAAGCTAACTAAGTTGCAGCCAACTAAGTTGCATTGACAGGAGCACAGAGCTTGTACAACTTAATTAAATTATTTAAAGGAATATGTGCCTCAGTTGAAATAAAAATACCAATATTATTCATTAGCAATAAAAATACCAATATTATTCATTGAAATATGTGCCTCAGTTGCTGTTCTTAAAACTAACACAGCTGAAACTTTGAAAATTCATATAAAATCATTCAAAATTCTCTTGCCAACAACTCAGCTGGATGCCAGTATGAATAAAATGTCAATCCCTATTTAGAACCTTCAACAGAATAATCATAGTTGAAGGCCTAAGTAAAAAAAAAATCAGCAAAATTCTAAGAAAAATTCACTGACAAGGAAAAGGAAATAGTATACTATAGGCAACAAATATATAGATTGTCATTCAGTCCAAGTAGCATCTTCTGTGTCCCGCTCCATTCATCATCAGTCATCTATGTTATTGATTTTTTTATATTTCAAAATAAGATCAATAAACATCAAAAATATAATATAAAATAATATATTAAAAAAATAAAATACCCTAATAAACAATCTCTATAGACAACACACATCCTCTTATGTCACCGTCATCTCTCATCGCTATCTTTTGATAAGCATTATCATGAGTGATTTATCTAACCGATAATCTCCAATGATCGTCATCTAGTAAAAACCGAGTCGATTGTTTTCTAACTGACAATCTCGACAAACGCTGGCACTAAACTGCGATGCATATTGTTTTCTTCTTGTTTCAACAATTAATCTAGCCTGTTGCTGCTTTCAGTGTTTCAATATTTTTCTTGATTTTTGTAGTGCTTTCTTTTAATTGGCCATATGTTTTGGTAGAGTTGGCAAAACTTGACTGATCTAGAGAACCTATCTGATCGGATCAGCATTCAAATCAATTTCATAGAAAAATAATATGAATAACTTGAAACTAGATAAGTCGGTATCTGATTTGAAATCATCCGAACAAAAACATGCATGTTAGACCAGATTCAATGTACAAATTAATTAACACATTTCTTCTACTTACTTCATTGTGTCATATTTTGAACATATATAGTATGAAAAAATTATAAATTTTGTTGAATATGGAGGAACTAAACTAAAATTATATGTTTTATTATTCTCTCAAAATATTATTACAACGATCGATGCACCGCGTGCGGGCGTACCTAACAAATTCGACACGTGTAATTCCTTGCTTTTAAAATTTATATTTCTTTTGCGCTACTTGGTTCGGTCGCAAACGCACGGCCTATGTTGGTATAGTAAGGGGTCGATCTGTAGGGAAAATGTAACTACTGAGTTTACAGTGCTCGGATCTCTAGATATGCAAATAAGTAAAAAAGGGGGATTTGTCATGAGTTTTTGGTGAAAAATAAGAAACAGATTAAACAAAAAACGATAACTAAATTTTTATTTGTTTTTTCTTTATAAAATAATAGTTCTTAGAGATACAATCAGTTTCACTCAGATCTGGACCAAACGACCCATATGCATACGCATACGGTCCGTATGGACACATATAAGTCACAACTATTCCTAAAGGTTATTTTCTTCTCTGGTTGCGCGAAATCAAACCGGCCAGTACCTGATCAACAAATCTCAATTGTCGCATGTTGTTCTGTTAGTACAGCGTATGGTTGGATGGAGTTTCTAAGTTCACATAAACCTCAAACGTCGCATATTGGCTTATATCACTTAGATTGAGTGCATGGCTTATAGGCACGCTTAGATCTCTCGATTTGAGCGGAGGTTCAACATCTCAGGTATAACCTGATCTATCATTTCGGGTCTCAGATCTTCCAAATGTACTTAGATATATATGACCCTTTGACAAACTACTGAACCTTGTATGGTACAAGAGCCACTACAAGAAAATCATAAATTGGTGGCGACATATTGATGGCAAGAACCATGTTGCCTCCTAATATCACCAAATAGTGACTACAAATAAATGTCGTCATAGATTTTTTTTATGCAATGGCGACTTAGCAAAAGTCGTTGCATATTCTATTTTTTTCAATGGCGAGTTAAAAAGTCTTCCTCTAATTTATTTTTTTGAATGACAATGCATTAAAGTCGTCACTGTTTGTTGGAACTTATAGTGACAGTCATATAGAATCGTCACATATCTCATTTTTCAATGGCGAATTCGAAAACCGTCATATATTTCATTTCTTTTAGTGACCCTACTATAAAGCCGTCACCATTAATTAAAACTTATAGTGATTGTCATAAATTGTCGTCTTCGTTGATAATTTAATGGTGATAACATAATACACCGCCTCTAATGTATATTTATAATGACTATAGTTTAGTTCGTCTCCTTTCACTACATAAATTGGTGACAAACTCCTGTCGCCTCTATAATTTTTTAAAAAATAGAAATATATGTCGTCGTCATATGATAATTATAGTGGTGTATCTTTTTAATTAGTTATTGGTAGGAAAATTGAGTCGTTTCAATATATTTTATGAACGTGATGATTTTTTTATGTGCAACTTGATCTTTATAATATATATAGTTGCTATGTTAGAGTTTGGCACTAAATATTGGAGTTGTTAATAATAAAAAAATACATTTTTTCTTTTAATAGTATAAATATTTTCGGTTAATTTATTTTTAAATTATATCAGACCTCATATAGTTTGCACATAATAATAAAAAAAATATTTGTAATTTTTGATGCGTGATAGTAAAGACCAACAATATTATATACTAATTTAGAAAATACATATTGTACATTTCCATACCGTACGTGACCAAGCAAGAAAGATAGTAGCGTGGTGGTAAAAAAAAAGAACTTATTTATTTATTAAAATCAATAGAGATCAATAATGCATGTGTTAACTTTCTTCTAGTCGTTCATATCCAAAATAAATGTAAATTCATATTTTCTCAATGGACTGTCATGACACTTAAGAAAATACTAGTAAATATACCTGCTCTTACGCGCGGATTGTGTAAGTTTCTTTTGGATGCTCTCAGCATCTATTAGTAATTTTTAGAAATTAAACGAAGGATAGACTATTAGTTCCCCTCTGCAGGCCAAAAACAAAAATAGAACACAGAAAATTTTGGAAACTATCAAAATTATTAAAAATGACAAGTAAACTTAATTGAATACAAAAGATTAGGAAATAACAAGAACATTTATACCAGTAAGATAGGGAGGCGGAGCAAGGCTTAGTAGTTTGATGTGGAGGAAATAAATTGAAATAATACTTGTTGTCCTGCCAAATCAAAGAAATAATAAATAAGCCAAGGTTAAATTCAAAGGATGAGATATACATAAGCAATTATTTTAGGCTTTGATCTTGTATCGAATGACTTGCAAGCAACATTGACGACGCGGTTGATATCCTCTGCATCTCCTTCCATCACATGTGCAATTAGTTCATCTAAATATATAGAAAGTTATATTAGTCAAGATCTGGTTAAAAAAAAAGAAGAGAAAGCTCCGATCCGTTGAAAGCAAAATTATTGTTTTGATTCAAGTAGAACAAAAGACAACAAAGTAACAAACCAAAGTTCCACCAATTAAACTAATTGTATAGCGAGATCACTTATAGCCTATAGGAACGACTTGAAAATAACCCTGGAACGCAAGCATAAACACCAATAAACCAAAGATTAATGTTCATAATCTTACCGGTTTACGGGTGCACGAAGTTTAATTGTTAATCAAGCGAGTCTTTTTATTGTCACGTACAAATGATTAGATCAGTGATACAATATGACCGATTATCACTAATCAAGAGCTCTAATGGTCAACAAAGAAGGTTTGAAACCAAAAAATAGAAGAGGCAAGATCAAGCGATTGATCGGTCCAAAGAGAGAAGGAGAGGACCTTTACCAGAGAGAAAATCAAAAAGAGAATGGCCGAGGGTACTACAGCTGTGAAGCGAGGCAAAGCGATAAGGCCAGGAAGAGAGGCGAGACTGAAGCAATTGAAAGAATTAATGGACATATACCACACTCCAATATTTTCATGTGAATGCTATAAAATAAAATTGAAAATTTAGTTACACAATGCTTTACCAGTAGCTAGATATTACAAATCAATATATTATTTTTTGTCAAAAAAGTTTATGAGACTACATATATTGTCATTTGGTATATTAATCTTGTTTTGGAGTGCCCTCCTATTTTCTTATCATAGTGTTCAGTGGAAATAAAAGAAATCAGTATTGATAACAATTTATACATTAAGCTATCTTCAAAAAGTGCAAAACTCATCCATTGCGCCACTCCAAACTTAAAACCTAGTCACTTCAACTGGAGAATCAATGAAAGTTATCTAACTAAAAAAATAATAAAGCTATAAAGAATCAAACTAAAAGCTACAAAAAAAAAGCTAAACTGATCAGATATAATTTCAAATAGTTGGACAAGAAAATCAGACAAACAATTGATAATAATATACAGCATAATAATCACAATCATAGATTCAAATTCTGGATGCCGCCCTATGCCAGTCTTCTACTTCAATCCTTACCTCTGATTGGGACTCCGGACCTTCGATGTCTCGGACCACCTTTGAGGTTGGTCGGTGGCTAGGGTTTGTGAAGACGGAGTGAAAGAGGTGAAAGAAGCGTGAAAATGGTGGCCAAAATGGAGCTCCTGAAACCCTAGGTTGTTGGCGTATTTATAGGATGTGGATTGACCAAGTTGGAAGGGAATCGCGGTATTAAATTGTTGTCATCTTTGGAGATCTTTTCCAGATATAGCTCATACAGCCCGTATGCATCTGCATATGGGTCGTATGCTTTGTGTAAGTGCGGTAGGCTACTTTTGTTGATCCTGTGGTCCGTCGATTGGCGTGGAAATTCAGTTTGTGACCCGATTCTATAGTTTTTTGGCTTGATATCCCTGAAATAAGTAACAGACTAGAGCAGAATCAAATTTAAAAATAAATATGCTTATGTAATAAAATAAAATATGAGATCGAGAGTTTTAATCTATTTTTTATGCACAATTAGGAGTCAAAATATGTATATAAATGCGTGACATCAACCACTACTAAAATATTTAGACCTCCAATAATTACATCTCTAACTTATTAATATTTTCTTAACCTCCACACTACTACTACTATAGCTCTCTTTATTTCTTTAGAGTGGATTGTGTTGCTTTTGCTTGGTGTCAAATGAGGAGCATGGCATCTCTATTTATACTACTCAAAAAATATCTCTAGAACCTAGATATTTTGTATATATATATCTAAAAGATTTCCTAAGTATATTCTAGACTTGAGATATTTCTTCTAGTATTTAATAACTTCTTACCAAAAATCATCAATCTACTATTTTCTAGAAATTACTTATACATAGACTTGAGCCTTTCTTTTTCCTCCTTTTGTTTGGTGCTGCCTTCAACACTCCCCCTCAGCACCAAATTCTTCTAAATCACTTATCGACTAAGCACTCCAAGTTGTGCACCCGTCTCCTCAAATTTCTTAGCACTAAGTCCTTTTGTAAAGATGCCAGTAACTTGTTCTCCAGTTGGTGTCGGCTTCATATTGGTTTCGCTGTGCAGGACCTTCTCTCTAATGAAGTGGTACTGTACTTTGATATGCTTCATCCTTGTATGAAAAAATAATTTTTTTGCAAGACATACTGCTGATCTATTATCACAATGAAGTATTACTTGCTCAACTGGTTGATGCAAATCCTTCAGTCGTCGTGTCAGCCACGTGTTCTTGTGCACTAACATGGCTGCCACTCTATATTCGGCTTCCATTATCGGAAGAGATATGGTTGGTTGTCTCTTGTTGCACTAGGACACCGCTCTTGATCCTAGACTAAACACATAGCCGTTGTTGATCTCCTTGTGTCGTAAACTCGGCATAGTCGGCATCGTAGTAACTCATTACTTGACATACTCCATCTTTACGGTATAAAGTGCCATAGTCTAGTGTACTCTTCACATACCAAAGTATCTTCTTGGGTGATTCGAGATATGGTTTCTTAGGGTTCGCATGTGATGACTTGCAACTCCAACTACTTATGCTATGTCCGATCGAGTAAGCATCGGATAAATCAAACTATCGACCAACTCGTCAATACATCCTTGTGTCGCCTAGGTCCTACCCTTCTCCAAAGCATAAAGTTTGACACTCGGCTCCATTGGTGTGGTCAATGGCTTGCACTCTACATGTTGTATATTTTTAAAAGATCTTTTGCATTCTTGTGTTGATATAGAAACATACTTTCTTGTGTCTTGTCTATCTCAAGCCCTAGAAAGTGCTTCAACTCGCCTAGCTCTTTCATTTAAAATCGAATTGCTAGATTCTCCTTTATATGTCGACTTTCCTCTATAAGATCTCCGATTAGAATAAAATCGTACATCAAGACTATAGTGAGTTTACCTTCAATGTCTTTGATAAATAGGCTCGAGCCTAATGTTGTCACTGTGTATCCACTTCGTACGAGGAACTCTATAATCTTTAAGTACCCTGCTCTTGGAGTCTGCTTCAATTCATACAATACCTTCTTGAGCTTGCATACGAATTCTAGATGAGTTTTACTCTCGAGCTCTTGAGGTTGATGTGTGTATATTTCTCGATCAAGTTCACTGTGTAGGAAGGTATTCTTCACATTCATTTGCCATAACTTTCAATCTTTGACTATTGCTAGTGCTAGAAGAACTTGTATTGTAGTTATCTTTATCATTAAACTAAACGTCTCATCATAGTCCAGTCCATACTGTTGTGAGAAAGTCTTGTGTAACAAGTCGAGCTTTGTACCTCCCAATTGAACCGTCTGCTCGAGACTATTTTATTCGAGCACTTTATCCATATAAAATATTTTACATCATGTTAATTCTTCTCTTCCACTTCAATCTTTTTTCTGACAATTAGTGAATAAAAATCACCACATTTTGTGACGCAACGTGAAAAAAATATGTGTATTTTTTCACAAGATATGTTGTTATGACACGTAAGACGTATCACCGTTTCTTCACAGAAGTGACTAATTATGAGTTATCATATTTTTAAATTCCACTGAAGTATAAAATCTACATTATGAATCTGTTCTGAATTAATAGTTCATTGTGTAGGATCACGAAGTCATCGCCGCATATGATCTAAGTAGAACATTCAATTTAGAATTGCAAGATTATGGCATTCATATATTATAACATGTAAATACGAAAATATAGAATTTAGACTACACACAGAAAATGCAATATTTCATATATTCATATGTTTTCAGTTGGGCCTGTACATTCATAATCATCCAGTTCTGAAGTGAAAGCAAAAATTGAAGGCGTGGATATATATATATATATATATATATATATATATATATATATATGAAAATCTTATGGGATGCAAAAATTTGGAGCGTTTTGAGCTTTTTCTCGTGGTTTTTAATTTTTAAAAATCAGCTCTAAAAATAATAATAAAATATTTAATATTTAAACATCATTTTAGAAAATTAAAAATGGTGGGTTAAAAAGCTCAAAACACTCCAAATTTTTGCATCCCACAAGATTTTCATATAAAGAATTTAATGAGCATGATAAATTAAAATTTGGAGATGATTTGATTTATTTTTTGTGTTAAACTCACGGAAGGCCTCCGTGAGCTTAAGCTCATGGTATCTTTACTCTCTCTCTCTCTCTATATATATATATATATAGAGAGGGAGAGAGAGAGAGAGTAAATCTACGGTGAGCTTAAGCTCACGGAAGACCTTCGTGAGCTTAGTTCAAAAAATATATCAAATGATCTCTAAATTTTGAATTTTTTTACTCTCATTAAATTCTTCATATTGAAATCTTATAGGGTACAAAAATTTAGGATGTTTCAAGTTTTCTAAATCACTCTTTTTAATTTTTGAAAGTCAGCTCCAAAAATAATAATAAAATATTTAATGTTTGTACATTATTTTCAAAAATTGAAAAGAGTGACTTAAAAAACTCGAAACTTCTCATTTTGTACCCCATAAGATTTCAATATGAAGAATTTAATGAGATTGAAAATTTAAATTTGGAGATCATTTGATATATTTTTTGAGCTAAGCTCACGGAGGCCTTCCGTGAGCATAAGCTCACCGTAGATTTAATCTATATATATATATAGGAGTTCTAATATGCTTTATAAAACACAAAATATTTCATAATTCATACTTCATGCTTATATCTCATCATTTTAAAATTTAAATAGATGATCCAAACCGTTAAATATGATATTCATATCAAAATCTACTTGGTGATCAAATTTTATATTTTTTATATTTTTTTGTTATTTATTGAAAGGGATAGAAAATCATTGATATTGATGGTTCAGATGACGTCGGATTAATAAATATTGTAGCCAATCAAAAAATAGTAAAAAAATTTCAAAAAATATAAAATTTGATCACCAAAAAGATTTTGATATGAAAATCATATTTAACAGTGTTACACTAAATATTTTCTTTGATTTATTGATTTGGAAAATAATCTTAAATTTTATAATTTATCTTGTTTGAGTTTTGTGCATGGTTTATAATATAAATGGATTAGTGCACAAGAACCAAGACTAATGATGGGATATAAGAGCTTAATCAAGACTGCATTAGGTTTCAATTTAGTTAGACTCAAACTAGGTTGAATTAGTTAAGATAAATTGAGCTTAAACAACAAAGAAAAATGCTTACTACGAGTGAATTATTATAACGGTTCGGGAATCATTATAACGGGTCGGGAATTGTTATAACGGTTCGGGAATCGTTATAACGGTTCATCTCAATACTAAAGCAGAAAAGTTCTCAAGGAAGCCAGAGTGTATCGTTATGGAACGATTTAGTAATCGTTGTAACGATTTAGTAATCGTTGTAACGATTTAGTAATCGTTGTAACGATTTATGAAACGTATAACGATTCAGTGAATCGTTATAACGTTTTAGCTCAATCAGATCCAACGGCTATTTTTTTCTAAGCCGTTATAACGATTCTCAAATCATTATAATGGTTCAGGATGAAAATAGTTTCTTCATCTATTTGAGAAGATCTATTTTTTTTTTAAAGAATCATTTCTCTCACTTATTATTATCTGATCTATCTAGCTAAATCATTCTTTCAAAGAGCTTATTAGCCAAATACTAAGTGAGAGAGATAAGCCAAGAGATAGAAACACTCAATTAGTCAAATCCTTATTTAAGCTCAATTTAACTTCTCTCTATTTTTCTAACTTGATCCTTCATGATATACTCTCCTTGTAATCTTTCTTGAGATGTAGTGCTTACCCTTTTTGAGTGTTGTCACTCATCTTCTTGTTTTGTGTGTGTTGTCACTCTTATTACCGATAGGCTTGGCAACCCATTTTTATATAAGGGACCAAGTTCTACAAGTTTGAAACTATTATTTTTAGTGTTTCGACTCAACCTCAATTGTTGGAGGTTGGGAGTCCTGGAGACGTAAGCATTTTTAAGCCGAACTCCATTATATCTTGTATTCTTATTTGATCTTTTTTTTTCTCTCTCATTTCTTTGATTGCTATATTCTTGTGAGAATTGAATCGAATTGAATTCTCTTCCGCTGCCATTACACTTGAACACTAAGCCCTAAATCGATTCATACATTTCTACCTTAGGTTCTTTACAATCTTGCACTATTTTTAGCCTTTAAATACCATAATCCTAGGTGTATCAAAGTGGTATCTGAGCAGAAACTTAGTTTTAATTATTTTATTTATGGTATTTTTGGTCCAAGATAACTTTTTTGATGCATGTAAAAGAATCCCCAACTCTATGTCTTAATTGCAAAAAAATTTAGTTTTTAAAAGAAATATATAGTGAACTACCTCAACATACTAAACTTTTGGGATGTTGTCCAACATGGTTATGTACCACATTATGATTCTAACAACCTCATATTGACACAAAAGGCAAAAGAACTGAAATCTCAAAATGATTATGTCGTCAATATTATTTTAAATTTGGTTAGTGAAAGAATTCTATATTATTTGGTAATACCGAAATTGCTAGTGAAATATAAAAGACCTTATTGAATATATTTGAGGGAAAATCTCAAATAAAAAGAACAAATCTAATGAATCTAAAGTCCGAATTTAAAAAATTTTGTATACAAGAAGGAGAATTAATTGAGAATATATATTCACGATTAATACATATTCTAAATAAATTTGATGAAGTTAGAGAATTCTTGTCTAACACTAAGATTGTAGGCAAGATTTTTAGGGAAATGATGAGAAGACCAAGTTGGAAAAGAATGATAAGCACTCTAGAAGCAATATAAGGCACCCTTGGTGAATTCATACATGAAGAGGTGTTCACTCATTTTCTATACTTTGAGGAGAAGCTACGACAAAATGGAGAGCTCACACCAAAGCTCAAAGAAATCGCACTTTAAGCTCAAAAATCTTTATCGCGCTACTATTCGAGCAAGACATCATTTAGCACATCTTCTATGAACGATCAAATCATCACAAAAATATTTGAAAGAATGCTAAATCTAGAGAATGAGCACAATAAAGAGCGATATGAGAAAGGAATAACGTGCATATACTTCTCATACCATAAGAAATGTCACACAATACACGATTGTTACTTGGTCTTCCCACATAAGAAGAAGCGAAATTTTGAGAGAATTGGTGATATGCTAGCTACAAGCAACCATATTGAGAGAAAGAATGATAAAAAAAATTCACCCAACATTGTCCTAATTGTGGAAATAGAGGAGAGTTCACTAGTGGTAGATGTTGATGAGATTGTAGTAGGAAATAACATCACCGACCTGTGCGTATTGGAGATCCTACATGACATTGTCATATCCAAAAATATGAAGATGGACTCATTTGCACCTAAGGTATAATTTTCTCAAGAATTTCAATTGCACAATCAAATAGTACCTTACACTACATCCACTTGGGATGATAGTTATGATAATTTTGTTGAGAATGATGAATTTTGTGTTGAAAATATAAATAATTTGGATGATGAGGCTGAAATTGAATCTTTTTTATCTAGTTTAAAGAATCTTATTCATAATTCATCTTCTCAAAAAGAGATAATTGAGAGACTTAAAAATAAAATTTTAGAGTTTGAGTTAGAGTTTCAATCTTATGAGTTTAAATTACAAAATCTAAAAAAGAATTGTCAAATGGACTTAGGTGAAGTTACAACATTAAAATTGAAATTGTAAACTTTAGAAACTAAAAATAGGGCATTAAAGTACTCATGTACTTCAACAAGCATCACTTCAATTTATTTAGACAAGTTTATAATCAAAGGCCTAGCAACAAATCGGATCTTAGATATAAGAAATCTTCAAAGACTTCAAATTGCCCTAAATCTAAAGAGAAATAAGGTCAAGGGTTGAATGTAAAAATTATAAAACCTAGTAATGCTAAAATTTTTAACAAGAAATATAATTATGCATTTCAATATAAGTAATTTGATAAAAATATTAACAAAAGACAAATGAATTTTCAAAGCAACAATGCTACATTTTTCAATCCTAATTGATCAAATAAATTGTATTTTAAAGGATCCGATTGATGATTTTATGAGTTTAAAAATCAACATGGTTTTCAAACTAAAGCTCAAAGATATGATCATAAACGAGTTATTTCTCAAAACTATAAAAATATTTCTAAAGAAAAACCTAAGACTCAAATTCAAGGATTAAAAAAACTACCAAAATACTTTTGTTAAAGGTAGTAAGAAGTCTCAAACATGTGTATTTTGCAATTATTATTGTCATATTGGTCATATATCACTTGATTGTAAACTTAGAAAGAAAAATAACATCACAAATATTGTTTGAATTCTTAAGATTAAAAATTAGAGACCTCAATGCTTAATCTTCTCTTCAAATCGTATATGCCACATACTTAGGGGGAGTTGCAATGATTCAGTGAAGCGTTATAACATTTCAGCTCAATCAGATCCAACTATTTTTTCTAAGTCGTTATAACGATTCATAAATCATTAAACGGTTCAGGCCGAAAATAGTTTCTTCATCTATTTCAGAAGATCTATTTTTTAAAAGGATTACCTCTTTCACTAATTATTATCTGATCTATGTAGCTAAATTATTCTTTCAGAGAGTTTATTAGCCAAATACTAAGTGAGAGAGATAAACTAAGAGATAAAAACACTCAATTAGCCAATTTTTTGTTTAAGCTCAATTTAACTTCTCTCTATTCTCCTAACTTGATCCTTCGTGATATACTCTCCTTGTAACCTTTTTTAGTTTTGTAGTGCTCACCCTTTTTGAGTGTGTTGTCACTCTTGTTACCGATAGGCTTGACTGTCCATTTTTGTGTAAGGGACCAAATTCTACAAGTGTAAAACTATTTTTTTTAGTGTTTTGGCTCAATCTAAATTGTTGGTGGTTGGAAGTCCCGGAGACATAGTCATTTTTAAGCCGAACTACAATACATCTTGTGTTCTTATTTGATCTTATCTTTTCTTTTCTCTTATTTCTTTGATTGCTATATTCTTGTGAGAATTTAATCGAATTGAATTATCTTCCGCTGCCATTACACTTGAACACTAAGCTCCAAATCGGTTCATACATTTCTACCTTAGGTTCTTTACAATCTTGCTCTATTTTTAGCTTTTAAATACCACCATCCTAGGGGTATCAAATAGTTTGGATCGTCCATTTGAGTTTTAAAATATGAGATATAAGCATGAACTACGAAATATTTTGTGCTTTATAAAGTACATTAGCACACCTATATATATATATATATATAGTAAAGATACCATGAGCTTAACTCAAAAAGTAAATCAAATCATCTTAAAATTTTAATTTATCATGCTCATTAATTTTTTTTATATTAAAATCTTGTGGGATGTAAAAATTTCGAGTGTTTTGAGCATTTTAAGTCATGGTTTTTAATTTTTGAAAATCAGCTCTAAAAATAATAATAAGATATTCAATGTTTGAACATCATTTTGAAAAATTTTAAAAGGGTATCTTAAAAAACTCAAAACACTCTAAATTTTTGCATCCTATAAGATTTTCATATAAAAAATTAATGAGCATGATAAATTAAAATTTATAGACGATTTGATGTACTTTTTGAGTTAAACTCACGGAAAGCCTCTCTGAGATTAAGCTCACAGTATTTTTACTCTCTCTCTCTATCTCTCTCTATATATATATATATATATATTTATGGCTGTATGTATATATTAAGATATATAAACTGTCATTAAATATTAATTAAAATTAAAAACATTATTATTATTCATTCACAAAATTGAAATGTATATATGTGAAAATAGTAGAATTATATCTCTCTTCTTTCATTCTTTCTTTTTTCATTTTTTGAAATCTTTGAAAACTTAGCGATGCCTATGATATATATATATTGTACATCTTAACTCTTCAGTTTAGGGGTGGAGCCGGGATTTTAGATTGAGGGGGGCCGGGACTGGAGGGGCAAATATTTACTACAGAGAAAAAATATTCGAGGGTGCCAGATATATAAATTTCTAATTTTTTTACGAAATTATTCATATTTTTCGGACATTTTTAAAAAATTAGGGGGGCACCCAGCCCCTCTGGAACCGCCCCTACTTCAGTTCAGCCCGAACTTGATGCCGCTAGATCCACTAAATTAAGAGGGATCCTTGAAAATGGGTTATTTTCACAATCTTGATAATGAACATTTAAATAAATATCAAAAATTAATCTTAAAAAGAGAAAGAAGTTTATAAATAATTACTTAAAAATTCATTATAAAGATTGTAAAAATAACTCATTATCAAGGATCTCCCTCCATAAATTAATTAATTTGTTCATTAATGAAACCAACTGCTCGGTGAGTATTAATTAATTTGTTCATTAATGAAACCAACTGCTTTGATTGGTGGTTCATTTTTCAGATGGCTCACACATTATTCATGAACCGGTTTTATGGAATGAAAGAACTAAAGTAAGCCCCTAATTAGGTGCAACTTTTGTGTTGTTGTTAATGATAAATCACACATCAAAAGAACAATCAATCAATGCAGATTGACGTGATGCAAGAGAGGATATGAAACAAGTAATAGACACCAATAGTTATATTGTTTGTAAGTGGTTTGATAGGATTTAATGAGTAAGTGAAACGAAAATATTCATCCATGAAAAAATCGATCTAGTTAATTAGTTTATCTTTGTCTCATTGCCTGCCTTCAAAATGTGCCTCAAATTTTAAAAAACCCGATTTGTTCTATCAAAGATCTGTTGAAAATATAAATTTAATTAATATTTTCTTGAAGTTTGTTGTTCAGTCAACAGAATTTAAGGCTGATTCATTAGAGATTTTGACAGATCATCCGAACCTTATTTTAGGTATATGAGCTATGGATTTAAAGCTCTTTAAGTCTATTTTTTAATGGTATAAGTTTCAAGTCGATTGGAGTTTTCTAGAGAAAGTTATGACAGTTTTAATAGAAATAGATCAGATATGATTGGGCTGCTTAGTTTTCTGTTTTTTATATTTATTATGAATTCTAGAGTTTTCTTTTGATGTTTTGGCTCTATAAATAGAGTTGTAATCTGTTGCGTTGCAAGACAATGTAAGAGAGATAATATAATAGAGAATTACAAAGAGTTTTTTAGATAAGAACTTATTTGTTTTCTCCATCTCTTCTCTCTACCACTATATGAATTGTATCCACTATTAAATATACTCAACAAATTGGTATCAGAACCATGACCAATAACGGTGCAGCCATTGGAGGTATCGGGCATGTATCATGCTTGCGGATTTTGAAGACCAACTACAAACATTGGTGCATACACATGAAGGCGCTACTCGGCTCGCAAGATGTGTGGGAAGTCGTTGAGCTTGGCTATACCGAACATGCGACCTTGCAAGGCTTGACGAATAATCAAGTGAAGGAGTTGAAGGAGTCACGCAAGAAAGACAAAACCACGCTCTACTTGATGTACCAGGCAGTTGATGAGTCAGGCTTTGAGAAGATAGCCGGTGCGAAGACTTCAAAAGAAGCATGGGAGACTCTTGAAAAGGCATACAAAGGAGCGGACCGAGTGAAGCAAGTTCGCTTACAAACACTTAGAGGTGAGTTTGAAACTTTAAGAATGAAAGAGTCGGAAGGTGTATCGGATTATATCACACGAGTAGAAATAGTGGTGAATCAACTCAAAAGAAATGGTGAAGAGATAAGTGAAAATAGAGTAGTAGAGAAAATATTAAGGTCATTAACCAATGATTTTGAGAATGTTGTGTGTGCCATAGAAGAGTCTAAGAATTTGGTAGAAATGACGGTGGATGAGCTCTCAAGTTCCTCAGAGGCTCATGAACAAAGAAAGAAGAAGAAGAAGCAAGAGGTGTTAGAGGAAGCACTTCAAACTAAGACAACACAAAAAGAAGACAAGCGGGAAACGGTGAAGGTGGTCGTGGAAGAGGCCGTGGTGGCTTTAGAGGTCGAGGTAGAGGCCGCGGTAGAAGCCGTGGTAGAGGACAAGAAGAGAACAAGGAAGAGAAGAACCAATCGATCTCATACGGCGGAGGCTGAGGTCGAGGAAGAGGAAGATCAAGTAAGTACAATGTTCAATGTTATTCTTGCAAAAAGTATGGTCATTATGCAGCGGAGTGTTATTACAATGAAAATAAAGATGATGAGAAAAAAGAAGAGAAAGGAGGTGATGATGTGGTATTACTAGCAAGTAAGGAGGCCGACTCCAACAACGAGTCGGTGTGGTACTTGGACACCGGTGCAAGCAATCTTATGTGTGTCTACAAGCACATGTTTAGCGAGATAGAGGAGATTATAGAAGGCCATGTATCATTTGGAGATGCCTCAAAAGTGAAAGTTAAAGGCCAAGGTGAAATTCTTATTCAGTGTAAAGATGAAAATGAGAGGTTTATCTCGAATGTTTATTATGTGCCGGATATGAAGAGTAATATTTTGAGTTTGAGCCAATTGTTAGAACGTGGTTACAAGGTTTTTATGAAAGAAAGAATACTTTATTTGAGATACCAAGATAATCGGTTGCTAGCCCAAGTAGAAATGACCAAAAACCGCATGTTTAAGTTGAATTTGGTGAATGTTCAAGCAAGGTGTTTAAAGGCATGTGTAGAAGATATCAAATAAAAGAATGGTAAAAAATATATCACACATAGACCATAGTGATAAATTGTGTGAATGTTGCGTGTTAGGAAAGCACCCAAGAAATTCTTTTCCAAAAGAAGCAAGTTATCGTGCAAAGAAGGTGCTTGAATTGGTTCATACAGATATTTGTGGCCCAATAACCCCTAATTCACTTGTTAAACACCGGTATTTTATTACCTTTATTGATGATTTTTCTCGAAAAACTTGGGTATATTTTTTAAAGCAGAAATCCGAAGTATTTTTTATTTTTAAGAAGTTTAAGGTGCTTGTTGAAAACTTAAGTGGTGAATGCATAAAAACTTTGAGGTCTGATAGAGGTGGTGAATTTACATCAAAGGAGTTTGTGAATTTTTATGAACAAAAAGATATTAGAAGGTATTTTGGGCCGAAGCGGTGAGGTGTGCGGTTTACTTGCAAAACTGATGTCCTACGGCGAGTTTGGAGAATATTACCCCCACAAGAAGCATGGTGCGGTGTGAAGCCATCAGTAGCTAATTTGAAGGTGTTCGGAAGTGTGGCTTATGCTCACGTTCCAGATCAAAAGCGCACAAAACTTGATGACAAGAGCAAGAAGCCAATTTTTATTGGCTATGATGAGAAATCTAACGCGTACAATCTTTATGATCCGCTTACTAAAAAGGTACATATGAGTTGTGATGTGCAGGTCAATGAAGAAAGCATGTGGAATTGGAGTTCCATGGAGGAGATGTCTCATGAAGAAGGTAAATAAGCGACATCAATAATTATCTCTACACCGACAAGCACAACTACATCGACAACATCACAAGATGAACCATCTTCACCTTTATCCGATGATGAAGATGAGACAAGGAATTTACGAGAAATATACGAGGCGACAAGTGAATTGCATTTGGTGTGTCTTTTGGCGGATGCAGAGGACATCACATTCGAGCAAGCCGTAAAAGATGAGAAGTGGCAAGCCGCTATGCAAGAGGAGATGAAAGCAATCGAGAAGAACAACACTTGGGAACTTGCGACGTTACCCAAGGGTCACAAACCGATTGGTGTTAAATGGGTTTATAAGAAAAAGATGAATGTGCAAGGCGAGGTTGAAAGATACAAAACAAGATTAGTGGCGAAAGGGTACAAGCAAAAGGCGGTGATTGATTATGAAGAGGTGTTTGCCCCGGTAGCAAGAATGGAGATAATCCGACTACTAATCTCGTTGGCAGCTCAAAATAAATGGAGCATTTTTTAAATGGACGTGAAATCGGCGTTTCTAAATGGAGTGCTTGAAGAAGAAGTCTATATCGAGCAACCTTCCGGTTATGTGAAAGTTGGCAAAGAGCACATTGTGTTGAAGTTAAAGAAGGCGTTGTACGGGTTGAAGCAAGCGCCAAGGACATGGAACACTCGAATTGATGCATACTTCAAGGAGCATGGGTTTGTGCAATGCCCATATGAGCATGCGCTATATTTGAAGGTACAAAAATATGACATTTTATTTGTGGCCTTGTATGTAGATGATTTGATTTTTACGGGAAATAATAGAGATATGATTGAGAAGTTTAAGTTGGAAATGACAAAGGAGTTTGAGATGACCGATTTGGGTCTCATGTCTTATTTTTTGGGGTTAGAAGTGAGACAAGAAAATTCTGGAATTTTTCTATCACAAGAAGCCTATGCAAAGAAGATTTTAAAGAAGTTTAAGATGGATGAGTGTAATCCCATAAATACTCCGGTTGAGAGTGAGACGAAATTATCTCGATATGATGAAGGAAAGGCGGTTGACGCAACACTATATAGAAGCTTGATTGGAAGCTTGCATTATTTGACGTGCACAAGGCCGGATATTGCTTATGGAGTTGGCTTGGTGAGCCGATATATGGAGGAGCCGAAAATGACGCATTAGAAAGTCATAAAGCGAATTCTTCACTATGTCAAAGGTACATTCTCTCATGGCTTATTTTATTCTCATACTAATGAGTTTGATCTTGTTGGATATAACGATAGTGATTGTAGTGGTAATTTAGATGATCGGAAGAGCACTTCGGGTTTTGTATTTTTTATGGGAAGCACGGCATTTGCATAGCTCTCTAAGAAGCAACCTATTGTTACTTTATCCACATGTGAAGCGGAGTATGTTGCCGCATCTTCTTGCGTATGTCACTCTCTTTGGCTACGCAAGTTACTAAAGGAGATGAACTTTTCTCAAGAGAAGGCGACGAATATTCTAGTGGATAATAAGTCGGCAATTGAGTTGGCGAAAAATCCGGTGCATCATGAAAGGAGCAAGCACATAGATGTGCGTTTTCACTTCATACGGGAACATGTGAAGAATGGCGATGTGGAGATGACTCATGCGGCGAGTCGTGATCAAGTGACAGACATATTCACCAAACCATTATCGGCAGAACTCTTCAACAAGTTCAAGAAGTTGCTCGGGATGCAAGCCAGAAATAATTAAGTTTAAGTTGGGATGTTGAAAATATAAACTTAATTAATATTTTCTTGAAGTTTGTTGTCCAGTCAACAAAATTTAAGGCTGATTCATTAGGGATTTTGACAAATCATCCGAACTTTGTTTTAGGTATATGAGCTATGAATATAAAGCTCTTTAAGTCTAGTTTTTAATGGTACAAGTTTCAAGTCAATTGGAGTTTTCTGAGAAAGTTATGATAGTTTTAATAGAGATAGGTCAGATATGACTGGGCTGCTTAGTTTTCTGTTTTTTATATTTATTACGAATTCTAGAGTTTTTTTTGGTGTTTTGGCTCTATAAATAGAGTTATAATATGTTGCTTTCCAAAACAATGTAAGACAGATGATATAATAGAGAATTACAAAGAGTTTTTCAGATAAGAATTTATTTATTTCCTCCATCTCTTCTCTCTACCACTATATGAATTGTATCCACTATTAAATATACTCAACAAGATCGAGAGTTTCGAAATTCCACGAAGTGTACTAAAGCTTGAACTATGATAATTACTCAAAACATGAAAAATAAGGGGAAAAATTGAGATAGGATGTTGCAATTACAATTATGGAAATTCGTTTCTCTTTCTGAGCAACAAAAATTCAAATGAGATGTGCTTCTGTGATGACTGTTGCACCGACAATCGAGTCAAAAAAACAGCATTTAATAATTAGGTCTTCTTGATTCTTAATCTGGGTCAATATTATAGATTAGTTTATCTACTTACGAATGTCATAGAGTATGGAACAGGTAGGATGGAGATACAATAGTATCAGTTAGATTCCTTTCATTAATGTTTACCTTATATCACTATAAGGGAAAATACCATTTATGATCGTGCATTTTTATCATTTCGGTCTGTAATAGAGTGGTAAGTTGCAGTCTTTACAGTGCGTCTTTAGTACATGAATCCCGCTATTGTACTGGTATGGGATGTCCTTTTTTTTAAGAGACAAAAATGAAAATCTTGCTCTCAAATTTAATTTTATAATTATAGAAGGTACTAAGACATATACGGGATAGTCCTAGTTTTTTAAATATCAAAAGTTGAAAAATCATAATTTTTCATCACAATATCAGAAAAGTCTGAAATTTTTATAGAAAGTGTTTATTATCTACCTCTAGGTGCTATAAAAGTTTTAGACAAAAAACATAATGTATCGTCGGTCACCACATTAATCCCTACAGTCAACTCTAATAAGCAGTGTGCGATATATTTTTTTAATGGAACAGGAGTATGTCCAAAGTCTATCGGACCTATCTCGGTTCAATCATTGATCTAATCCGTACGATCAAACAATGTACGAATCTCAAAACAATAAAAAAATTTAAAGTACATTGAATCTTAAAAATATTTGACGATGGATGGAGCATCAAACAAAAAATGGGTTCGATGCACTTTGAATAGCCCCTTTTTTAACTTCCTATTGTCTGGCACGAAAAGCTACTCGTACTGATGCATTGCTGATCAAGACACTGACTGATTTTTTAATTGATAAGTAATACTCGACTCATTGCTGACCACAGTGCACCGATAACCAATTTGGTGAGTATTCAACTGTTTTCTCATTTTCTTGTAGTGTATGCACTTTACTCATATCCAATAACTATAATTGTATTCATACTCTTTTCTTATTCATATTTTTTTTTATGTGTTTGTATATGGGTTGGAATGCAAATATTTATACAATAGTCTCTCTCAATATAAGGATAGACTAAACGTTTGCATTTCAAATTTGATATGTAAATATAATATATATATATATATATATATATATTATAGACTTAAAAAAAATTATTTATGATTCTCATTAAATTTTTCATATGAAAATCTTATGAAATACAAAAATTTAGAGTGTTTTGAGATTTTTAAGCCACTCTTTTAAATTTAAAAAAAATAACGTAAATATTGAATATTTATTATTATTTTTAGACCATTTTTCTATCTTCAAAGTTTAAATGGTCGATCCAACTGGTCAAAATATTTTTCATATAAAAATTTAGTTGGGGATCAAATTTTATATTTTTAGAATTTTTTTACTATTTTTTAAGATAGTTAGAAAATCATTTGGTTTAATTATTATGGGTCATTTAAAAAGAGTGATTTATTAGCTATTTTCAAAAATAGTAAGCTATGAATTATTATTTGTGTTAGTGATTTTATTATGCAACTTATTTTATACTGTATCAGAAGCGGATTTATTAATTAGGAGCAAGTCCAGATAAGTGACTCAGTTTAAATTTCAAAGTTCACTAAAATTAAATACAAGAAATTTTCCCTTGAAAACTTTTAAAAGAATACTCATTTTGATAATTGTACCAAGACTTAATTATTGTTGAGTTGGGAAATAGTTGATATAAGCTTCTCCTTCAATCATTGTGCTCTTTGTTCCTAGGTTTATATTTTTCTGGATTCGTCACTGTACTGTATTATGGTAATTTAAATTAAATGATTATTGTTTAAATTAACAGTAATTATGTTGAATAATAAAATTACATTACAAAATAATTTGCAAACTAATAGCAATAAAATATAAATAAAATTGAATTTAACATTAAGAATAAGTCCATATCGATAATATCTTTATAACATTTTCCTTTGAAAATAGCGTAGAAAGACACATGTTGAAAATTCAATCCTTAACTCTGCAGAAGAAGAAAAGGTTTGTAACGACTATGCATAACTACAAACCTTTTCAAGAGATTTGAAAAAAGAAATTATCCAAAGAGATTTGAAAATTCAATCCTTATCTCTGCAAAGGAAAAAAGGTGAACAATGTTAATACAACCGAGTTAAAGAAATTTCCTTCTGACACTTCTTAAATTTTAATAATTAATATACATTATAAATCAAGTCATTAATTAGAAAAGAAAACAATAATATTTTACTCCTCGCCAGCGCAAGCTTGTTGATTGTTGAAGCAGAGGTTAATTAGAGTGACAGATACATTTTTAGAAGGGGAATAAAGACCACTTGGAGCTTTGGAATGGTAACCACCAAACAATCACACTGATCAAGAAAACACCAAAAAGTTCTTCACGCCACGCCTATATATTTCGCCTCTCGTTGTCTCCTCTTGCTCTTCAAACCCTGCATTGCTGCTTCTCAGGTCGAGGCATCATCTCCGGTAGTTGATAATTCTCCATCAAAATGGAGAAGAACCTTGCGCCCCCTTGGCTCAAGCCAATGCTCAAGACCAGGTTCTTCACACACTGCGGCAAGCACCGAGAAAAGCCTAGAAATGAGTGCAACATGTTCTGCGCCGTCTGCTTTGAGCATTTCTCGGCATTCTGCATTTACTGCCGGACCGAAAATCACTCGGATCATCGCGTCATCCAGGTTCATGTCTAGAATGTCAGGCATCCATATTCCACCTGATAACATTTTGAACTTAATTTCTTGGTTCATTTATTTTCTAATTTTTCTTCTTTCTTTCTTTTTATTCCAGATTCTTTTTTGTTCATTTTGTGTATATTTACGGTGTGCTTGTAGATTAGGAGGTCTTCGTACCATGAGGTTGTGCGAGTGTCGGAGGTTGAGAGGTTGATTGACGTGAAAGGAGTTCACACTTATATCATAAACAGTGCGAATGTGTTCTTTCTGAACGAGCGGCCCCAGCTGAGAGGAGTTAGGGCTGCGGCAGGCAAAGCCGCGGCCACTCCATTCTTTTGCGAGGTGTGCTCACGCTCCCTATTGAACGATTTCAGATTTTGCTCCATTGGATGCAAGGCAAGCCATTCTCTTTGCCATTGTCAATTTTAGGATGATTTCAATCTCTTTTCATTGTTAGATAATGATCATTGCAAGACGATGAAGAGCAGCAAATAAACTGTGCCACTTGCTTTGATTCCCTTCATTCAGTCCCTCATTTACTATTTTTCTTTTGACCGGGGTTATTAGCACTGCATTGGTACGTGTAATTAATTTAATCGTTTCATTTATGGGCTCACA
This sequence comes from Schoenoplectus tabernaemontani, assembly GCA_037127355.1. Classification (NCBI taxonomy): domain Eukaryota; kingdom Viridiplantae; phylum Streptophyta; class Magnoliopsida; order Poales; family Cyperaceae; genus Schoenoplectus; species Schoenoplectus tabernaemontani. Next base: position 48,009 of record JAZBJN010000033.1, read on the forward strand.
AATTGTATGTGTGTGTGTGTGTGTGTGTGTGTGTATATATATATATGCTTTTGAATAATGCAGCTTGCTAGGATCGAGAGTAATGGTGATGCGACATTTGTGCTGCATGAAAGAGATGGCTGGAAGAGCGAAAGCAGCCGAGCTGAGGGGGAGAATACCAGGAGCAGGAGGTCGACCAACTTTCATGAATTTCAAGATGGACCGAGTGCGAGAAATGATGTGAAGTCAGCATCACTTCCGCTGCGCTCTCAACGAAGAAAGGGAATTCCTCACAGGTCTCCTTTGTTTTCTTAAAATTAATTAGGAGAGAGCTGAGAAAAAAAAAGAGAGGGAGTTAGGGTGTAAAAGATACATTCCAACAAGAACTTGTGAATTATTTGTAAATTATAAAACTCAATCTACATAATTTGTTTGTTATTAATTGTTTTCTTTTTAGAGAGGACAAAATAAATAGTAGGGTCCATTGTAGGCCTCACCCACCCACATGGATGGTGGATTGGAAAGAGAAAGAACTCTAACCATCAAAAATTGATCCGCTATCTCATTAAAATTGTAACTAAAAGAATATGAAATTTCAAATTAAATACTTCTTCATTGTCATTTTGAATTGTAAATGGAGTGCAATGGCATATTTCAATTAGCTATATTTGTGAATTTTTCAAATGGCAACCGGAGAAATAAGTAGAGCGGGACGCCAGCGGTGCATATTAATGTACTACATAAGTCTGATCACAATTGACCTGAGCAGAGTAAAATGGGCTTTTCTTTTAGTTTTAGGAGTTGTAATATGTGCACAGCACACACAATGACACAAACACACCCAATTGAGACTTTGAGTGGTGGTTGGGTTAGGAGATGGCTCTCACCATCCTCATGAACCGGCTTTTGGAGGACAAAATTCATAAAAAAAAAAAAAAGCCCCTACAGGTAATGGACCACAGTAGGTGCATTTTTTGTTGGTGGTGTGCTAAATCACACACAGAAAACAATACACCCAATCAATCAATACACATTCATATAGTGCAGAAGTGGAATTCAAACAAGCTTGTATAGATTAGATCACTAAGGTTGTTATTTCATGAATATACATTTTGGTAGCATGCAATGGAGTGAAGGCAACATTAAAGTTCCCATACAAGTAATATTGTATAAACCGCTTCTTCTTCTTCTTCTTTTGTAATTAACTCCGTTCCAATTCTGCCTCCACATTAGTTATCTTACATGAAAGTGCTAATTGTGCTGAATTAATTAATTGTTTCAGCTACCTATATTTATTGTTAAACTACGTACTGACCCTTAACTCTTAAACAAGGCACCCCCCAAAAAGCAAATTCAATTTCAAGTTAACTAGATATTGATAAATGCAATGTGATCAATGTATAAATTATGCGGAGTTGCATTATCTATCATATGGTTTCTCAGTTAAGTATGGTCGGTTCTGATGGTTGACAATAGAATTATTTATGTTATTGTAATGATTTTTGTAACTTCATTCTTCAATCTCCATCCATTGGAATGCTCTTTGCCATGTGTGCCAGCTATGAGTGGGGATGTCATGCTGATGTCACAATCACAGTCAAGCAATTTGTCACGAGAACTGTTACGATTCCCAATTTCTACCCTACTGGGTCCCTATTGTGTATTATGGTCCAATTTTTGTTTTACAGGTTTTGTACTTCACCGTGAAGGCATGCACAATTCTTAGATTTTCTTGGCAGATTTTGTATCATTGTATAATTGCATATCCATACATCCTCATCTAATTAAGCAAGGTACAAATTGGATGTGTCTATTTGATGCATGATTGCACCGACAATCTAGCAGCAAATTAAGCGAAAGAAACAACCTTTTTTGGATTTACCCTATTTTTTTCTGAGGTGAAAGAATCCTAAATTATGCATATTAACCAAGCAGCTCCTGCTAGGATTATGTTCGTACTTAATGACATATTTAAATAATTTCAATTTTATAAGAGAGATCCATAAATTTAGAGGTAAATTTCAAAGAGCGACCTATCATGACATGAAAAGCAATTCAGGAAATCAACAGAAATACTTGCTAATTCAGGAGGCCCGCTATTTCATGGGACTTGCTACCAAACAAACAGCTTAATTATAATATAAGTTGGATCTATTCGGAATACAAAGCTTAAGCAAGCAATTAATCCTGCTGACAAGTATACTGCATATATTAAAGAAAATAATGCTTTTGGTGAAAAAGAACGAACAATAAACTCAAAAACAGATTAGATTCTTTGACAGCCATTTAATTTACAAATTATTGCATACAAATAAATTTGAGCTAATAAATTTCTATGCATCATCAATTATGAATATAGAATAATATACGCAATGGTCCTTAGAGTATCATTGTTTTATCAAATTGGTTCTTAAATTTTCAGAAATACTAGTTTAATTAATCCTTCAAATCTTTATTATCAAATTGCTCTTTAAAGTTTTGAAGGTATCATTTTAGTCCTCAATTTTTTTTTAATTTATACCGAATTAGTTCCATATTTAAAATTCATTCAAAAATGATACTCTCATTTATCATAGCATCATTTTAGCATTGAAATAAACATACTATATTAATTTATATTATTATAAACTAGCTATATACCCGTGCGTTGCAGCAGACTCTTTTATTTAAATATTAACACACTGTAAGATAAAAAATTTACTTTGATGAGATTTTCTACACAGTATGAGTTAATGATTCATGGGTTCATGGTAAGAAAAGTAAATTATTCCAATATAAATTATCATAATTAATTTCTTACCAAACATGCACAAGGTTGCTAAATAAAAAAAAAAACTATATTATGGAAATAACAGTATTGATGAGAAAAAAATGGAGAGAAAAAAGGGATCAATGGACGCTGTTACATACATTCGATCAACCAAAAATAAATATTATCCGTCTAATTGAGGGATAAAATTGGTATAACAAAAAAATACCATGACAAAAAATGGACCATCCAATTCTTAGATGATTTATATAATAGTATAGATTAATTAATAATAATATCTATAAATATCTTTCTTAAATATTATATGATATATTATATAGCATGGATGTGAATGTGGATATTCCATTTTATTTAGCGTTGGTAATGATAGGACTAATCCGTTATAAATTAAATTCAGAAATTAAATAATAAGTTGGTAAAACTGTAAGGATCAATTTCAAATTTTTTTACTAAAGATGAGAGTATAAATTAACTACTTATCATTTAGTTATCCATAAAAATCCCATCTGAGTTTTGAACCTATTAAATGGAAGAAGAAAAATGATGAGATAATAATCACTTTATTATAACATTAAATTGGAAAAACAAACAAAAGCGGTATTTGGGTCTGATCCACAAATACGACAAATGGAGGGTGTGTTGGCGTTTCTTAAGGACCCAAGCCAACGAGCAAATACCAGTAGTTCTCGGCCCACCCATATAGATTTTGTCATATACTCAACTTACATGAAAAAGAAAAAGAAAAAGAAAAATCCATGGCTAGTACGCTCAGGTGACATAATTAATAGAAACAGTTCTATCGATGGCAGCTGTATGTACTTCTTCCAATTGCCACATTAGTATTTGTTGAAAATATAAATTTAATTAATATTTTCTTGAAGTTTGTTGTCCAGTAAATATAATTTAAGGCTGATTCATTAGGAATTTTGACAGACCATCCGAACCTTGTTTTAGGTATATGAGCTATGGATTTAAAACTCTTAAAGTCTAGTTTTTAATGGTTCAAGTTTCAAGTCGATTGGAGTTTTCTAGAGAAAGTTATGACAGTTTTAATAGAGATAGGTCAGATTTGATTGGGCTGCTTAGTTTTTTGTTTTTATATTTATTACGAATTTTAGAGTTTTCTTTTGATGTTTTGGCTTTATAAATAGAGTTGTAATCTGTTGCTTTACAAGACAATGTAAGAGAGATAATATAATAGAGAATTACAAAGAGTTTTTGAGATAAGAACTTGTTTGTTTCCTCCATCTCTTCTCTCTACCACTATATGAATTGTATCCACTATTAAATATACTCAACAAATTGGTATCAGAGCCATGGCCAATAACGGCGCAACCATTGGAGGTGTCGGGCATGTATCATGCTTGCGACTTTCGAAAACCAACTATGAAAATTGGTGCATACACATGAAGGCGCTACTCGGCTCGCAAGATGTGTGGGAAGTCGTTGAGCTTGGCTATACCGAACATACGACCTTGCAAGGCTTGACGAATAATCAATTGAAAGAGTTGAAGGAGTCACGCAAGAAAGATAAAACCGCGCTCTACTTGATGTACCGGGCGGTTGATGAGTCAAAGCTTTGAGAAGATAGCGGTGCGAAGACTTCAAAAGAAGCATGGGAGACTCTTGAAAAGGCATACAAAGGAGCGGACCGAGTGAATCAAGTTCGGTTACAAACACTTAGAGGTGAGTTTGAAACTTTAAGAATGAAAGAGTCGGAAGGTGTATCGGATTATATCACACGGGTAGAAATGGTGGTGAACCAACTCAAAAGAAATGGTGAATAGATAAGTGAAAATAGAGTAGTAGAGAAAATATTAAGGTCATTAACCAATGATTTTGAGAATGTTGTGTGTGCCATAGAAGAGTCTAAGAATTTGGCAGAAATGACGGTGGATGAGCTCTCAAGTTCCTTAGAGGCACATGAACAAAGAATGAAAAAGAAGAAGCAAGAGGTGTTAGAGGAAGCACTTCAAGCTAAGGTAACACTAAAAGAAGACAAGGCGGGAAACGGTGAAGGTGGTCGTGGAAGAGGCCGTGGTGGCTTTAGAGGTCGAGGTAGAGGCTGCGGTAGAGGCCATGGTAGATGACAAGAAGAGAACAAGGGAGAGAAGAACCAATCGATCTCATACGGGGGGCCGAGGTCGAGGAAGAGGAAGATCAAGTAAGTACAATGTTCAATGTTACTCTTGCAAAAAGTATGGTCATTATGCGGCGGAGTGTTATTACAATGATAAGAAAGATGATGAGAAAAAAAAAGAGAAAGGAGGTGATGGTGTGGTATTACTAGCAAGTAAGGAGGCCGACTCCAACAACGAGTCGGTGTAGTATTTGGATACCGGTTCAAGCAATCATATGTGTGGCTACAAGCACATGTTTACCAAGATAGAGGAGATTGTAGAAGGCCATGTATCATTTGGAGATGCCTCAAAAGTGAAAGTTAAAGGCCAAGGTGAAATTCTTATTCGGTGTAAAGATGGAAATGAGAGGTTTATCTCTAATGTTTATTATGTGCCGGATATGAAAAGTAATATTTTGAGTTTGGGACAATTGTTAGAACGTGGTTACACGGTTTTTATGAAAGAAAGAACACTTTATTTGAGAGACCAAGATAATCGGTTGCTAGCCCAAGTAGAAATGACCAAAAATCGTATGTTTAAGTTGAATTTGGTGAATGTTCAAGCAAGATGTTTAAAGGCATGTGTAGAAGATATGACTTGGTTGTGACATTTACGGTTTGGACATCTTAATTTTGATGGTTTGAGGCAATTATCAAATAAAAGAATGGTGAAAAATATACCACACATAGACCATAGTGACAAATTATGTGAAGGTTGCGTGTTAGGAAAGCACCCAAGGAATTCTTTTCCAAAAGAAGCAAGTTATCGTGCAAAGAAGGTGCTTGAAAATTGGTTCATACCGATATTTGTGGCCCAATATACCCCTAATTCACTTGGTAAACACCGGTACTTTATTACCTTTATTGATGACTTTTCTCGAAGAACTTGGGTATATTTTTTAAAGGAGAAATCTGAAGTATTTTTTATTTTTAAGAAGTTTAAGGTGCTTGTTGAAAACTTAAGTGGTGAATGCATAAAAACTTTGAGATCCGATAGAGGTGGTGAATTTACATCAAAGGAGTTTGTGATTTTTGTGAACAAAAAGGTATTAGAAGGTTCTTAACGACCCCTTATTCACCTCAACAAAATGGAGTGGCGGAAAGAAAAAATCGAACCATACTCGACATGGTTCGAAGCATGTTAAAGAGCAAAAATATGCCGAAGGAATTTGGGTTTGAAGCGGAGAGGTGTGCGGTTTACTTGCAAAATCGATGTCCTACGGCAAGTTTGGAGAATATTACCCCACAAGAAGCATGGTGCGGTGTGAAGCCATCAGTAGCTCATTTGAAGGTGTTCGGAAGTGTGGTTTATGCTCACGTTTCAGATCAAAAGCGCACAAAACTTGATGACAAGAGCAAGAAGCTGATTTTTATTGGCTATGATGAGAAATCTAAGGCGTATAATCTTTATGATCCGCTTACTAAAAAGGTACATGTGAGTTGTGATGTGCAGGTTAATGAAGAAAGCTTGTGGAATTGGAGTTCCATGGAGGAGATGTCTCATGAAGAAGGAAAAGAAGCGACATCAACAATTATCTACACAGACAAGCACAACTACATCGACAACATCACAAGCGAACCATCTTCACCTTTATCCGATGATGAAGATGAGCCAAGGACACCAAAGACAAGGAATTTGCGAGAAATATATGAGGCGACAAGTGAATTGCATTTGGGGTGCCTTTTGGCGGATGCGGAGGACATCACATTCGAGCAAGCCGTAAAAGATGAGAAGTGGCAAGCCGCTATGCAAGAGGAGATGAAAGCAATCGAGAAAAACGACACTTGGGAACTTGCGACGTTGCCCAATGGTCACAAGCCGATTGGTGTTAAATGGGTTTATAAGAAAAAGATGAATGCGCAAGGTGAGGTTGAAAGATACAAGGCGAGAATAGTGGCGAAAGGGTACAAGCAAAAGGCGGGGATTGATTATGAAGAGGTGTTTGCCCCGGTAGCAAGAATGGAGACAATCCGACTACTAATCTCGTTGGCGGCTCAAAACAAATGGAGCATTTTTCAAATGGACGTGAAATCGGCATTTCTAAATGGAGTGCTTGAAGAAGAAGTCTATATCGAGCAACCTTCCGGTTATGTGAAAGTTGACAAAGAGCACATGGTGTTGAAGTTAAAGAAGGCGTTGTACGGGTTGAAGCAAGCGCCAAGGGCATGGAACACTCGAATTGATGCATACTTCAAAGAGCATGGGTTTGTGCAATGCCCATATGAGCATGCGCTATATTTGAAGGTACAAAAATGTGACATTTTATTTGTGGCCTTGTATGTAGATGATTTGATTTTTACGGGAAATAATAGAGATATGATTGAGAAGTTTAAGTTGGAAATGACAAAGGAGTTTGAGATGACCGATTTGGGTCTCATGTCTTATTTTTTGGGGTTAGAAGTAAGACAAGAAAATTCTGGAATTTTTGTTTCACAAGAAGCATATGTACAGGAGATTTTAAAGAAGTTTAAGATGGATGAATGTAATCCCGTAAATACTCCGGTTGAGAGTGGGACGAAATTGTCTCGATATGATGAAGGAAAGATGGTTGACGCAACACTATATAGAAGCTTGGTTGGAAGCTTGCGTTATTTGACGTGCACAAGGCCGGATATTGTTATGGAGTTGGCTTGGTGAGCCGATATATGGAGGAGCCGAAAATGACGCATTGGAAAGCCGTAAAGCGAATTCTTCGCTATGTCAAAGGTACACTATCTCATGGCTTATTTTATTCTCATACTAATGAGTTTGATCTTGTTGGATATTCCGATAGTGATTGGAGTGGAGATTTAGATGATCGGAAGAGTACTTTGGGTTTTGTATTTTTCATGGGAAGCACGGCATTTACATGGCTCTCTAAGAAACAACCTATTGTTACTTTGTCCACATGTGAAGCGGAGTATGTTGCCGCATCTTCTTGCGTATGTCACTCTCTTTGGCTACGCAAGTTACTAAAGGAGATGAACTTTTCTCAAGAGAAGGCGACGAATATTCGAGTGGATAACAAGTCGGCAATTGAGTTGGCGAAAAATCCAGTGCATCATGAAAGGAGCAAGCACATAGATGTGCGTTTTCACTTCATACGAGAACATGTGAAGAATGGCGATGTGGAGATGACTCATGTGGCGAGTTGTGATCAAGTGGCGGACATATTCACCAAACCACTACCGGCAGAACTCTTCAACAAGTTCAAGAAGTTGCTCGGGATGCAAGCCAGAAATAATTAAGTTTAAGAGGGGATGTTGAAAATATAAACTTAATTAATATTTTCTTGAAGTTTGTTGTCCAGTCAATATAATTTAAGGCTGATTCATTAGGAATTTTTACAAACCATCCGAACCTTGTTTTAGGTATATGAGCTATGGATTAAAAACTCTTAAAGTCTAGTTTTTAATGGTTCAAGTTTCAAGTCGATTGGAGTTTTCTAGAGAAAGTTATGACAGTTTTAATAGAGATAGGTCAGATTTGATTGGGCTGCTTAGTTTTCTGTTTTTATATTTATTACGAATTCTAGAGTTTTCTTTTGATGTTTTGGCTTTATAAATAGAGTTGTAATCTGTTGCTTTGCAAGACAACGTAAGAGAGATAATATAATAGAGAATTACAAAGAGTTTTTCAGATAAGAACTTGTTTGTTTCCTCCATCTCTTCTCTCTACCACTATATGAATTGTATCCACTATTAAATATACTCAACAGTATTTCCTCTCTTTTAAAAATACTATTACTCTAGTTCGCAAATGTTGCAAGCAATTTCATCTTTTAGCCTTCTTCATTATCAGTTCTTAGTTATCAAAGTATGCTACTCGGTTGCAGTTCTACAGGGGTTGGTGAAAACTTATGGAATGAGCTTGAAATTCACTACTGAAAATCTCTTCATTCTTGCCTCACCGGAATGGCTTATAGTTAGTTGGTTTCATCAGCTTTTGTTATCATATTGCATTCTAATTGCCGTCAAAAATTGCTTTCATTGTTTTAAATGAAATTTGGTTTTTCTTTCAAAATGATGTACATATGCTTCAACGTTAACAAAGATGAAAGAAAATCAGTTCGATTTACATATCCTCTTATTGTTTTTTTTTTGTTCAATTCGGTTTTTAGATGCAACTCTATGGGAATTTACAAATGAAGTTCAATCTCTTATCCAGAAACATCTCAAATCCTTGATTCAATCAAACAATTAGTTGCAATTTCTCCTTCTCATATTGTAATATACCAGGTAATGTATGTTTGATATGTTTTGCAATACACAATTATCACACAGAGTTTAATTATTTTGCAGTGTCTTGTTTTCAGTAAGTAGATAGGATCCAACCTGTTAACAGAAGACTTTTTTAAGTTTTACTTCAATATTAAAAGGATAATTTAAATTATAATTTTTAAATGTATTACAATTTTTTAATTGAGGGGATTTTATGTATTATAATTTTATGTACTTTGGTGATTTTTATGTGAGGGTTTCATATCAATTGTTGTCTCATTTCGACGCATAAAATCATTAAAATGCACAAATATATTTTAAATGATGTAATCTATGGGATTATAATATTCACGTGTTCGAGCCAATATGCAATAAGTTACCTACAAAGATGAATACGAACGTATTGAAAAATGTACTTCTTTGTTAGTTTATTCAAATTTTCTATCACTTGTAACCTCATTTCTACATATAAAATCACTAAAATGCACAAAATTATTTTGAATGATATCATATATTCATTTATATTATAATCGTTGTGTTTTCAAACTTTTATGATATAAATAGCGTTGAAAGATCAACACAAATGCATTAAAAGCGTATTCAAGTTTACTCAAGTTTTGTATCATCTGTTATCTCATTTTAATATATAAAATCACCCAAATATACAAATTTATTTCAAATAATATATTCTATAAATTTTTATTATAATCATTGCATGCTCGAATCATTAGGATATATATTACTCACAAAAATAAATATAAATACATTAAAAATTATTTTTTTCTATTAGTTTATTAAATTTTTCTATCATTTATAGTCTCATTTCAACAAATACATCATCAAAATAGACAAAGATATTTTTAATAATATTCTATATTCATTTATATCATAGTCATTGTGTTATCAAACTTTTACGACACAAATAGCGTTAAAAAATTAACACAAATGCATAAAAATTATATTTCAGTTTACTCATATTTTATATCATTTGTATACCTCATTTCAAGATATAAAATCACCATAATGCACAAAGTTCTTTTGAATGATGTTCTCGAATCGTTTATATTATAATAATTATGTTCTCGAACTTTTATGACTTCAATAGTATCGAACGATTAACAGAAATGCATTACAACTTTATTTTGATTTGCTCGACTTTTGTATTATTTGTTATATCAATTCAATATATAAAATCACCGCAATGTATAAAATTATTTTAAATGATATATTCTATGAATTTTTATTATAATTATTGTGTGCTCGATTTGTTAGGACACGAATTATAACAAAATTGAATACAAATACATTAAAACTATACTTGTTCTATTAATTTATTCAAATTTTCTATTATTTGTAGAATCATTCTATCACATAAAATTACCAAAATACACAAAATTATTTTGAATGATATCACATATTCATTTATATTATAATCGTTATGTTCTCAAAACTTTACGAGACAAATAGCGTTGAAAGATTAACACAAATGCATTAAAACAAGTTTGAACGATGCCTTCTATGAGTTTATATTATAATTTTTGACTCCTCAAGCCGTTATGATATGAATTGCACACAAAAATAAATATAAATATATTAAAAATGGTACTTCTTCCGTTAACCTCATTTCAACATATAAAATCAGCAAAATACACAAATTATTTTGACTAAAATCAGCAAAACACACATATAAATTCATTTATATTATAATCATTGTGCTTTACAACCTTTATGACTACAATAGCGTTGAAAGATTAGCGTTGAAATATTAACGCAAATGTATTAGAATTTAATTTCAGTTTACTCGAGTTTTATATCATTCGTAGTCTCATTTCAACAATTAAAATCACCAAAATATAAAAAAAAAAGTAATTTTAAATGATATCTCCTGTTTATTTATGTTATAATACTTGTATTTCTAAACGTTAATAACATGAATACAGTTGAAGGATTCACGCAAATATATTAAAAATAATATTTCAGTTTGCTCGAGTTTTCTATCAATTGTGATATATTTTCAACATATAAAATCACCAAAATGTACAAAAAAAAAAAATAAAATGATATATTCAATTGTGTTATATTTTCAACAGCCGATTTGCATGCAGCCAACAATTTGCAACAATTAGTATTATTTAAGGTCATCAGTTCCAGCCTAACTGTTGCATGTTTTGTTTGTATTTTTTTATCAAGCCCCTTTCATTAGGAATGCTTTCGAGTTTTTCTCGACTGTTTTGTGCGGAAGGATATATCATTTACCTCTTAGAAATCTTGTTTCATTACGATTTAATCATATCATGGGTGTCATGTTTTGGTTCACTGTACAGCTGCTCTGATAGGACGGCCTTCCGTGTGTGCGGTTGGTGTTATTGCTATGATAGGTGCGCTTAGCGTTTTCTGCTCAACTTTACATATGTCAAAACAGCAATTTATCTTCAATTATTTAATATTTAGGTTATGGCTTTAATTTCATTGTTTGCTAACAACTCCTGGGAACTTTATATTTTTCTTAGTTGCACGTATATATTGTCAAAGAGATCTTTGTGGCTTCTGGTCCTGAATTTGTGACCCGAATCAAGGCATAGAAATTTAGGTGATTATATACCAACAACATAGTTGGATCATTCAATTATTGTGATTAGGTGTAGGATTCTGCTGGAGATATCGTGCCCATGTAATTGGCATTACCAAAAAAAAGCTTGTCATCGCTAGTAGACTTCTTTCAAAAAAAATAATAACTTTCATGGCTCACAGGCCACAGTTTTTTTTTTCATTTAAAATTCATGCATCTCTGCTTCTTTTGCATAACTGCTGCTCGCCATTTTTTCTCTTCGTAAAATGACTCAGCTTTTTTCATGTTTATACAACGCAATTGATGGTCTATTTGAATTTGGGCTGCGTTGCATTTTATTTAGGAATATGGAGTTAGGCCCTATCATGCTTATGTCAGAGTGTAAAGCCCTCTCTCTTATATTGTGCCCTGTTTTAGATCGTGTTTTTTTTCTTTCTTGCAGCTTAGGCACACTTTTATTTCCTCTGCAAGGTATGTTTCTAGGCTCTTCTTATTGGTTTAATATCTGGGTTGTCTACATATGTGTGGTTTCTCGGGCCTAAAAATGCTTATCCATCTTTGCTTCCAGTTGGAGCCCGTGTCTATTTTCTCAGCAAATTACCAGTGAAGAAGAGCATCTTTTGTTCACCTCTCTCCATCAGCATCTTTGTTTGCGCAACGCACGTATGGCCCAGGCTCTTTCATGCACTGTAACAAAAAGAAACTCAGACAATACTCAATTAACAACAGTTATAAATGAAATTTGTTATTAAAAATAGTCAGTGGTATTATTAAAATATTGAGAACATATTTAACAATGATTATTAATAAAAAACATTATTAAATGAATGTTGGAAGGCAAAAAGCAATCCATTTTTTTGCTCCCATGGATTGTTATATTTTTCAATCTCACCATTCGTTCATCTCGATTCAAAGATCCAAAAATTAAAATTAAAAAAAAATCTCACGGATTGAACATCTCTTCTTCTTCTATTTTAATATAAAAGAGAGCTGAGAGAGAGAAAGAAGAGAGATAGCAGAAATAAAAATCGAAATCCGACTATCTCTACTTCAAACGGTCATAAATATTGATAGAAAACTCCGATTGAGATGTGCTATGCGGCCATAGAAAATTTATGATGAGATCTACAAAGTTAATGGCTAATGTTGTCACTGTCATTTTCAGGGTCAAAAAACCTCATCTTTGAGTTCAAAAACACATTTGAAGTTTTAACTTTTACTTTTTTCATTTCATTTTTTGGATTTTTTTTTCTTAGATATTGTATAGTTTTTCATATTATTACATGATCATGATGTATGTATGTAGTATTATGTAATTACTTTTTTATTGGATAAATAATTATATTTTTATATTAATTATTGAATGAATAAATAATATATAATAATATTTGTTCTTATTAATCAAATTGAGTCTATTCAATGTTGTCTCCAGATATCAATCTGACTTCATATTTAAAGAATATTATAGCTATTTTTTTTAAAAAAATTACCTTTAAAGGTGATTTTTAACTAATAATCGTTATTAAAGAGTTCTTTAGTAATAATTATTAGTTAAAAATCATTGCTAAATATCCATTTAACAATGATTTTTAATTAAGAATCGTTGCTAAAGAACTCTTTAGCACCAGTTATTAGTTAAAAATAGTTGCTAAATGACCCTTTAATAATGGTTATTAGTTAAGAACCGTTGTTAAATGTCTTCCAAGAATGGTTTTAACAACGTGATTTAACAACAGTTGTTTATGTTTTTCCTAACACTCCCCTTCAATAACGGTTGGAGAACCGATGTTAAAGAGCTTTAAAAATTATTATTAAATCCAAATTCTATTGTAGTGATGTAACTTTAATGTGTCAATTTGCATTACCTATAATTATATATGAAATGGCCTACTTCAAAAAAAAATATATTTGCCATATGAAATGGCCTACTTCAAAAAAAAATATATTTGAAATGGCAGTGGTGACATACATTACCAGCACGCTTAGCTAGTGTTCTAAATTCATGCGTGCCGGGCCAGAGTGTCGTGTTCGGGCACGCATGTTTTCGTCCGTACCGTGTTGTGTCTTTTATTATTTTATTTTTTTTCGTGTTGTGCCGTGCCGTGCCCAAAAATGATAGAAGGAGGCACGACACGGATAAGGAACGCCGTGTCTAGCGTTCCGTGCCTTAATCGTGTCGTGTTTTATTCGTCTTTGTGTCAAATTAGAGCTGTGACCAACCGTGTCGTATCTCGTGTCTTAATCGTGTTAAACGTGTCTTACCGTGTCCGACATTAAAAAATTCAAAAAATTAAATTTATATCAAAAATCAAAAGATTAAAAAAAATAAAGTTCGTTAAAATTTAAATTATTTTAAAAATTCGGAACATTAAAAATATGAAATTTATCAACAAAAATCTGAAATTTCTCAACATATGATGTTTTGTAAATTATCCCTCCTCCTTCTATCATTGTTCCTCATGGGAGTGGTTCACCTCTACCTCTGGCATCCCTTCACTAGTTACATTAGAACTTGATGCATCAGTTTTTTCTCGATCAATTTGGTACATCCACGACTTATCTTGAAGTCTGCTTTATGTATCGTACCAATCCTTCAATAAAACTAGAGCCTCAAATACTCTCGATCAATTTTCTATCCTTTGCAGGGTCATACTTAAAGTACCCACCTCCAGTACCAAATTGGCTCAAATATTTGCCAGCATTCCCCGGTTAGTTCTCGCTCCCTCTTAGTGTTGGTGGTGTTGCTAGGTTCAGTCGAACTCGGATCTTCGTTGCTCACTGGAATAATTTCAGGTCCTACTGGAAATTATGTTACAAGGGGTATGAATGAGGACGACTCACCTGATGCCATTGGAACATTCGTGATGTGCGTAATTCATGGTGAGATACCATATGATGCATTGTAGTCTACATTACCATGTCCAAATGACATTGGTTGAACTGGCAATGAAAAATTGTGTTGTTCTGGTATGGGAATAGGAGGAGTAGGGTATGGGTGTGACAAACCAAGTTGCATGTTTACATCATCTAACCAGTTTTGGTTTGGGTCTCGTTCCATATTGTTTGGTAGAAAAATAGGAAATAAGTTTTTTTTTATTTTTAAATTTTAATTTGTAAATTAAAAAACCTGCATAAAAAAATATGAAAAAAGAGTAAATACTAACAAAAATTAACATAACTAATTTTCTTATATACATTCCGCTATGACTAGTTCACAGAAAAAAAATTGGTATTTTTCGGATTATCTAGCTATTTTTCATGAATTATTTTATGAATATGGAATAAAAATGAGTTAATTACTAAAAATTAGCACAACTAATTTTTCTATATGCATTCGGGTATAACTAATGCACAGAAAAAAAAAATTGGTATTTTTCGGATTTTTTAGGTATTTTTCATGAATTATTTTCGGATATGGAATAAAAATACAAAAAATGGGTTAAATACTTACAAAAATAGCACAACTAATTTTCCTATATGCATTCGGGTATAACTAATGCACAGAAAAAAAAATAGTATTTTTAGGATTTTCTAGCTATTTTTTACCAATTTTCTACAAAGAAAATGAATTTTTAAATTATATACCTCTACTAAAAATTAATCGGATTGGGAAACTGAGTGGAAATTACAAAAAAAAAAAAAAAAACTCAAGGCAGCAACCAGCAGAAAATTTCGGGTGTGAGAGAGAGAAAGTTTTGGATGAAATGAATTTGATGAATTATGAGTGTATTTATGTATAAATTATACTATTGAAATTACGAAAATAACCCTAAAAAATAGTCGTTTTTTCTGTTGATGTGGGTATTTTGATAATTTCATAAAATTGTATGAATTTACCCTTCAATGTACCGTTGAATGAGGGTATTTGAGGGTGTTTTGGTCTTTTTATTTTATGATTTTGAATTTAAATTGTGAAATATACGATTCTTGGTGCAATTTTTTGGGGAATAAACATTTCTGTGTGCAACTTTGGGAGACAAATATCAAAATCGGCTGTCTTTTGTAGACGCGCCAGACACTCCATGCCTACCCGTTTCTACTCGTTGCCTAACCGTGCCTACCCGTGTCATCCGTGCCACCCGTGTCGTTGCTACCGTGTCTCGTTCTGTGCCGTGTCGTGCCCCCCGTTCCGTTACGTGCCGTGCCAGGTACCCGTGTCGTTCTGTGCCGTGTCTAACGCCTTAACCATGCCGTGTGTCGTGCCGTGCCAAATTTTCTAAAAGCCGGCACGACACGGTTAAGACACGGACACGAAACGATACCGTTCTCGTTCCGTGCCATGCCTTAACCCGTTTCGTTTCCAGTAGTGTTCATACCGTTCGTACCATTTCCGGCCACGGCGTGTCTAAATTTAGAAC
This sequence comes from Schoenoplectus tabernaemontani, assembly GCA_037127355.1. NCBI lineage: Eukaryota > Viridiplantae > Streptophyta > Magnoliopsida > Poales > Cyperaceae > Schoenoplectus > Schoenoplectus tabernaemontani. The sequence continues at coordinate 64,004 of JAZBJN010000033.1, forward strand.
ACTACGCTTAGCCTCTCTTTGATTCGCATTGAAACATTACTATAATAATAAAATATTAATTGATGGATTTAATTACGATTGTGGTACGAGGATTCATAAAAGAAATTTATCTTGGATTCAGGGACTAACAAAGTTCTTGATGTACAATCTGGTATGAACAAACCTAAATGCACACCCCTTAGATTTAAAAGATTTGTTTTTCAAATATTTTGTTTGCTGAAGTTGCTAAAAGCATGTTAATTTCATAATTTATCGATATGACAGGGTAAAATGTAGAGGGCGTTAAGCAACTCATTTTTTTTGTTACTGACACTTGGTTATTTAAAGGGTCCACTACAGTGAGATTCTTCATAATCAAGAGTAAGGCGCGTGCGTCTAGTGTAGTGGACGGATGCAGAATTTTAATTGGGGTAAGTAATCGGATTCAATAGTTTAACTGGTTCAAATTCATTAACTAATCGTATATTAAAAATATTAAAATAATATCTTTTATATATTAAAAATAAAAAAATAAAAGTCAAAATAATAAATAATCATGGGATAAAAAAATCTTTATGAGACTTTAATTATATTTTCAAAAAAAATCATAATTATTTTATTATTCATGATATTAAATATTTTTTCTCAATGAAAAATAACTAGACAATCCGGAGGATCAGAAATTTGATTCGGAGATCAAAAAGGCACTATTTTTAAAATCCAGATTTAACTTAAATTAAATCCGCCCAAAGTGAACCGTTGAAGTTGTTTGAATCTAGTCCAAAATATTTTATAGCGCGGAAACTAAATATAGAGTTGGGAATGAGACCTCTGAGTTGATTGTTACTTAGGCAAAGAAAGGTCAGTGACCGGAAAAAGTGTAAGATCATTCAAGGTTATCGTGTACTAAAAGTCGATATAATAGAAGACATTGAAAACTATGTGAACATCCAAAATATAAAAAAAAAATGATTTCTTACATTGGGAAAAAAATACTATTTTTTTGGTTTGACACGAGTACAATTAATTTTCTTTTCTTAATTTGAATTTGGTTTCCGTGTTCAACTCAAATGAAATTCGGTTTCTTTAATTGAGCCGTTTATATATCGTAATTACATAAATATATGAAAAATAACATGGCTATGGTATTATTCTTAGCAGAGATATGTTAGTGCTCTCAATTCATATCATATAATTGATGGGACCTCTTAATATAGAATTCATATGCAAATTTTATTTATTAATTAATCAAAAAATTATTATTATTATTTTAGATAATTAGGTCGTCATATTAAACATTTTGGATAATTGATAAAAATGATTTTCTACCATAAAAAATAAGTTTAGAAAATATAAAATTTAATGTACAAGCTACATATAATAAACTACTAAGCAATTTTTTTAGTAAAAATTGTGAATCTAAGCTATCCACAAAAGTGTATTGTATTTATCACGAAATCAAAAGGTAATTCTCCAATTAGGATTAAATTCATAATAATGTAATGTTGATCTTAATCGATCCGCGCTATATACATGTGTACATTTTCATTGTAACCTCACTCTTTAGGAAACCTTTTTCATTTGTTTCGGGCAACTTTTACAAAAGGAAAATAAAATTATTAAAACATTGACCGTAAATATGAAGATCGATTTTTTTTTTCTAAAATGTATACATTATCCAGAAAAACAAAAAGATTGTCACGGTTCACGTAAAGTGGGAAATGCTGGCACGTTGCTTTGTCGCGTCTACCATAACACCTGAGACTCTGACGATGCACTGTTTTCCTTTACAGGGATCAGGGATGCATCACAAAAAAAGAGAATCACCTTTGTAGAAAAATAAAAGGGGGAAGAAAACGAGAGAATAGACGCACACACCCGGAGTCCGGACGGTATACCAGTAATAGTACTAATATTAATCATTCATTAAAATGCTCACTTTTCCCAGACATGGCCATTCATTCATTCATGCACGCTAAACTCAAAATAATAAATAATAAATATTTTTTTTAAATGCAGATGATCAGCTGGGAATCAGCTAGGATGAGCTGTGACCCTCTTCCTCTTGTATAGCCTACATAACATCCGCCCTGCTTGTGTGGTCTTGCTGGAGAGGCGGAGCAATACATTATACATGCCTTAAATGGTTAAACAAAAGTAGACCTCTCGGGCAGTCTGAGTCTCAAGTCTGATAAGATGGATTCGATTTTCATTTGTGCATCGACTGTTGGTATTGGGTTTATCGCTTCTACTTGGCATTTACTAATCGCTTAGCGTGCGAAAGCCATTATACCAGTTCAGCACAGTGCACCTGAGTTGCACCAATCCCCTGCTTTGCTTTTGCGCCACTGCTCTCGCTCTCTTTCATTTCTTTCCTTCTTTCTTTCTTTTCAAGAGACCCAACCAATCATCTGTCCTCTCTCCCTCTCTGGCACCTGAAACTCTCGGTCTCTGGCCCAACAGTGTTGCACAGCGCCATGACTGGTACTTGCTTTGTCTCCTTTCCTGTATCCATGGCATGATGGCCACGTGCCATGGTAGAAGAGAGACATTTGTCTCTTTTTTTGTTATTTACATGTATTACAACGATGTTCACTCGTGAGTATAAATCTATTTGATTTACTCCTCCCCCTTATTACAATTATTATTTTTAATTAAACTACAATTCGTCGGATAATTCCATGAGTCAATTATATCTATTAAACTAACACTTCCATTCCCATGAATTATCCTCTCTATAATTAAACTATTTTTTCTACATTTACGTATGTATGGACAGTATTGACTTAATTCTAAAGTTTACTCATCAAAATTAATATATGTATGATGAAAACTTCAACCATATATGTTACAAACCAAATGAAAGTTGTAATGCAGATTAAATGGATTCAGCTGCGTAGTTAATTATAAGATATTAAGATTAGTGTGAAGGAAAAGTACAGGACAAATTTTGAGTTATTTCGTGGCAGAATCCAGATCGTCCATTTCAGTGATTTCATGTTGGCATCGCCCAAGCTGGCGTAATTCTTTATTTTAATTCTGACATCCGGATTTATGTATGAACACATTAATTAATTAATTAATTAATTAATATTTATCATGAAATATTCATATCCGGCAAACTCACTATATACTCTCTCAGTACTTTGAATGCTTGTCAAGGACCACATTAATTAAGGACTCAATAAATTTTTTTAATAAAACTAAATCTATAGCTTTTAGTATGTTATGTACGGAGATAAATATAAGGTGCATTGACTTCATGAAATTTAGAATTTGTTTGCCGCAACTATGCTGATAAATTTTAAAATCTTTTAGACACTCTCTCAAGTCCCTACCACTACCAGTATTTTTTCCCTTTTACTTTCCTTCTGCCATTTTTAATTTGATAATTGTCGTAAATAATTAATTACTCTAAAAATCTATCAGGTTGATGCCTGAACTTTTTCTCGATTATCTTTTTAGTTAAATTTCTTCGGAATTTAAAATTTCAAAATTTAGTATGCTCACGAGTCAATTTCATCCTATCAAGTCTAGTGACCTGTGAAGAAAAAGTTCTATCCTTTTTTTTTCTAACCAAGTTGAGGGAATAAGTAATCCTAATTCGCACAACTACAAGTCTACAACTGAAATTAATGCCTTGCGGGGTTGCTATAAAGGATACCTCATTATCTGCATCACAAGAAAGCTAACGAGTGTGTAGTGCAACTAGTTAGGCGATATCATATCATACGTACCATATGCTCCCAAGAAAACATATAATTCATTCTTCTCCCAAAACCTCTATTGAAAGCAAAACACAACCGACACTCTTCTATCATCTCAATTAACTGCTAGCTTGCTGCAATGGCCGATGATGATTTTGATGAAGAGGAGATTTGGGGCTCCTCCGGAAACGAAAGAGATTATGGGGTTAGCCCGGAAAGTACCAAGAAGCAAAAAGGCAAGGCTGTGATCTCTTCTCCTTCTTCCAACACCTCTTCTCCTAAGACAATACAAAAGCCGAATGGCGCCATGAGCAAGGCCATGAGGCAATCTGCACCAGTCAATATTCCTGACTGGCCCAAAATATACCAAAAGAACTACTCAAGACCCGCTGGCGATAACGTGGCAGACGATGACTTGATAGAAGACGAAGGATCTGCGGAGAGGGTCCCACCACATGAGTGGCTAGCAAGGAAAATGGCAAAGAGTAGCATCTCTTCTTTCTCTATGTGTGAAGGTGCTGGAAGAACACTGAAAGGAAGAGACCTCAGCAGGGTTAGGCATTCAGTGCTGAGAAAAACTGGGTTTCTGGAGTAAGATTAATTAGCGAATATTTTTTGGGTAATTAAGCAAAATCTTTTGCATGCCATTAATTATATAATAGTAGGTTAAGTGTGTATCTTATCTTGTTTAATTAATGCTACCTTTTCTTTGCCTTGTACACACCATCCATTTTTTTTGCTTTTACCATCTCTGTTTGTTAGAAGATCACTGTAGTGAGTAACATTAGGCGAGTGCTTCAGTGCGTTGTTTTAGCACTGAGATTTTGTGGTTTTGAGTATTTAGCATTTTAGCTTGCTAGGTGCATAATTACGTGTGTCACGTTTGCAATGTATGCTAATTTGATGAGTAAATGTATCAGTCTCTCTGGTTTTTAAGACATATATCCCTTTTGTTTTTTAATCTTTCAAGTTTCATGGACTTCATTTCTTAATGTTATTTCTTATATATCTCTGTCACTTGTTTCTAAACCATGATTAATTAACAAGATTTCTCAAGTAGCCATTTGGATATATATGAGCGCTGCGGATCAATACATGTGTCAACATCAGTCAACCGTTGATGCTGCCCATTACCCAATACAGTTGCACACTATTATGACCGCATCTGATCAGGAAAGCAGATATAATAAATTTTGAGATTTATAGCTAGTTAAAGCACATTTTAGTTTTCTTTCAAAAATACTTCACATGAAAAACAGATAAACATTCCTTCGAGCAACCGAAAAGAAGTGCAATCAAATCGGATAAAAAAATAATATAGAAAACAGAAAAACTCCTATTTCCAGGGATTGATCATATATGAATGAGATAGCTGTGTTTGGGTTGTACGTGGCATAGTAGATCTTATCTGCCCATGTGCACCTGCCTTCTCATTATTTCAGGTCCTCTGAAAACCAACAACAAACTAGATATCCTTTATCTTATCCATCCAATAATTTATAACAGTTATAATATACTCTATAGTAATGAAGTGCCATATAAACGTATTAATAAAGCCAGCTATGATTTTTTGATTTGAGTGCATTATTTTTCTAAGGTTTCAGAGTACTCCTGTTCATGATGCCTCGCTGCTCCTTAATTTTCTTGATTGTGCAATTAAGTATTAATCCATTGAAGCCGCTCTCCAATGTCCTTCAAAAGGGGTATTATTGGACGACACCAAAATCTATTAAATTGTAAATCATAACACTATATATTGGATGAAATGGATCATTCTTTTATTGCTTCCAATTATTTGTTGGCGCGAGAAATTTAGTAAGGGAAATAGGGTAGAAAATGAAAAAAAAAACTTGATGATATATATAAGTTATTAAAATTTTGAAGACAATATCAAAATCTCAAAAGCAAATTAAATTTTGCATTGGAGATTGAGTTGAATGCTTCGGCCAAAATTTTGTATATAACATCATGATATGAAGGTGAATAATTAATTTGTAGCTTGTGTTCGTGTTGTTTGTGCTTCTAGTTGCCTTTACAATTAGATGCATAAGTTGGAAACTGGGGTACCCAAACTCTTTTTGGTCAAGGGGTCAAAGTTATTTGTTGAGGTAGTTGTTGCACTAATCATGGACTAAAAGTCTAAAACTATTTAGGGTGGCCCACAAATGTCCCCAAGCAAGGGAACCCTACTCAGTACTGGAAGGTAGTGAAGGTAAGACTGTAAGAGGCTCATTAATTTGCCAAGTTGGAGTTGGGTTACTATTGTGTGATCTTTACCATTTCTCAGTAATTTGGCCCAATGCAAATCTAGGCAATTGTAATGTCTGCTTATTTTTTTTGGTGCACTTACAGCTAGTGATTGGTTCTTTCTGTTAAATATTGGTTATGTTTAGGTCAAATCCATGAATTGGATACTCTACAATTGAGAAACATGTCAGAGGATACTCATTTAATTATAATGTTTGATTTACACACTCTTTGTCTTGGTTATACCAGCATGATAGGTAAAAGAGGCCCTAGGCTTTCAGCTTTTATTATGCCTGGTGGGTTCATATATTACTTCATGGTTTCATGGATATGGACCCTGAGAGTATGTTCTACCTGCTGACAGCAACCACTGCACATAGATTAGAAAAATTCTAATTAAAGTATCATATATAGAGAGAGTAAAATACCGTGAGATTAAACTCACGGAGCTCTTTTTTGAGCATAACTCAAAAAATACATCAAATCATCTCGAAATTTTAATTTATCATCTTCATTAAATTCTTTATATGAAAATCTCATGGGATGCAAAAATTTGGAATGTTTTGAGATTTTTAAGTCATCATTTTTAATTTTTTTAAATGATGTTCAAATATTAAATATATTATTATTTTTTTAGAGCTGATTTTTCAAAATAGAAAACCATGACTTAAAAAACTCAAAACACTCCAAATTTTTGCATCCCAATAGATTTTCATATAAACAATTTAATGAGAATGATAAATTAAATTTTGATATGATTTGATATACTTTTTGAGTTAAGCTCACAGAAAACCTCTGTTAGCTTTCACGATATCTTTACTCTATATATATACTCTACATAATGAGTAAAGATACCGTGAGCTTAAAGCTCACTGAAGTCTTCCGTGAGCTTAACTCAAAAAGTACATCAAATCATCTTCACATTTTAATTTATGATGCTCTTTAAATTCTTTATATGAAAATCTTGTGGGATACAAAAATTTGAAATATTTTGAGCTTTATAAGTCATGGTTTTTAATTTTTCAAAATCAACTCTAAAAATAATAATAAAATATTCAATCTTTGAGCATTATTTTTAAAAATTAAAAACGGTGACTTAAAAAGTTCAAAACACTCCAAATTTTTTCATTTCACAAAAAATTTATATGAAGAATTTAATGAGCATGATAAATTAAACTTTGGAGATGATTTGATGTACTTTTTGAGTTAAGCTCATGAAAGGTCTCTATGAGCTTCAACTCACGGTATCTTTACTCCATACATAATATATATATATATATATATATATCGATAGAGAGAGAGTGTTAGGCTATAGTGCTACATATAGCACGGAGCCACGGATGACTCGTGTATTATGAACCATTTTTTTATTTTTAAAGTTTAAAGGGTCGATCCGATCGGTCAAAATATTTTTCATATAAAAACCTAACTATAGATTTTCATATAAAAAATGCAAAATTTGATTCCAAGAAGATTTTCATATGAAATATATTTTGACCGATTGGATCGAAAAAACGGTCCATAGCACACAAATCATCCGTGCTACACGTAGCACTGTAGCATAACTATATATATATATATATATATATATATTCTATACAATAAGAATGATATTTGATCGTACATCTTTAACTATTATAAGGTAAGGTGCATTTTATATTCGGATTTTAAATTTAACAATTTTATTTTAATATTTCAGTTTAAATTTTTATTTATTAAGAATTTAAAAGGTTGAGATATAGTTGATACATAAAAAAACTGAACCACTTAATCCTCCTCATATATATAATTAACAATTTAAAAAATGGAATGGAGATCTCCATTTAAGCATGAGAAACGGAAAATGATTTGAAACGCCACAACTAGTGCATAGAACCTAACATTCTTATCCAATCTATCTGAAATTCATATAATTGGCAATTTGGCATCAGCATCGTCAAATTCACTGTAGTTCTGTAATACATGTAGTACAGAAAATATTACATGAATCTTTTGGCGCTAATTATTGTAGTCTCAAAGTTCTGCATGGCATGGATGTTTTATATGCTATGTAGTACTAACACTGGATGCGTACGGTGAGCATCTCCGATTGAAGGAAAAACAGATGATAAAAAAAAAAGACTGATAATCTTTAGATTAACGGATCCCTTTGATTTTAAGGCACAAACAGCACTCTACGTGATAAAGTATCACATATCATGCTGATTCGTTTTATGGCATATTGGCATGCATGATATAGCGAATCATGATTTACTACTACACTGCACGTAAATCGTTGGATCTTCTCGTGATATGTGCATGCACGGATCAGCAAAGTGATCCAACGATTTCAATTTTGTCGGGTCAGATTTGACTCATCCAGTTATTTGAAATAAACTAATTGCAATTGCATTGTAATGGAGTGGAGATGTAACATCCATATTGAGATCTATGAGACTGACAATATATCATAACATCAGCCAAGAGCATTTTCAATGAGAGGTTCTAATGAATTTAACAGATTTCTAATTTAAAAACTATTAAAGTGAGTTGTTAAAAAAATAGAAACTCATTTATAAATATCATGTCTGATTAATAGTTCTAGTGAGAACGTTAATTTTAACGATGGAGAAGAGAAATTATTATTGAAACGCTAAATTTTTAGAATTAAAACGTCTTTCAGAGTTTCAGCATTAAAAAAGAATTATAAATTTATAATTAATATTTTATTTAATGATAATATTTAAAAACAGTTGATACATTGAAGATGCTCTAAGTTTTTTTATTTTGATTACTTACAGCAGTACAAGCTCTTATCCGCTATCTTTCTTTCTGGCCTGCCTGACACGTGAGTGGTGAGTGGTGAGTGGTGAGGTTGGATGAATAAGGGCATAAGGCTAAGATTTAAGAAAGGCAGGAAGGAAAGAAAGAACTGTCAGAGCTCAGAAAGAGAGTCACTTCACTCCATCACCATCACCATCACCATCAGTAAGTGTATCACTGTGCGCTTCTGATATTACCCATCAAAACTTCCTTTCTTTCCTTTTTCTTTCTTTCCCTCTTTTCTCCCTTGGAGGACGGGAGGGTGGAGCAGCCGATCATTTCTCCTCCCAACTTCACTTCACAGGCTTTTAATTTTTGCTATGGATTTGGTGTGGAAAGGCTACAAAAGCCTCATCCTCATTGGTCTTTGCGTTTGAAGCTTTGAAACAACATACAAAAAGCTTCTCACTTCTCAGAGCCCAATAGACGGCACTTCCATATACAGGCTTCTCACTTCTCAGCCTCACCGCTCTAACCCAATCAAAATACATCCTATTTCAAGTGCATCAAACATTCCAAGGAAATTATAACAATGGAACAAGAACTGAGTTCAGTTTTTTTTTTCTGGTGTAAAGTCACTGTAAAGTGTAAAGTCGACAGATTTTTGTTTACTATAGTGTCAGATAGCATCAAGATCCACGTTAGTGATTTTGAATGATTCAGATTTACCCACAACTGATACAATACCAGTATACCACATAGGATATTTACCCACAAAAAGTACTCAAAATTTTGAGGCATCAAAACCCGAAAGCAATTAATAGGCGTCCGAGACATTTCTCTTTCCGTTGTTTTAATTATAAAAATAATGCCACATATAATTAACTACTGCATGACATTAGAAAAGGCACGCCGTCTAATTAAAAGGGGAGCAGGGTGGATGCACCCATGAGTGCACATTTAGATTGTTCACTCACCTCTTAAACCATTGGATTAAATTTCATTTAATGATTCTCTCTCAACAATATCAAATTTTCTATTTTTTCCGTACCACACTGATGAAAAAGGGAAAAAAATAACTATTGTGGGTCCGGTTAGAAAAAAATTGTACAAATATGTACCTTAAAAGTTAAAAAAAACTATTTTACTATTATATGTATATATACCTTTTTTTGTTTCTGTATCAAGGAAATCTAATTTTTTTTTTCAGAACTTTACACATGAAGATAATTATCAGCCTTATATGATATGTTCATATAAACTTATCCATCGCATGATATTATGAAATTATCAAAATAATATATGGAGGATAATTATGATAGATCGTAATATCTAGAATTTAAGCGCTGACTATTAATAAAATGAAAACAAGTATTAAACTACAGTATGTTGTGATTTTGAAAGGAAGTGGGTATTCGAGAAAAAAATGATTATACATTTTTACAAAGGGAAATCAATCATTACATAACTCATTCCAATAATTAAATAATAATGATTTATTATTATATTATTATAATTATAATTATTTATAATTATTTTTATGATTATGATTATATTTTTATTATTATATTATTTTGATTATGATTATGGTTATATTATTATGATTATGACTATAATTATTATTATCATGATTATGATTATGATTATTATATTATGATTATATTATTAAAATTATGATTACTTATTATTATTATATTATTATAATTATGATTGTAATTATAATTTTTTATTATTATATTACTATATTATGATTATGTTTATATTTTTATTATATTATTATTATTAATTATGATTATTTTTTATTACTTTATTATTATTATTATCTTACTATTATGATTATTATTTTACTATTATTATTATTATCATCATCATTATTAGTATCATAATTATTCATATTTTAATTATTCTGAGTAACAACTACCAAACGATATTTTCGCTCTTCCAAATAGTCAAAAATACCACTCTTCCAAAAAATATACTATTTTATCACTCTTTCAAAATTATCACTCTTCCAAAGCTATTCCTTGATTTGCCAAACGGACCCTAAATGAACTTTAAATTCTCCATCTCAGTGACACCGTCATGGGGAATGAGAAAAGTTAATTTTGTTAATACTGTGGAGTGAGTCATTAAATGTGATAGACCTTTCAAGCCCTAGGATGGTGGTATTGAAAGGTCAAGAAGGTGCAAGAATGTAAAAAACCTAAGGTAGAAATGTATAAACCAATTTGGGGCTTAAAGTTAAAGTGTAATGGCAGCGGAATACGATTTAAATCAATTCAATTCTCACAAGAATATAGCAATCAAAGAAATGTGAGAAAAGAAAGTAAAGATAAAGCAAGATCACAAGATGTAACGGAGTTCGGCTTTAACAATGCCTACGTCTCTGGGACCCTCAACCTCTAACAATTGAGGTTGAGCCGATATATTTAAAAAGGGTTTTTACACTTGTAGAACTTGGTCCCTTACAAAAATGGGCTGCCAAGCCTATCGGTAACAAGAGTGACAACACACTCAAAAAGGGTGAGTGACAACACACTCAAGAAATATGAGTGACAACACACTCAAAATGTGAGTGACAACACACTCAAGAAAATATGAGCACTACAGCTCAAAAGAATGATTTAAAGAAGATCACGAAGGATCAAGTTGGGAGAATAGAGAGAAGCAAGATTGAGCTTGAACAAAGATTTGGCTAATTGAGTGTATCAATCTATTGAATTATCTCTCTCACTTTGTATATGGCTAGTAAGCTCTCTAGAGTAATGATTTTGCTAGATCAGTTAACAACCAACTCATCTATTTTTTCAGGGAGAGAGGTGATCCTTTTAAAATAGATTTTCTGAAGAAACTATTTTTCGGCCTGAACCGTTATAACGGTTTACGAATCGTTATAACGGTTTACAAAGAATAGTCGTTGGATCAACTAAGCTGAAACGTTATAACGATTTATCAAATCGTTATACGTTTCCCAAATCGTTATAACGATTACTGAATCGTTACATAACGATACACTCTGGTTTCTTTTAGAATATTTCTGCCTTAGAATATTTTTGAGTATTGAGATGAACCGTTATAACGTTTACTGAATCGTTATAACGATTCCCTGGGCGGATGCAATTTTCTTGTTGTTTAAGCTCAATTTATCTTGACCAATTCAACCCAGTTTGTGTCTAACTAAACATAAGCCTAATGCAGTCTTGATTTAAGCTCTTGTATCCCAGCACTAGTCTTGGCTCTTGTGCACTAGTTCATTTGCATGTTAATCCATGCACAAAATTCAAACAAGATAAATTATAAAATTCAAGATTGTTTTGCAAATCGACAAATCAAAGAAGATGTTAAGTGTAACAAAATGAAATTTAATCCAACGGTTTGAGAGATGAGTGAACAATCTAAATGTACACTCATGGGTGCACCCACCATGCTCCCAATTAAAAGATATTGTTCACCCAACCTCTTGAAGAAGTCTTTTTATTTATTTTTTTGAGAAGTAACATTTTGATGAAGTCAACACGCACGAAATAATCATATCACCATAAGGATATATTAACTTGCCCGAACGAATCTTCCAAAGAATTTTTCATTTCAAAATTTTAAAATTGCACCAAGGGCTACGTAGCTAGATCTTGTACAGGGGCTGTTGCACAAGTACCCATTCTCTAATAATAGAATTTAACAAGCCAAGGAAAAATTTGTCAGAGTGTTAACAATTAAAAATTATCTTGAAGATCATGCGTTGCTACTGTGTCATTATAGACGAATAGAAAGAGACGATAACAGTAAGCACAATCATCCTATTAAATTTAATTATCTAATGCTAATAGAATTCATAAATTAAAGTTAATAGCTATATACAAATGAAATAGACTTTATAACTATTTAAGAAGTTAAGCTTTTAGAAATTTAATTACTTCAATATTATGGTGTTCGTACCGGCTTGTTTATTTATCTCCTTAACACTAATTCTTTAATTCATAATTAATTATTAAGATGTGTCGTGTGTCAGAAAACCCTAATCTTCTTTGCACAAACCACACAAAAAAATGCGAGATCATGCATCAATATGTACCGAGTCGTTCGAACTAAAATATTTCTATGTAAAATCATGTACCATATCGAACATTAATTTAAATACAGTAATTATCGGGGTCCTTGGCAACTATCTATTTTGATAATTTTGATGACGATCTTCAAGTAAATTGATAAAAGAATTTTAAAATAAAAAATATATATAAATATATTTTTCAACTTATATATTGATTGTGATTTAAATTTCATGATATTTGATTGTAATTTTCTTAGGTCTTAAAAATTCAAGGGCACATAAGCTAAGAGGCTAATCTATTTTTTAAATGAACCAGTAAAATAGGATATATAATTAACAAAAATGTAATAAATAAATCAGTAAATAAATGAAACCAAAACTATTGTAAAAAAAATGTCAAGTAATGAATCTAAAATATTAATAAAAATAATGAGACAAAAGATTTCCGATGCTAACATATATAACATAACTCAAGATGAACATAACTAAAATTAAAAACTCTAAATAACTAAAATACAATACGGGGGACAACAATAAAATCGATGAATTTAGAATAACTAAAAATTCGAAATTCATGAATAAGCTAACACTAATTCAAAAGCAATGATTTAAAATCAATTAGTTAAATAACCTAACTCAATAAAGCAAAAACATAAAATTCATATAAACCTTAGAACCAATAATAAAATTCAACGAGCATAAGCTAATTTGAAGAAAATAACGTGTGGGAAATTAATCAATCATACGTAACACAAACAATAGACATGCTACATATTACCACATGAATAGCCACAAAAATCTGTGACTTAATTGATCCGAAAACTCTATATTTCTCCTTATAATCTTTGCCTTCTTAGTGTGGCCATCCAAAAGACCCGATGGGTTAGTTCATTTTATCAAATTTTCCAAAATTTTGATCACACCGGATCCCAAATCTCTATCCCTCTCTTTCTTTAATTAATGCTCCCATTCACTCATTCATTTTCATATCTTTTTTCATCTCTCACTCTGTCTCTCTCCTTATTAAAATCACTCGCCGACTCTTCCTCTTCTCTACCACCCTTTTATTTCACCTCTCGCGACTCTATCTATCTCTCTCTCTCTCTCTCTCTCGATGTGTTCGCTTTGGCTATCACCTCAGCCTAACCGTGCACCACCCCTTATTGTCGCTCATCTTTTGACAGCTTCTCTCTCTCCCCCTGTCAACCCTCACCATCGTTTCACCCAATATTGAGGCATGCATTCCTGAGCAACACTTGATTTAACATTGTCTTTCCCCCCTTTAAATACATAGGCTCCTAGCTCCCCTTCCCCTTCTCGCTTAATTATTTCTCATGTATTGTGATTTCCTTAAATAATGTTAAGAATAAGTTTTTTATTTTGAAGTGAAAAGGGAGAACAGAAAGCCCGGACCCTTAGAAGGTAGTTCTGACAAAGTTATCAAACCTCACTCCTCTTGTGATTTTGCCTATCCTGAACTCGTACTGGTAAATAACCCAAAAATCCCTTTTCTTTTTTGTGTTGCATGAATTTTTGTTTGCTCGTTGTTTGATCTCTTGATTTTTGTGCTAGTTCTCTGAGTTGATTTATCGATTGTGGGTTACTTCTTTTGTTGGCTATACCTTTTATTATCTGATGCTGGTTACTGATATGCTTGACACTGGTACTGGTTTTGTTGCTGGCTTACCCCTTTGTGAACTGACTATAACATGTGTGTGTTATATAATTGATTTCTTTGCTTGACTGGTATTTTGTTTGATGTTGGATTTCTGATTTAGTGAAGGCTTTCGACTAATCCTTAGAACTTGGTACTTGCTTGATCTAGTAGCACGGTTACCCGCCTGATATTGCTATGATTTGTACTGTTAAATTGTCTGTGTTGATACCTACTCAGTCTTATTACTGTTACTACACTTGGCCTAGATCATTGACCCCCTGTCACTGTATTGGTTTATTTGATAAAAATATCAATGACAATGTTATGAATAATTTTTATTTTAAATATTTCTTTATTTGAATCTTTTAAAATATTGTTTTGGGAGTAATATTAGAAACGGACAAATTTGAAAACTTACGAAGACTTCAGCAGATAATACAATTTTTTGATTTTTTTAGAGTAAAATGAATTAATAACATATTGATTTTATTTAACATAAATATGAAATGGATTGTTACTAACAACTTTTATGTTGAACATTTTTCATTTTGAGCTTTTGAAAGTACTGTTTTTAGAAAAATTTCAGCAGAACACGGTTCTGAAAATCAGGAGCTGTCAGGATTGTTTTGCTTATTTGAAAGGTATTTAAAGCATATTTTTGCATGAAAATTTATATATAAACTCTTCTTGATATATATTTTATGAATATAAAATAATATATATATGTCATATTTACGGATCGGTACAGTTTTTTTAATTCTTTTCTGATAAATGACTGAACTGGACAACTTGAACATATTTAAAAAATCTACTTAAGAAAATATTTCAGAAAAATTATGAATCTTTTAAGGAATATATTTTTCATAAATTTCATGTTGAAAATATTTTTATTTAATGCCATCTTAAATGAGTTTTAAAAGGATTTTTATTCAACGGAAAAATTAAAAAAGAAAATTTATTTTGTAGAAGGTAATTATCAATTGTATAGGGGAATATGCATATATAAGAATGTAATTTCAAAAAAGTATTTTAAATCTCAACAGAAGCGAGCACTCGCGGTTGTGTATAGCCGGCACAAGCTTATGCTCCCAAAACCAGGCACTCGCAGCTTTGTATTAGCCGGCACAAAGCTAAGATGAGCTTGTTGGTTTTTATTATGCTTAAATTTTAATTCATATAAAATGATATGAAGCTTCAAAAATTATGAAAATTTAAAGAGAGATGCACTATAACTAGATCTAGATGCTCACAAAATTTCAATTAAATCGGAGTGGAAGAGGTATGATTTTTTATTTTTGAATCAGATCAGGGGCAAAAAAGGAAAATGTTGTATCAGTATTTGCTGATTTTCAGATCTAAAAAGGCTATAACTTTTTACAGAAAAATCAGAAAAATATAAACAAGTTTCTATAGATTCATATGACTTATTTCTATGAGATCTCAAAGTTTTATAAGATTTGGAGTAGATCTCTTCCCATTTTTCTTTTTATTGCATTTTCAGTCATTTTAGGGCTAATTTTGCGTTTATAAGGGATTCATTGATCTTAAACGGTTTAAATGCATCATTTAGCATCAATCTAACATTCAATTATGTTTGTATGAAGATTTGAGCCAAAAGAAAAAGAAAAATAAAGAAAAAGAAAAAAAAATGAAAAAGTAAAAGGGAAAATTGATGTTACCAGAACTTACTGATTTTCAGAATTAAAAGGGTATAACTTTTTATAAAAAAATTAAAAAAATGTAAAATCAGTTTTTGTAGATTCATATGACTTATTTCTACGAGATCTAAAAGTTTTATAAGATTTAGAGTAGATCTCATCCCGTTTTTTCTTTTTATTGCATTTTCAGTCATTTTAGGGCTGATTTTGCGTTTATAAGAGATTCATTGATCTTAAATGGTTTAAATGCATCATTTAGTTTCAATATAACATTCAATGATGTTTGTATGCAGATTTGAGTTAAAAGAAAAGAAAAAAAATAAAAAAGATCGAATTGCAACATAAGAACGTCAAGAAAAAGAAGAAAAATCAATTTGCACATGAAAATTTTCATCTTTATTGCACGAATCAAAATTACAAGCTCCAATACACTCTTGATATCTATATTTACATGATATATGCCTATCTAGATCTAATTTGTAGCTTGAGTAGAAGAGTAAATTGATTGAATCTTGTATCTTTGGGCTTGATTTTGATCTCAACTAAAAGATTGGATCTTATTTTGTATCTAATTTGAGCTTCAATTTGTTTTGGCAGCGTTTTGGATTAGCATTCAGTTTGGGATGAATTGTGTCTCTTGTGTTTGAAGGAGGAGAGGGGTTTAAATAGCCCTAACGGGTAGTAGATGGGTGTATGAGATCGGTTTGACTTTTCTTTGACCAATTTATGCACCAACTCCCTTCATTCATCTTCTCATACTCTTCTGAACGTTTTGTGGTGTATTAGATCAGTTCTAAGTTTTTTAAATGTGCTCTAACAGCTGAGAGCACAAGTGAAGTTTGTTATGTTTGCTGAAAATTTTCAAATTTGTTATTCCTAACCATCACTTGGTCATCAGATGATTCTAGGGACTTCTAGAAGGTTATAGAGGTTCAAACACGTTCTTGTCACTCTCTTCCTACATTTTAGACCTTGCCGGATCACAATTATGCACCCGAGACCCGTTTTTGCCTTCAAACCCGATTTCAAGCCACATAGTCGTTCTCAGTGGCGGAGGTATGCAGTCGTCAGTGGGTGCAGTTGACACCACTGATTTTTCAAAATACACTTGATTTTATGTTTAAATTATAAGAGTTTGTATTTATTTTTGTTATCTCTCTACTAATTTGAACCCACAAATATTTCATTCATGTTATCATTATTGACACCACTCATATTTTGGACCAATAAAAAATAAGAAGATAATATTTTTATTTTGTAATGATCTAATGGAAGATAATATTGTAGCTTGATTAAATTTTAGTTATATTAAATGACACCACTGAGATGTATTTCTGGCTCCGCCACTGGTCGTTCTCCTTCATTTCTTTACCATTTCTTGTGTTTTAAAGCTTGATTAGCATCTAATTGATCCCAGAAATTGATCTATAATGTTTATTCAATCAATAGAATGCTCTGGTATAGAGTTTGACCAACTCGGTTTTTGACCCGATTTGCGAGTTCGTGGTCTCACCAATTTAAAGCTTATGAAATTCAAACAAGCTCTCAAACAATCTCTTGTGACCATGGAGAAGGTATTTGAAGTGTCAATTTGATCAATTATGGTTCGAATTGCTCGATTTCATTTTTAGATCGGAAACTTACTCTTCAGTTTTCTCCCAAACCGCTCAACCATTTTGCAAGTTCTTTATCTCATTGTGTTCTCCTCTCCATGCCCTTTCCAACGGTATATAATATGTGGGTTTTCGTCGCACGAGACCAACATCACCATTTTCGAATTTTGGGCAATGGAGCAAGCTCGGGGTTACTGTAGCTCGCACTGTAGCAGCATGGGAATTTTCGAATTTAGCCCCTCTCCATTTTGATTTTTAATTGGAACCCTCCATTTGCTGATTTTCTTATTTCTCCTTTACTTTTAAATTGTTTCTCAAAGATCCCTTTATCCAAATTGCACCAAAATTTGCTCAAAAATTCCTTGAAATATAACAAAATTTATGGTAATTTTTATTTACCATTTTCCCCTTGGTCAAGTATCAATTAATTTTTAACGTTTGATTAATTAATTTTTCATTATATTAATCGATAATTTAGAATTTCTTTGGCTTTCGTAATTCCAAAATATCAAGTAATATATGAAAATTTTCAGAATTTTATGAAGAAATTGATTTTGCCATAAAATTTGAGTTTTTGAGATTTTAGGTTTCGAAAAGGTTTTCGATTTGAATTTGTAGAGGTTCGGCATTTAATTCTTTTCTTAGGAATTTTGATTTTTGAGCATTTCACTGAATTCTTCTTTTTTTCTTGGTGCTTCTGGACTTGAATTAAGCCTCTTCGGGTTTTTAAAATTTCTCCTTGAATTTTTGAATCTTTTATCCCAAATTGCTTTTTAATTCCCCGAATTTTCAAGGGTAAACAAATACACTCTTAAAATGAATCGCATTTTTTTTTATTAATTATGATGATAGTAGGTTAAGACATGTGAGAATTATATGAATTTCTCGTTAAAGACAAAAGCATGTAAAAAAATAACTAAACCAAATAAAGATAATAAATAGTAAACAATGAATCAAGTAGTTTAGTATCATAAGGTCTATAGTAATTAAGAATTATTTTAATATATCATAATTTAATATCAAACACATTCTTACAGTGCCAGAATGGTTGATTTTCAACATAAAATACAAAATTTGAAATTAATTAAGAATATTTTCTTGATAATATTTTTACAAGTAGCAATTATCTATTGAACAAATACATATCAAAACCGAAAGTAAATAACATTATTTCTACGTATACATTATAAAATTATGAAATAATAAACCATTCTGTGTTTATCACAACTCGTCCAACGGGGTACAGGACCATGTGCATGTAAGTATTTGCTAGTTCCGTGTAGAATGAATGATTTATTTATTATTTCTAAAATAAAATAAAGAAAGAGAAAGAAACCGCAATAAATACGAAATCCCTTTCCTTCACCGAAAACCTCCTCCTCTTTCCTTTCAAATCCTCTCTCTTTCTCTAATTTCTTGATTAACAAGCTATTCTTTCGCGATCGCTCCACGATTCGATAAGCATCTCTTTCTTTAATCGGTGAGTCAATTTGTTATTCTTCCTTTCCAACTGATTAACTCGATGGATTGCTGATCGATTTGGCCATATGATTTCTTGTTTTGGGAAACATTTCAGGAATCAAGCCATGGTCAAGAGTTCATTCAAGCTGGAACACCCCCTTGGTTTGCACTCTTCCCCTGATTTCTTTGTTGTTGTTTTCAATTCGATACAGAATTTTAGGGTTTCGCTTTGAGTCCGTATTGAGTTGCCTTTGGGGAAATTGAAATGGGGTTTGGCATCATCTAGTAAATTTTATGCCTCTCAAATTTGTAGCCAAATTTAGTAAATTTTGCTTTTATATCTCTTCTTAAATAAACCCTTGAACTGGAAGATTATTTCAAGAACTGAGAAGAAATAGTCTTTAATGACAGATTCCGTCTTTAAGAAATTTACTACTATTTTCAGGATTTTGGTTGGAATTAAGGGAATTGGTTCCTCTGTCGTTCCTATGATCAAGCAAAAATAGCCTGGTGTATATGTTTGTTATTTAAAATCTTTATTATATATTAGTGCTTAATAGCTTTTCTTTTTCTATTCGCAGAGAAGAGGCAAGCTGAGGCTGCTCGTATCAGAGAGAAATATCCTGACAGAATTCCTGTTCGTACTTGTACTCCCTTTTATCAATTAATCAACTGATAATTTAAAGAATCATAATTATTGTTTCTGAAAATTTGTGATGTAGGTCATTGTTGAGAGGGCTGAAAGGAGCGACATCCCTGAAATTGACAAGAAAAAGTAGGTTCTTCATACACATCTTTATTGTCAACATTTTGCACAATTTATGCATTCTATATCCTCGGTGTCATTATTAAACGATGAAGTTTGCTTTGATGATTCTACCATCTCTGGGTATTTATGAGAATTTAATATTTTATTCTAAATCTTTGTATAAAATAGGTACCTTGTACCTGCTGATCTGACAGTGGGCCAGTTTGTTTATGTGGTGCGCAAGAGAATCAAGCTCAGTGCTGAGAAGGCAATCTTCATCTTTGTCAAAAATACTCTTCCTCCCACTGGTCTGTTCCATTTTCAAAACCAAATTTCCTTTTTTTTTTTGCATCAATACATCACATAATATTTGACATATTATTCAGCAGATGTGATTCTATGTTTTTGTTTAATTGAGTGTTCTTTTTGTAAACACGATCATATGCTTGAGGGTAATGTCTGATGCAAACAATGTATGCCTTAAATTCAATTAATTGAAAACTAATTTGAATGAATACTAACTATAAATATGTGAATTCTCTTTTTTAGCTGCTATGATGTCAGCAATTTATGAAGAAAATAAGGATGAAGATGGGTTTCTCTACATGACTTACAGCGGAGAGAATACATTTGGGTCCAACTGACATGCTGGATGTTTTCTTCTGAAACCCAGAAAGAATTGTATATTCGCTCATCAGTCCGGGCACCGGTTGACAGAACTTGTATGCCTTTCCCTAGTGTTGATGTCTTACATTTCCTAAATGAATGTGGAAATACTTACTGTGTTTATGTCATGTTAACAGCTGTTTAATCCTCCTAAATGAATGTGGAAATACTTACTGTGTTTATGTCATGTTAACAGCTGCTTAATCCGTTTTCTTTCATGCAAATTGGCTCTATTACCTTTCAGTGATACATTAGATATATGATTTATGTTTTCTAATGGCATGATATGCTTAATCTTGTTTATGAATTGTTTTTGTGGCGCAAACCGCTAAATGTGGGATTCATGCACTTAGAACATGCCAGGTTCTATTTTGGTCGGTTTGAAAAAAAATCTTTGTTCAATTTTAAGGTAACATGTGGGTGTGATTTCTGAGAATAGGTTTTTGCACGGGAAGAATAACATAGAATCCTCAAGAATTTATGAATAGGGAAAGTAAATATCCAAATTAAAGAATTGATGTGAAATTTTCAATTAGCATATATTGATATGTGAGCGACACAACTAAGCATCATTCTGCCTTCCAAGTCAAAACTCGGTAGGTGCTAAGTCAAGTATAATTGATTTGTTTTAGAAAATAAAATTTCAATACACGTATCTGTTTCTTGCGGTAGTTCCATTAAGGATAGGTACCAACCCTGTGTATCAGCATTTCTAATGCTTTTACCAGAACGCTCCTTCAATCTAAAGTTGAAATCACTGCCAGCGTTCTTTTTGCAAGCCACAGCACTAGAGGTGTCGGTACCATTAAATGTAAAACAAGACTAGTATTATATTACTTTAAAACAAATTACACAATACAATCAGTAAAAATAACGACACAACCAGTGCAAACAAAAGGCACGTGGATCGACACGACCAGAGAATAAGAATGCAACATGCTCAAACTTTATCAGTGTTTCATCTTCTGATTAATAGCAGCCCTTAACACGGTTAGCACAAGACCAACTCGACATACAATTGGTCATCATCCTTAAAGTTTGAGTCGGATTTCTCAAGAGTTGAGCCTAGCTGGGTTTAAGGGCCGGATAAGAGAGGTAAGAGACGAATTGGATTTGAAAGAAATTATATCATTTTTTCAGGTTTTGTTAAATATATTTAAAATACAATATAAAATATTTAAAAAAATAAATAAAATTTATAGCTATAAATATAAAAAATGTACATTTTTTAAATATTTTCTTTGATTTTTCAGATTTTTAAATATAATTAAAATATAAGGGTTTGAAAAAAATTTAAGAGCTTGAAAAAAATCGGATTTAATAAGAATCGGGTCTCAAATTTCATAAGAATCCAATTAGAAAGGTCAGATTTTTTTTACGAACAGACTGGACCAAGTTGAAGGGGTTAACCCTTACAAATCATGCCTACATACAATCGCATAAAGTCCGATATAAGTTTCAGACATGCCCGTTTTCCAATTTGCATGGATTGATTTTTTAATCCCTTGATAGGAGTATCGGACTAGATTCATCAAAAAAAATGTATAGGACTGGAGAGGAGATTGGAAACAGGCGTTGGCGTGGAATTTTTTTCTAAAGAGTCTGTTCCATCAACTTATCTAATTAAGGACTATATCTTAAATTTATTTTCATATTGAGTCATGAGAAAGGCACAATCCGGATTCACATCATTCAGAGTGTATTTTTTATACTCGACAGTTAATCGCGTCCAACTAAGATTGAAGGACGCAATCCTAGTTCACGCCCTTCAGTTCAAACTTGAAGGCGCAAGCTTGACTCACACTCTTCAATTGAGCTAACAGATAGATCATTTCGTGAGCTTTTCGAATAAAAATACTTCAACCCGATTCATACCATACCCATTGATACCCCTACCATGAGATTTCTAGATAGCTTTTATTATTTTTTTTTGGATAATATCTCTACATAGCTTTTTAACTTCTTGCAACTTACTTAACATATTTATATAAATAATTCACAACAAAGTAGTTAGTAAAATGCTTATGATAAATGAGGAGAGATTCAATGATCATGGTCATTGGTGTTAATTGTGTCTATTTATTTATTTATGTATATATTTATAAATGTGAATTATTGAATGTATCCTACATATCTTAGTTACATTTTTCAAAATAATGGACTTATTATTATGAAAAATGTGGTTTGTCTAATCATCTCTTTGACTGAATATTGGACAGGTGGATGTAAGATGTCCATTAAGCAGTCTGTGAAAGTTTGGTTCCCTGAGAACTTGGACATAATTCCTCTACAGATGCTGTTCCTCAGTTGGATACTGGGACAATAAGGATGGAATGAGAGAAACTGACAATGAGATTAAATGTCAGTTGGACTTATTGATTAGGAAACATTATTTGGCAGATGTCAGTATGTTATGCTTTATGTCCGTGGTTGATGCTTTGTGATGATTTTTGTTTGCTCCGTGGATAAGGCCTTGTGTGGCCAGTTCTGATACATGTAGTACGTGTAATGGAGGTAGAGATGTTTTTTTTTTTTTTTTTTTTTTTTTTTTTTTTGCTAGTTCTGGCAATGACGATTGTGGTGATGCTGAGATGACACCGCCTAGGCAGGAGGCTCAATGAAGTGTAATAATTCTGTTAGAATTAGGGGTTTCACAAAGGGGGTCTTTTTCGTTAGTAGAGTTGTCATAGTTTTTTAGTTGATTGCTCCAATAAGAACTGGTTGTATGTTTATTGTTTAAGCAATGAAATGACATTATTTTTTTTTTTAAAAAATCATTTCAGTTACATGTATATGAAAAATTATAAAATTTTAACTTCATTTCAATAATCATCAAGGAGGCTAAATTATAAAATTTAATTCGTTAATTTTATTAACGTCTGATGTATATATAATTAATATTGAAATATTATGAGTTTTTGTATATAAAATGATATTTACAAAAATATGCATTCAATTAGTTTTATTATTTAAGATTTTAGTTCTCAAATCATGGTAAACAACAAAGCAATCAAAGTGACATATTCGACAAATTCATCCACAAAACATAAAAATTACTCGCCATGGAATGGAAGTCTGTTCTTCCTGGCCATTTCTTTTCTGGTAACACCATACATAATTAATATCTTTCTACTTGTGATCAGCAGCGCCAGAACCCTTTTTCTGGTACTTCACCTTTGCCCATTTAACACCAGCGACTGTACCTTTCTTAACCTTGTGAGCGCCTAAAACTGCAACTACCTTGGCCTTGGTTAGACCGGTATAAGCCACGGATTTCACATTTGCTAGTGTACCGTTTGAGTTGTGTTTTTTCTTTTCTGCATGAGTCGTATCAGCTGTCTCGGCGTTTCTGTCTCCTATACCTCCTGCACCCCACGTCTCGGCCCAGCTTGGTGGTTCTTCCCTTGTTGCCATCTCCTACCAATTTTCAACAATATTACCATTTTTGTACAGGCTTCTGCTTCATGGTTTGAGAACTTCAAGAATTATTACATTAATTTCCTGTGCTCTGACTACTTTTTCTTTCGCTCATTGGGAGATTATTTAAATTCTAAATTTTCATATCTAACAAGGTTGGTAGCACTTGTTTAGCAAAAACCGGCAGTACGAAAAAGAACAAATTAGAGAGAGAATTTAATGCTTAGAGGTACCTCTTTCTTGACTTGAAAAATGCAGATGAAGGAATATCAGATCCTGAAATTCGTTACCTCTTTTCTTTTGGTAGAGAGGTTTGAGGCTAAACCTTGCTGTGCCTCTCTGTGCTGGGAAGAAAAGAATGCGTTGTTGGTTTGATTCCTTATAAACTATCTTAAAAGGCCTCGTTTGTTATGTGGGTCCCATATGTCAGACATGAGGCAGGTCAGAGCTGTAGTGGCCACCCTCTAATTTTGTTGCTTGTTTTTATTAGTATAACAGGAATAATAATAATAATAATAATAATATTATATTGTTATTTTTTCCCCTTCCTGTGTTTAGAATTCAAATACCAGGTAATGCTCTGCAAGTTTATTAGTTTCTTTTTTGTAAGTTGTGGATTGGGAAACATGTAGCATCTAGTTGGTTGGTTAATTTAAAATTGAAAATTGAAAATTGATGTCAAATTGGTTTGTTCTTTGAACCAGGAAGGTCGTTGCATGCCACTTTATGAAGGAAACAACTGCAGTTACTGTTGAGAATTGATGAATTTATTTTTCACTGAGAGTATTCTCATAATTACAAGCATTATTTACTATTGGCTTATATAGCTTTTATTTCCAACGGTCTCTAACTAACGGTTAACTAACGGCTTTATTATGAATAGAATATTACAAATTAACCCTTAAATTATTATATTTCTCAACACTCCCCCTCAAATTAGGGTTGTAAATATCGATCAACCCTAATTTGTCTAAATTTTCTTCAAATGGTCTTGGCTCCAATCCCTTTGTAAACATATCCGCCAATTGATTTTTGCTTCTTACGAACGGTGTTTCAATTTCCTTTGCTTGTATCTTTTCTCGTACGAAGTGACAATCTACTTCGATATGTTTTGTTCGTTCGTGAAACACCGGATTGGATGCAATATGTCTTGCGGCTTGATTGTCGCAAAACATTTTCATTGGACTTTGTATTTCAATGCCTATGTCCGCTAGGAGTTGCTTGATCCAAATCAACTCGCTTGCGGTTGACGCCATGGCTCGATATTCCGCTTCGGCGCTTGATCGAGCCACAACGCTTTGTTTCTTGCTTTTCCATGTGACCAAATTTCCGCCTACAAATGTGCAAAAACCGGTTGTTGATTTTCGATCAAAGCTTCCGGCCCAATCTGCATCGGAATAGCCACATATATCGTTAGAATTATTATTTTTCATCCAAACCCCTTTCCGGTGTACCTTTTAAATACCTTAAGATTCGATTTATGGCCTCAAGATGCGGTGTTCGAGGCGCATGCATAAACTTACTAATTTGGCTTATTGAGAAGGAAATATCGGGTCTTGTCACCGTGAGATAAATTAACTTCCCAACCAACCTTTGAAATTGATTTATATCCTCTAGTTGTTCACCGTCCTCGGTATTTAATTTGACTTTGCTATCAATTGGGGTAGAGGTTGGTTTGCACCCTAATTTTCCGGTTTCTTTTAACAAGTCTAGAATATATTTTCTTTGTGAAATAAAAATTCCTTTAGATGAGTGTGCAATCTCAATTCCTAAAAAATATTTGAGAACTCCTAGATCTTTGATGTCAAATTTTTCTCTTAATTGTGCTTTTACCTTTTTTATTTCTTCCATATTATTACCGGTTATTATTATGTCATCAACATATACTAATACTATTATTATAATACCATTACTTTTCTTAGAAAATAAAGAGTGATCGGAATTGCTAATTTTAAAATCATAAGAAAGTAAATGAGAGTTTAGCTTGCCAT
Source organism: Schoenoplectus tabernaemontani (assembly GCA_037127355.1). Lineage (NCBI taxonomy): Eukaryota > Viridiplantae > Streptophyta > Magnoliopsida > Poales > Cyperaceae > Schoenoplectus > Schoenoplectus tabernaemontani. The sequence continues at coordinate 89,938 of JAZBJN010000033.1, forward strand.
ACCATGCCCGTGGAGATTGTTTAAGTCCATAAATTGACTTCCTTAATTTACACACTAAGTTGGTATTGTCCTCTTGAGCATACCCGGTAGCAACAACATATACACCTCCTCCTCAAGCGTGCCTTGAAGAAAAGCGTTTTTCACATCCATTTGATGTAGGCTCCATTGTTGATTTACCGCTATGGATAGTAAAATCCGTACGGTATTCATTTTTGCCACGGGTGCAAATGTTTCTTGGTAGTCAATTCCATAGGTTTGAGTGTATCCTTTGGCCACTAACCTCGCCTTGTATCGTTCAATTTTACCATTACTATAGTATTTTATTTTGTACACCCATTTGCACCCTACGGGTTTTTTGTCTTTGGGTAGTTGGACTATTTCCCAAGTCTCATTTTTTTCTAATGCATCGAGTTCTTCGTGCATGGCCTTACACCATACCGGATTGGTTATGGCTTCATGGTAATTGTTTGGTTCTTTTTGTTTTTCAATCGAGGTTAAGAAAACCTTATATTCGGGTGTGATATTATCATAAGAAATAAAATCTTATATAGGATAATGTACCTTATAGGTTACAAAGTCCCGTAACCTTGTTGAAACTTGAGGTATTCGGTTTGACTTTCGCAAAGATATTTCTTTGATGCCTTCTTCGATTTCCTCTTATGTTTGAGGAATTTCGTTCTCTTCCTCTTGTATGTGAGGAATTTCCTCAATCTCATTTTCAATTTCATTTCCATTTTCTTTTGAAATTTTTTGTTCTTCCGGAAAATAAAAATATAGAAATGAATATGTTTGTTCTTGTGCATTGATCTCATTCTCTATTTTTTATAAGAAGGCTCATTTTCTTGAAATGTTACATCTCTTGAAATGTAAATTTTTTATTAATTGGATCATAACATTTATAACTTTTTTTATGACGAATATCCTAAGAAAATGACCTTAATCAATGTTTAGTTCAATTTATCTTGCTTATTATTGTTGTGCACATAACACGTACATTCAAACACTCTCAAATAATTAATATTGAGTTTCTTTTGATAAATAATTTCTAATTGACTCTTATAATCTAAATTAACACTTGATAATCTATTTATCAAATACGCGACGGTGAGAATGACATCCGACCAATAAATTTTTGGAACGTTATTTTGAAATAAAAGTACCCATGTTATTTCAAGAAGATGTCGATTTTTTCTTTCGGAAACCCCATTTTATTGGGATGTATAAACACAAGTTGTTTGATGTACAATTCTTTTTTGTTTAATTTTTTTAAAAACTTTAATTAACAAATTTCGTTCCATTATCACTTCTAAAAGTTTTAATCTTGGCATCAATTTGTATTTTCTACAAAATTATAGAATTCTTAAAATAGAGAAAAAACTTCGCTTTTATTTTTCATTACATACAACCAAGTAGCTTTTTGAAAAATCATTGATAAATATAATAAAATATCTATAACCATTAAATATTCAATTGGAGCGGGACCCAAACATCCGAATGTATTAACTCAAAAGGTTTCGTACTTTTATAATTTGAGGAATCAAATGGTAATCTAGTATGTTTTCCTAATTTACAAATTTCACAATTGCTAGAATCTATCTTTTTAAAATCAAAAATACATTTTAGAATTTTATCGGATGGATGCCCAATTCTTTTATGCCAAAGAGTGCTCAATTCTTCTTCATTTTTTATATTGAAATTATATTTTTCTTCATTCAAGAAATAAAGTCCGTTCTCAAGAAAACCTTTACCAATTACTTTTTTGTTTATCCATTCTTGAAAAAGTACATCTTCCGATGAAAAAATTACTTCACAATTTAGCTCATTTGCAATTTTATTAATGGATAACAAATTAGATACACAATTTTGGACAAGCAAGATATTTGATATTTCCTTGGAAAAGAGATTAATTGAGCCATAGCCTAGAATTTTCATTTTTTCACCATTTGCAACGGTCACATATTGGTTGGTCTCACATTTTCTAAAATTATATAACAAATATTTATTTCCCGTCATGTGATCCGTTGCCCCGGAATCTAAAATCCATTTTGAATTTAGAGAATTCTGAACAAAATTAGTAACAATACCAGAGGTCTTTTGATTTGTTCCTTGAAGCATCACGGACAGTTGGGTGTAAAGCCATCTCATTTGATCCATATCAAACTCGGACGAGTCAGAATGAGTCATTTCACCAGTGGCCGCTTCATGATCTCCTCTTTTATTTTGGGTCCCCTCTAAAGAAGAGAGACATTGGCTTTCTCTTTTTCCACTCGTTATTTCTCTTTGCCTTTTGTGCTCCCCCTTTCTTCCATCTTGGAGTGAATTGCCTCCGCCTCCTTTTTTGATCGATTTCCACGACTTTGGCCGGAGTTGAGGATGCAACCACCAGCAGCCCTCTCGATTGTGCCCCGCTTTCTTACAATTAGAGCATATTTCCTCCTTCGCACCATTTTTAGGGTTTTGCTTGAAGGGTGGTTTATAATTGCTAGAGGTTGAGGTTGCGGCGATGGAGGCTCGGATTTCGTGCCTCGAGTCGGTATCTGTTGAGAGGTGTGTGAGTGGCTTTGCCCCATTCTCGGAGTGGCTATAATTAATTGCTGGTGGAGCTACTTGTACTTCCATCATTGAGTTAGGATTTTCTGATCTGGGTTGTTCAATGCTAGTAGAGATAGTTTGGATTTTGTGCTTCTCGCTGATATTTGACTGTGCGCCACCCATCATTTCGATTTGCAAGAATTGGGGAGACCTTGCTAATTGCCAGGTTAGTGCGAGTTGGTTTGTTTATGAGAGAAACTGATACTTGTCTCCGTTTCCTAGGTTGTTGTTGTGTTTATTGAATTGATGTAATTGCTAATATGGTGGGTCTGTGGCCTCCTTTGCCTCGTTTTTTTTTTTTTTAACACAAAAATCTTCGCTGGTTCTATTGATAAGGACAAGTGCTTATTGATCTGAAATTTTGGCCTTTTTGCTGGCGTTTTTATAGCTCTGTTTGAGCTCGGATGGCCTTGCCTCACCAGTGTAATTCTTGTTAGCTGCTTGGTATTTTGACTGGTAGTTTTCTGGCAATCTTCTTGCTAGCAGTTTGCTGCTCCTGATATTTTGCCAGTGTTGTGAGGTTTTGATATTTCAGTTTTCTGATTCGATGAACCAGTTTATGGGTGCTGCAATCTTGTTGCTGTTTGCGGAAAAAACAGGATTAGATAACCTGCTCTGATACCATGTTGAGAATTGATGAATTTATTTTTCACTGAGAGTATTCTCATAATTACAAGCATTATTTACTATTGGCTTATATAGCTTTTATTTCCAACGGTCTCTAACTAACGGTTAACTAACGGCTTTATTATGAATAGAATATTACAAATTAACCCTTAAATTATTATATTTCTCAACAGTTACAAGAGGCGACAGCTAAATTGTCTGAATACAACGGTAGACCATATATACTCCAATTATTAAATCAAGTGGTCTCCGGACCTACTAGTAATTTGCCAAAGGCTAATGGTAGACTTTCATGTCTTCAATTACAAGAAAAAAGAGTATACAATTCTCCTATGTTTGATACCAAGCTCCAACTTCTACCTTCATACGAGGATGTCAAGATGCTAGAAAATTAATGAAGATATCCATCGGCTATGGTCATAGCAACAACGTCTTTTATTAGCAACGGGATTAACTGTATAAAATTTGTCAGAGTTTGGAATAAAATAAGATGAAAATTTGATTGATTTGATTCAAACAAATATTAGATCTTATACCTGGGCTACATGCAATATATATGCGTCCGCTCGCGCGTATTATCTCTTTTGCTTCTCATTTATTGGGTAATTAGAATATGATCATGTCATAACAGTTGCAAACTGTTGGACTTGTGTTTAAATTTCATTAATTTATAACTACATGTGCATTACATTTACATGACAATTGTTTTGCTAAGCTTTGCATTATACTTTTTTTAATCTTATTTGATACACTATTATTTATAATTGAGCAATAACCAAGGAGTAAAACTTACTAAGTAGCTTAAAGCAGAAATATTGTAACAAATATATTCTTGTCGTCATTATTTTATAATAGATATATAATAAATTTATAAGCACTTTATTTTTGTGTAACAGAAGAATGATATAATATATTATTCCATCATGTTAGTCTGGTACACTGCTATTCTATATAGATTAAACATTTGATTAAATCTTAAAAAAATAATTTCATTAATTTGTTTTACCATTGTATTAAATTGTGAGATAAATTAAATGTACAAATGTTTATCGTGTATATATTTCAAAAGGTATTGACAACCGTTGAATATATATCATTGATTTGTATTAATTTTTATGGAAGGATATACTAATGTGCCTGATAGTTACAAAATTTGCACATAATAAAGTGAGAATCTCAAAGTAAATGGAAGGTAAAAATTTGTGTACTATTTCCAACTACCACATTCAATATCTTTGCAAAGTATAAGAATTTTCCGTGATTCGCGTTCGTATCTCGAATTTTAAAGTTCAAATGACTGATTCAAACAATTAAACATGATCTTCATATTGAAATATTTTTTGAGATCAAAATTTATATATTTTTTAATTTTAACTAAGTATTAGATGAGTGAAAAATCATTAGTATTAGATGGTGCAGAATTTTTTTAATTTTTTAATATGTGTAAAGTTTGCATATATCAAATTAATATCTATGATCATACAAAGTAGATTTATAATTTTTGTCAATTCATATATCAGTTGAGATCTTATACTTTGAACTAGCATAATAATATGGGTCTGATACGGACACGAATGTACCAAAACCAGTTTTATAAGCGTTTTCTTCTTTCTTGTATCCTTCTCTTTTGATGGGTAAAGGTAAAAAACTCTTTTAAAAGTGCATTATACAGAAATGTATCCTTCTGTGCATTCTTGAAATCTCCCAAGCAACCAAACATCTCAACAACCATTAAGGTGGTGTCTAGCCATGATGTTGATCGCATCATGTTAGTGGACTAGTGGTAAGGGGTTTGCTAACAAATAACTCCTTGTTGCCACATGAGGAAGCTGCTCTACCAGTACCAGTTGCCAAGTTCGATCCAATTCTCGGTCCTAGTTCAAGCAAGTTGTGGCCCAAATTCGGGTACAGAGGGAGGCTGGAAATCGGAGTGGGAGTTGTCTTGCTGAGGAATGAGGATGTGATAGAGTAGCTAGCGTAGGAAGAGAGAAAAGATGGGAGGTGACATATTGACGCTAGTCTTAGGAGGGAATGGGACTGCATCTGCAATGTTAGCTTCAGTGGTGACGTATTGACGCTAGCTCGATCAAACTAAGTTACGTTATTTGTTTAATAAGAACGATAATTCAATTGATTTATTTGTTTATTTATGTATGTTCTGAGAATATCAGCAGTCAAAAAATGGACCAGAGGTCAAGATGTAACAGGGATAAAGAGCAAAGTCATTTGTGTTGTCAGCTCTGGTCTGGTTGGAAAAGAAACACCTTTCTGACTTTGAATATATATGGATATGGTAGCTCACTGTCATTAGAATATAAGATAAATATATGACTGCATTTATCTTCTACTCTTTTCACTTTTTTTGTTTTATCTGTTTCCTCATGTAAAATATCAGCCACCCCACCTCATACTCATTACACTCACCAAACTAAAAGAACAAGGGTACTAGAAAGTAGAAAAGACGCGTACTTGACATCATGTTACCTCCCCAGCTTGGAAATATTAATTATAAAAGCATGTTTCTTTCAATATCAAATGCCCATGTCTAAAATTTAACTCACCAACTTCTAATTAATTAACACACAGTTTGTAATTATTAAGTTCACTTGCTCCCTTTTTCTCCATTTCCTTCCATGTTGGAAAGGGAAACAGAAGGGGCATCAAATTTGCTAAAGAGCCTATAAGCAGAGATGAGGGATAGAACTATGAAGCACACCAAGGCCACAAAATGTAGTACAACAGAGACCTTTGTTTTATGGCAGAATGACCCAAAATAGGAGCACACTTCACTCCATGACACTTCTTTGTTTCCTTTCTCTGCCAAATACAGTATCTCAATCACCGCCGAGCCCGATGTCACCATTAGGTAGGTCGTTATCTGTTGTTTCATTAGAGAAGGACAGACATTGAATTAATTTCTGGTTGAATGGAAGTAGTGCTTTCTTGAGATTACTATTTTTATGAACAATATTTTGAAACCTTTACTCTTTTTGTACTTGAAAATTGGCTATTGCAAGTTGCTAATGCAATTCACCGTCAGGTTCTCAAAAGGTCCATATAAAAGCTTGGTGAATTAACATTTTCCAGAAGTTCATGATTGAACAGTTCAGCTGGTACATGTGTGTACCGATATTTTTTTTTCTATTTCAGTTTGTTCTTCTGTAGTAATATTTTCCCAAATGAGGATATAAAAGCACATAACAGTTGTTGACATAGCAACATAGTTTGTGGTCTGAAAATGTTTGTGATAGTTTATAGTACCATCAAGTTTAATGTATGATCAAGGCTCTGACCTGGTCTAGCACAAAAAGCACCCAATCATTCATTTGAAAGCAACTACGCTTGAAGATGAAAATGGAACCGAGAGAATACATTCCAGATATTGCATTTATACTAACCAGGTACCTACATTAATACAATATTTCGTGAAAACCCATCAAAATATGGAAGTAGCAGCGATATCGTGAAGTGAAAGAAAGAATTTTTTTCTTGAATTAGAGAAAGATATATATATGTTTGAGTTCTTACTTGAAACCGGTGAGATTGTTGAATTCTACGGTGCCATACAAATCACTTGTTTGGTTGTTTGAGACCATGACAAAGAGAGAGGATAAAGTGAAAGGAATTACACAAAGTCTGAGGGCTAATTCGAAAAAGTGGAAAGCCTTTCTCTGGTTATCCACCCTGGGACTGTGCTCAAAGCCATCCATGATCGTCACAAAAAATTAGACAATAAGGCAAGGAAGGGAGTTCCCTAATTTGAAGACCTCACCTAGCGGAAAGAGCAAAGTTGATTGCTTCTCTGGATAGAGAGAGAGAGAGAAGGAGAGAGAGAATTAGTGTTTGTGTTTGTGTGTGAATGAATGATGTGGTTGATGTGGTTGGGTAATGGCTTGAATGAATGTGATATATGGTGGTTGAACATTGTCTTAGTGGGAAATAACACTTTTCAGTTTTCAGTGTCTAACCGGCACGTGTATTTCTCGCTATCATGCTAGTTAGAGCATCTCCAACGGGGGGTTTTATTGAGTTGCTAATCCTATGTGTCACTCTGTAATTCTGATTTCAGCGTTGTAGCGCTGGTTTCTAAATTAGAAATTTAATCGCCGGTTTCTAATTTAGAAACCCGGTTCTAAAGTACATGTCATATTAGCAATCGATCTAATTTCAGCGATGGAGAACAAAATTGCTAATCCATTTCTTTGGAGCGCTAATTTTCTCCCCGCGAGCGAAATTTGTTTGGCGCGAGTGATCCTACTGGCGCTTCAGAAATCACAAATAACAATTCAGCGTTGGAGTGGAAATATTGAGATTAGAAACCGTTTGCTCTTATAACTAACGTGGCAATAATAAAAATTTAAAAACTATTTTAGCATTGGAGATGCTCTTAGTGACAGGTTTATGTCATTTATTACAACTTACAAGAAGGGTTTGGAAAGAAAGCAACAATACAATTCACCTTTTTTATGGAACTTTGTGAGATATATATATATATATCAAAGTCCCACTTTTAATGCTAATACTTTTAATGCTAATATTGAAAAAAAAAATAGCCATATATATGCACATTAGCAAGAAAGAAGTGACAGTGGAGTGGGAGAAATTACCAAAATAACAAGGTGTGCCTTCTCATTTCCGTCCCGGACCAACACCGGTTTCCATTCCCCAGACGAATATCATATTTTCATATTTCCTACGGGATGAAAATATGAAATGTGGACCAGGATGACAATAAAAAGATATTTTCATAATTTATCCCGCGCTATTTTTGACAATAAAAAGAAATCTTGCTATTTTGATAATTTATCCCGCGCTATTTTCACTCCATTGATTTACTATTTTTTTATTACTAATAAAAAATTCGGCATTGCTCCATAAAATAGTACTCAATATTTGATCCATTAAAGAGTAAAGAATACACTCCTCTAAATATCCTGAATAGCTGATGTTATATATTATTTTGAATGATACTAGATATGTTTCAATTATAATAACATCCAACCACTACCCTCCCCCCCAACAAACAATATTTAAAAGCATATGTCAAGGAGTGATTTATAGTTTTTATTGTTATATTGTCTTGCAAAATGTCAATAGCTCTAAGTTGGCAATCAGTGAAGGAAAAAGGGTAATTAATGAGATGGATATTTCTTCAATTCTCCAAGGTTATGGTTTGAATGCAAATGGAAATGTGAACGGTATCTGGCATGGCGACAAGAGTCGATTGTGCAATGCCCGCATTTCTTAGACTATACTTTAAGTGGGCCCTTTTAATGATGAATCCGGATTTTATGTGACTATTTTTTACAACAGCATATTAACAGTTTCATCTTTGATAGTTTGAACTTTGAAAACAGCAATTTTTCTTCATTTCATTGATGTTGGCATGTTGCATCCTTTGATAAAGTCTTCGAAACTTTTGAACATCATCTTTTTAAAAAAAATAATAATTACATATACATGATACAGCCTTCAATTGGTTTTGGCTAGCCCCAAACATGCAAGTGTGTATAAATATGTTCACAGAAAATACAAGAGGTGCTTAATAATTGGGAGATATTTAAGTGCACTTGCTTAGTTGGGTTGGGGTGGGCCCGGTGGGGGGTTTAAATTGCACAAAATAAAATAAAAATAAAAAAGAATACCAAAGCATGTAAATTCTTCAATTATCATTTTAGATTTCACTCCCTGCACTGATCTTTTTTGTCCTTTACACAGATTATCGAGACAAAAAAAAATATTCCTATTGATAATACTTACATAACAGCATGTTGTTGTACGAATATCAGATAAACAGGTACAGTACATGTTACGCTACTAATCAAAAGTTAAATGTCCTAAAGAACTTCTATCTGCCCAAAAGAATTTAGGATTTCATCGTATAAATTTAAAAAAAAAATCATCTAAGACATCAAAATGATTTTATATGTGACTTAAATTAAGTCAAATACAATGAGTCAAATACAAGTTATAAATATGTTTGATATATTTTTAATGTATGTTTGAGTCACCGAAATGACAGAAAATGATCAGAAGACACACGACATCGAAAAACTAACTGAGATCTTTTTCAAAGACATCCACTAAGAACAACACATGAAATGGTCAACCTCTTACTAGTGAAATTGAGTGTGATTTCTTTAATCCTTTTTATTTTTTTCTCTATAAATTTTAATTCTTAGATGTGGTGAAAAGAATTCTCAACACATAAAATGGTCAACATTGCTTTGCAAAGCAAAAATTCGACATAATTTTGATGCGAGTTAGGGACGAAAGATCTAGGGTTTTTTTTTATATATGTGTGGCATTTTAATAGATGGATAAGTTTTACTAATAATTAGTCACGTTATGTCCAAATTTGTCCAATTTGGAGCAAGATAACGCTCAAATTGACTCAAAACTCGAACCGTGCATAATCGCGCTCGCTCGTGCCGAAAAATCATCTGGACTACTTGTTCGATCCGAATGGAGGACACTTCGGTCCAAATTGTGGAGTTCAAAAATTTTTAGCTTTTCCGACTTAGACGACATGAAATCCATTCACGGTCGCACGGGGTCCGAATGGAATTCGAAATTTTTTTGGGACCGCTTTTCATTCAATTTGACATACTTATCAAATTATTTGATAAAATATTCTTAATTAATCATATCCGAATATTAATTAACTCATATTAATGTTCGAAAACTCATGTTAAATTATCAAGAAATGTTTATAAATTTTATTTTTATACAGTGTGATCCTTGATACATGTATTCACATAGTAATGAGACTAAAATATTTTTAATTCTCATATATCAAACGTGACATCTAGCAATGTGTATTGTGACTCTCTAAATTATACAAATATAATATATACTATAAATACCTTGGTCTTGGATGACGATAATCATCCCAAACTTAATCCATATCACATGATATTCAGAATGATATAAGACGGGAACGTGTTATCCTTGCACTATATTCTTTATCTGAGTGTTAAATATCATCGCTCACATCAACAAACGAGAGGGACATCGATACTCTTAATTTGTGCTTCTTCTTCATACAAAAGACGCACATCAAATAGAATTGTATGGCCGCCGGTTACGATAGCATTGGATAATATCTATAAAGGCAAATCATTTACATAAAAAGAACACTCATCTCATACCTAACAATTAATAAACTAATAAAATACTAATAACATAAATACAATCTTTATAGTATTTTATTATAGGTCAAGTTCAATAATATGTCTAACATGTAATTTATATAATTGAGCTAATAATAATTATCGCATGATCTATGAAACATGATCATCACTCAATATATACACTAATCATAGTTAATTATTATTCCTAAATAATTAATATATTATGAAGGTTTTAGAGTTATTATTAATTAATGCATATAGTTTTATAACCAAGTCCAACTCATTATACAAACAAAAAATAACTCAAAAAATAAATGATATATCATATATAATTATCCTATATACACATAAGCTAAAGTATAATAATCATAGGAATACTAACAATAACAAAGAAAACCCTAATATTTGATCCATTCCTTCTACCATGATGGTCTCATTCTTGGCATTCAACTTCTATTGAATTGCTTGTATTTTGAGTTGACCCGTTAGGAGATGTGCCACTAATTTGTATCCTTTCGCACATGTTTGTATATAACATATAAATAAAATTAAAAAATAAAACTGACAAAAAGTTGAATGTAAATAAGAATCTTACTACAACAAAAATGACGTTAAACAACACTCATTTAACAACAGTTATATATCAAATTCATTATTAAAATGGTTCAGTAACATCATTGTAATCTTGATAACTTCTTTAACAAAAATTTATAATAAAAAAATATTGTTAAAATAGACTCCCAGAACATAAAAAAATAGCCCAACCATTTAGCAATGGTTTCTTCAATGAACAGTTGCTAAATGGTTGAGCTATTTTTTGTTTTGATATTTGATTTGACATTTGCTTTGAGCAATGATATTTGCTCCCACCAATAATATTTGCTCTCACGGATTGCCCATCTCACCGTTCGTTCATCCCAATCCAACGAACCAAAAATCAAAATTCAAAAACTTAAATTCCACAGATTATAAATCCATTGTCATCTGTTTCATATATAAAAAGAGAGATAAGAGACAGAGAGAAAAAGAAAAAAGAAAGAAAGAAGAGAAACAAAAAAAATAAAAATAAAAATCTGACCATCTCAACTTCAAACAGCCATAACTTTTGATAGGAAACTCCGATTGAGGCGTGCTACGCAGTCATAGAAAGTTTACGATGAGATCTATGGATTACTATTTTCATTACGGATATTTTCGGGGCTAAAATACATCATCTTGGCCCTAAAAACACATTTAAAGTTTATTTTAAGTTTTTAGTTCAGTTATTTTTTCTTAAAAAATGTATAGGTTTTTATTTTATTGAGTAAGTAAGATTTATTGTTCAGTAAATATTTTTTTATTGTATGAATAATTATATTTCTTTTATATTAATTAATGAATGAATAATATGATGTATGTCATAATACTTATATTTTGTCATTTGTTCTTATATAATTTAGTATTTTTAGTTTCTTTGTCATGTGTATAAAAAGTTAAATTTATAATAAAAAAATAATAATGAACCTTTAGCAACGGTTATGTGCCAGAACCGTTGTTAAAGGTGTATTTAACAACGATTTTGGGCTCATAACCGTTATTAAATACTTCTTTAACAACGGTTCTGACACAGAACTGTTACTAAAGTTTAATTAAAAATAATAATTCCGAATGTAATTGGACAACGAGATTTGATAACTGTTACGTAGATTTTTTCTAACACCCCCGTTTAATAATATTTCAATAACCGTTGTTAAATTTTATAAATAACAGTTGCCAAATAAATTTGTTGTTGCAGTGTCTGTAAAATAAATGACGAAAAGCATTTTTGGCAACTCTCCGTCGAGACGAAAGGGCGACTCTCTCTCTCTCTCTCTCTAGACAACAAAAGAAGCAACTAGAAACAAAGTCCTAACCGGAGGTGGTCCCGACTTCAGTCCCCTCCCACCTCCGGCCCCTCTTTGTCAGCATCTTTAATGGTGCAGGAAGAGATAATTAAGAGAAGGGCTAGGAGCCGATGGCGCCCTATTTGAACTAAAAAAGAACAGATGTGATATAAAGGGATTAATGAGCTGTGTTGAGGATGCGAATAAGAAAGGCTCAATAATAGAAAAAGAGTATAGGCGTGATAAGATGGTGTTAAATGTGACATCTAGAATGGCTCGCTAGTGGATTATTGAACAATCTGACCAACTCTTTAAAACTCAAAACCTTCTCTCTTTTATCGTTGTTCTAGCAATTATCAATAAAATCGTTCCTTGCCCAAATTTCCTTCTATTTATATCATGTCTTAACTTAATTTTACTCATTTATATTTATATTTAGGGATGGCAATGCGCTGAGTACATGGATGATTTGTTAATCTAAGAGTCCAACTCATTTTTCATAATTCACGGTCCATCCTACCTTGACCATGCCTCTAAGTCTAAAATTATTTTACCCGCCTCAGTCTTTCTTAATCTAATAATTTATGTTCAATAAAAAATTAAAAAATTGATAAAATATTTATGTATCAATTCATATTATGACTAAATTTTTTATATTACATAAGTGACATTATTGTTATTTGTGATTTAATATATATATATATATATATATAACTAATTAATAACTTCATAATACTAAAAACATTATATTATCTATTAATGCTACACATATGTATATTAATATTCTGAATCGAGCGGGCGGAATAAATCTCAACTATGTATATTCATGCCTACTTCGGCTTAGTCTGCTGTAGCCCCATCTATACCAGTTCGCATGCGTTCAGACTCCCTCACTCCAATAACGAGTTGTGCGCTAATGGCCTGGACCGAGTTTGAAACTACTAGCCATTAACGCACAACTTCGGGGTGTTCTTACAATTTTTCTATTTTTTATTTTATTTACCAAAATAAATAAAAAAATTATTACACGATATAATTATATTGGAAATAATATAAGTTATTTTCTTAATAATTTACCCTATAGGGCAAACGGGTACGAAATGATCTTACTCATATCCTTATCTATTTACTTAACGAAATAAAATTCTTACTCTTATTCATATCAAATAAGTTAACGGAAATTTTTTTTTATCCATACTCATCTTATCGAATACGGTACGAATCGAATAAATGAGTAAAAAAGTATCATTGACACCCCTATTTCGGACGTCTAGATCTGGTCCAGATATAAGTTTTTTAAACCGTTTTAAAAGCAAAGTGATTTAACATGAAATAAGGTAGAGCATCTATGAAAATAGAATAACCATTAAATTACCAAATTTCTTTTCTTTCAAGATTTTTTGTACCCTTAATTTGTTTTTTTCTACCACCACGCACCAACAAACATCAACACGTTAAACTCCGCTTTAATTTTACTCTTGACGAAAATATCTAATGACATGTTCACCTGAGGCCTCATCTAATGCCTTTGCACATCTCAAAGCTTTATTCCTTTTGAATGGAAGTAGCCAAAGCTTTTAAGGGTGTGTTTGGATCGTGCAAAAAATAACATAAAAATAAAAGATTTGTGAATAGTAAATGAGGATAGTGAAAAATAGTATTTTAATAGTTTTTTATTAAATAAGAACGATCAAAATCCTGCATCAAGATCCGCGCATAGAAATCCTTTTAATGAATGGCACACCAAGCATTCTGTTTTTTTCTGAAAAAAGTTCGTAAGATGTGATTTCCGTATGCAACTGCTCAAAAACAGGATGAAAGAATTATGACAAAATTTAAAAGATGATTATTTATTATATTTCTAGCTGTTTTATAGTTCATATTATTTGACAGAATAACTAATTGAAGGTGTTTGAGAACAAACATGGAAATAAGTAGAATAGCATATTTACTTGCCACGTGAAGCAATCCAAGAGTCTCCGTTCGAGCCTTTGATTAGAAAATTTGAAAATAAAGCAGTAAATCAGAGAAAAAAGAGAGAGCCTTGACCCTTGATAGAGAAAAGAGAGAAGGATGCCGAATTTCAAACCATGTTTTCAGAAATTCTAGCATTTCTGAATCATCCTTTTCTTCAAATCAGCAGCATCTCGTCTTTAATTTCAAGCAACGCCATTTGTGAAACTGAAATTTGTTTCATTGTTCATTTATTTGTGTTCATGTGTTGTGTTGTGTTGTGTTATTTTACTGGATCGAGTGCTGATTACGGAAGAAGCTTTACACATATTTACTGAACATGACGTTGAGTGCAGTGAATGGGCCATTGTTTCATACTTTGAGCTTTTGATTCCTCTTTAAGCTTACAATCCAAATAATGTGTAGACTCATCAGAATGGGCCTCAACCTGGTTCTTAGTCCTCTCCTTATTCAATTTTCGGCTTCATTGTTTTCTTATATTTGGTTCTTCACCATTAATATCAATTAATACAGGACCACAATATATTTGGTGCTTTTGTAATTAAAATAACAACGTGAATTAAAGGGCAAAATTGGTTAACTAAACAATCAATGCTTATTAAGATTATTGATTTATTGATAGCCACAAACACAAAGTCGCAGGTTACAATAAAACACAGTAACATGGCCATCACATGTTGTATCTTCAAAGAATGTGGGGGGAGACCCCTCTCTCCCTCTCCTTCCCTTTCTCTCTCTCTATACCTCTCTTTCAGTCTTTCCCTATATCCCTTTCACTCCCTTTCCCTCTCTCACAATACCTACTATCACTGGGACCTTTTCCACAGCAAAAAAGAAAAAGATCCCTTTACAGATCCAGAAAAAAAAAAAAACAACAACTCGTTTCTCTACATGAGCTGATGAGCCCCCACCTAATATGGAAATATGTATGAATTTATACCTCCTCCATGAGACAAGAACTGAAACATAATATAATTTACTTGAGTGTTTGTTTTTAATTGAGTTTAGATTTCAGAAGCTGTGTTGTGGTTTCAAAAAGGTGGAGTTCCAAAGGACATTTTCGCCCTCACCGCATCGATGGTGAACTTCACGTATTTTATCTACAGATTTGCAAATCCCGCTACAACTCCAATCGAATGAGGCCACACATAAGTTACCAGCTTGTGCTTTCCACTCACAATCTGATCAACCAATTGGATACACACGTGTTAGTTCAATGCATTTTTTCAATTCGCAGAAATTTTCAGCTCTTCACACCAGTATGGACAAAAATGTGATTATATTAAATAATTATAAAAGATGAATAACTCAGATTTTACTTCTGCCATCTGTTTTTCACCTTCTAGTTTTGTATCGTGCACATGTATTTGAGGTCGAAAGAGGGGGGATGAATTGTGGGATAGTAACTGGTATATACACAGTAAATGTAAAAAC
The DNA here is from genome assembly GCA_037127355.1 of Schoenoplectus tabernaemontani. NCBI lineage: Eukaryota > Viridiplantae > Streptophyta > Magnoliopsida > Poales > Cyperaceae > Schoenoplectus > Schoenoplectus tabernaemontani. The sequence continues at coordinate 105,560 of JAZBJN010000033.1, forward strand.
TGGACTATGAAGTACCTGGTGGAGTACCACAGCATAGCCTTCGGTCATCTATGTGATCTACATCTAATCCAATGAACCAAGCTCCTAGTGATACATCTTCGTTTGCATATCTATGCAGCACGTGCCTATTATAGATTACAAAATTAGATGCACTTAATTGAATTTTGATTGATGGATAAAAGTTTCCAAAAGAGAAAAGTTGTGCTGCACTATCATCTGGGATAACTTAAAATTAACTCTTGTGAAGTTCAATTTTTTCCTTTCTGATGTGATACCATTGAACTTGTACCGGTAATAGATTTGGCTTCATTTATTAACTTCTAATCATGCCTTCTTGATTGATAAAGAAAAGCCTTTAATTGAAGAAAGTACTTACTGGTTAATAGAAATATATGTCGCCAAATCCTTTGAAATGGCGTATATCTGACCAGTTGCATGGCGGAAATACTTATTTCCAGGATCCCCAAATTTCCAGTATTCTGGTTCGTGATACCTAACTCCTCTGAAAATGAAATTCAAAAGACGGTATATTAGTAACAAAGGTATTCTTTCTCAGTCCTAGCAGTATCCTAGTTATAAATAGGCAGTATATAAACTTCATTCCAGAAAGGGACAAACAGATTCTTACTTTTGAGCAAGTACGGGGCCAGACTTCATGCAGCCAATGTACACACGAGGCTTAGACCTGTGCCGTAAGAGAGTATTTCCAAGAGTAGCTGCATTTATTATTTAACTATGATTAATATGTTGGATAGAAAATGAGAAAGCCCACAATTAACTGCAAGGCTATGGAGAGGGACCGAAAATTGCAATGATATCTTTAGATTTACCTATATTGACATGCACATCATCATCCACTTTCACATAGAAGTCAGCATCCCACATAGCTACTGCTGTGGCGAAATATATTTTTGTCTTGGCTGAAAGCTCAAGATATCCTTCTACATGATCCTGAAAAGTAAATAAATGAAACAATAATTAAAATGTCTTTAGTGATTGATGTATTAGTGGAAAAACAGCAGTCGAAATAACATATACCAGTCGCATGAAGTCCTGATGTTTTCTATCTTCTGCCTCTATTGCTCTGTCTAATATACCTCCTGAGGAAGCACTGCACCAAAATCAATAAACATATGAACAAACATGATAGCAGAATTATACAATTAATAGAGAGACGAATAAAGAAATACCTATGACCAATGACAAAACGAATAATAATCCCTTTATCTTCCTCAAGTCGCCTTCTTTTCTCACCTAATGCATGGCCATGTAAAAAAAAGTAATTAATTTTCAACCCAAAATATATAAAAAAAAAGTGGGGTCTCAAAATTTGTAAATAAAGAAAAAAAAAATCTTGTCAGGACTCCTCAAGGACATATCCACTAAAAAATTTTAAATTAAAAATTGCCACAAACAGGGCCTTTATACTATATGAGAGTTTCAGATGTGGAAGAAAAGTTTCTTGTGACAAAATATTAGACACTATTAAATAGATTCAATAAATGCCAAAGGAAATTAAAAGTTGAACCTTGAGGCATCCATGTGGCACGAACAGAGTCTCTCCTCTTACGGCTGCTAAAAGCAGTATTGATACCGATAACCACAAAATACTTTCTTCGACCCGTTACTTCTGTGGATTTTATATCTTCAGATAATGGAGATCCATTCAAAATTGATTCCTGTGCGGCTCTTGCTGCTGCAAGCTCCATTTCTAGGCTAGATATTGTTTTATCAAGCGTTCTAGAAATTCAAAGGGAGAAAAAATATAAGACGTTTCAGTACAGAAACAACAGTAATAGATGATTGACCAGCATAAACCAACTCAAACCTTGACCTGATGCTAGGTAACTTGCAATAAAATTTGTAATAGGTAAAGGGAAGGAATAAGTTTTTTTTTTGTTTTAAAAAAAGGAAAACAAAATAGAAAAATATAGAAGAGATCATTACTGTATGGCATGTTGTGTGCTTGGAACATCATCAAAACTCTCTCTCATTTCTCGCCTCTGTGTCACCTGATATTTCAATTACAAATAGAAAATATAGATGATGGGAACATTTTTTTTATAAAATTAATAAGATTGAAATGTCTTATGGGCTTGCCCCACCTTCTATTCACAGACCCTGTACTTTACACAGCATTGTCTCTGCTGGTGCATATATGAGAACTCCACTCTTTTAATGGAGTAACAACTGTAAAATCTAAAGTGTAAATGCAAGATACCAGAAAAACAAAAAAAAAATGAAAAAATTATCTTACAGATTTTGAACTACAATCAGTAGAAACTAGGTTCATCCTTCGACCATTATCAGGCACCGTCGGTCTTATAATTTCTTTTGCTTCCGGCATTGTCCACATTCTGTTCCCAAAAGGAAAAGAAATGTAAATTGCTAAAAGTAATGTATACAAAAGCGTAAATATTCAATGCTAACAATATATTAGTTAACTAATGTTTCAATGCAAAAGCAAAAAAATGTAAAAATACATGTACCAATTTTTTTATACTAATAGAATGATACAAATTCCTGCTAGAACCAACCAATATTGCCCCCAAAACTTCAAGTTGACACATCTAACAGTGGATTTGTACTTGTATTTAATACATTAACGGCCTTGCCTCTACTTAAGTAACACCAAGGTCCTTGCAGAAGCTAGTTTATTATTTCAAACTTTTCCCATGAAATACATCAAACGCTTTTCGCAGGTAATTGCTAAAAAAGAAAACTGCAGAGTGAAGAGGTAAAAATTCAAATAACTAAATCTTTGAGGGCTCTTTTGCAAAACTACAGAAGCAACTTCATGCACATGAGCTGCATGATTTCCCGGGAAAAAAGAAGGGAAGGCCAATTTATCACCAAAGAGGCAAATAAGACAACATCGATCAAAAATGGGAATGAAAAAAAAAGATTGAAAGAAACAAATTTACCTATTTGTGAAAAGAAGTCCCAAACAGAAGCTCCCAAGGCAAAGCCACAGGGTCCATTTTTTGGGTAGGTTGCTTCGGCAACTGGACTCTCCATTACCAATTCCTCCACCTGATGCTCTGATCTTGAAGCTCATTTCTCCGATTCTCCTTTTATTCTCTCTTTCTCTCTCTCACACACTCGGTTGTTCTATTTCAAACCAGCCATCATGCAATTGAATTGATTCACTTAGAGAAGAACAGAGAGAAACTAATTGTCAATTCTCGCGATTCCAACAGCCACAGATGGAATGAGCACTATTTCTCCTAGAATTGGTAATAACACTCGCAAGACTTCATAACAGAGATCTCTTTCAAGAGATCACAGTCAAGTCAAGCGAGACTTCGAATTCACTCCAATTCATTGCACGAAAACATCAAATTCCTTGGAGCAAAGAGCGATTTAATTGCCACCACCAATCAGCCGCTAGGTACAATCATACAACCGATTAAGCTCCTCAGTTCTAGGTACCCAACACAAAAATTCCCTCACAGTTCGTTTCTTATTATTGTTCTTTTTCTTTCGCGAGGAAACCACACAAAGAAGAAGAGAATAAAGCGAGAAGCAATGAATTGGAGATTACATATGGGTTTTGGTTCTCTTTAACCACCCCCACTTTGTGTGAAATTCTACAGGAATCAAATAAAGCCTCCAACTTTAGCACCTTCTCTCTCTCTCTCTCTCTCTCTCTCTCTCTCTCTGAGTCTATGATGAAGATTTCTTGTTTGAAACTTCTCGTTGGTTTGAAGGGGAAGGAAGAGACTTACCAACTGTGCAGTTACTTCACAAAGACATTTATGCCAATCAAGGGAAACTCGTTGCTTCCAGTTTTAACTGTAAATAAAGAAAGAAAGAAACCACCAAAAGACACCAGAGTAAGGGGCGCAAATACCAAAATGCCCTCGGAGAGTAGACCCTTGACTAGTCAAGCACCATGAAAACAGGTTGTTGCCCATGTGGAATAAGAGGGAATACAGCTTGGAATTGTATCTAGTTATATGTTTGGATATGGGAATAATGTCACCACGGTTTAGAATTAGAAGTCATGTGGGGTTCCTTCGTTTTCATTTTTTATATTTTTTTGTGCAATGATTCAATCATTGTTACTATCATTGTAATGTCCTTGTTGATTTTGTGCGTTTACTATGTGAGTAATTTTTGAATAAAAATTTATAAATAAATAGTTTTGAAGCATTATCATTTTTTTCTTCAAAATAATTAATTAGATATGAAATCACATTCAACCACAATGAAAACAAATAGTGAAGTTTTCTTCTTTTTCTCTTTTCCCCGTTTTAGAGATTTACTGTCATTATCAGTCGACCTCAGATAAGGTCCAAAGGGCAAATAGGCAATAGTATTGAAGTAATCTTTCTTCTAAAAATTAAAAAAAAAACAATGAAATTGGCAACATATTTACTTCATGATCTTTCAACTACGTACAGATTACAATGGCGATAGCATGGAATTTTTCATGCCCCCCTCCCCCACCTCCAAACACAATTATTTTCATCATCTTTAAAACAGACAAAATAAAAAAAAAAATCGGTGTAGTACTAACTTGAAAGGTTTATATTTTTTTCGGAAGCTATATATTCCCTCAAAATTATGCAGAATTTTCCAAACAGTGAAAACTGTACTCCTTTTTGGCATTCAAATTGGTTGCTGATGATTTCAACTATCTCATCTTACTTTTGGTTCTTTTGTTATTATTTGTTTCATGGAAAAATTGCTTGCACTATTTCTGGAGAAGGTGAGTATTGCTTTCTAGCATAGGCATAGCTGCTGGATATAGTCTCGCTGAGTTCTCGCTTAAAGTCAAACAAACGGTTCATTTGACAAATCAAGGAATAGTTTTGAAAAAGTGATAATTTTAAAATAGTGATAGAATATTGTATTTTTGAAAGAGTGGTAGAAGAATGATATTTTTTACTATACGAGAAGAGGAAAAATATCATTTGACAGATTATTAATTAGAATAGTTAAAATATAAATAATTATGATACTAACAATGATGATGATGATAATAATAATAGTAAAATAATAATAATAATAAATAATTATGATCATAATAATATAATTATAATATAATATAATTATAAAATAATATAATAATAAAATAATAATCATAGTCATAATAATAATAATAATAATAATAAATAATCATAATAACATAATAATAATAAATAATAATAAAATTAATCATGTAATAATAATATTAATAGTGATGTTAATATAATAATAATAATTATTATTATTATAATATAATATAATAATAATCATCATAATATTAATATAATAATAAATCATAATCATAATAATATAATCATATTTATAATCATAATATAACAATATAAAACTAAAATTTAAATTATTGTAATATAATATTAATAATAAAAATAATAAATAATAATAAAGTTAATCATATAATAATAATACTAATAGTGATGTTAATATAATAATAATTATTATTATTTTAATAATATAATATAATAATAAATCATAATAATAATAATATAATAATAATTATAATAAATTATAATCATAATTATAATATAATAATATTATACAATAATCGTTATTCCGACGAGAGCTAATCCGGTATACCACCTATAACTTGACATACCGGATTAACATTTTTCCACACTCTTCTACTTAGTCTAAAATTCGTTTGATAAATTAATTCGTCAAAATAACTATTTTATTCTTACTTTTTGCTATTCCACCAAGTGCCAAACAAATCCTTATTTCTTTATAGTTACTTAGTTGTAACCAACTCATGTCACGGGTAATATAGTACTTTAGTTTTAGTTTTAATAAAGACATTAAACTCATTTTGGGTATTCACAAATTTTTTTAAACTGACCTAAAAAGAAAAGGTTAACTAGCAAAATCATGGCTCCAGAGTACCCATCTGTTGTCATTGTTTTTTCCCCATGTTTTTTTTCCCTTTTCCTTTTATTATTCTTTTCTTATTTTCTTGGAGTAACCGACTACTGAAGGACAGATCCGTCTTCTAATTGTTTATATGAAAAATATTTAATATAGTTTTTTTTGCCATAACTCAAAATTAAAAAAAAAACAATAGTTTGGTCGGTGCTTCATGTTTGTACAAATATATAGGTTATACTTTTATCTGCAACATAATTCTCATATCTTGTATAAAAAATAGATTCATTCTAATTGTTTTTTTCCCATAATTTTTTTGACAAGTCTGTTTGGAGTCCTCTCTTTCACGTGCTATATCTGAAGGATATACTTTTTCAATTTTCTATAAATGTCAAATGCCAAATTATAAAACGGAAAAACCCTATGGTTTAGGGCCGCAAGAAAAATTCATAATTCGTAATTCGTTCAGTGTTCGATTCAGTTTTAGCTCAAAATCGATTCGTTCGATTATACTTTTTTGTCAGTTCGATTCGAATTCGGTTCGATATTTTTTTAATGAACTAGTTCGAGTTCGATTCGTAATAGTTCGATATGTATTTATTTTTATATATTTTAACTATTTAATTAATAATATATGTAATAATATAGCTATTTTATTAATAAAATTAATAACATATTATTATTTTATTATTAAATTAATAAATTTTAGTTATTTTTCAAATTTTAATATATAATTAATAAAATATTAATTATTTTAGCTCTAATTATTTATGATAATATGAAAATAAATATAAAAATTAAAATAATTGAGTTCGTCTCGAGTTCGATTCGGTTCGAATTCGATTTAGTGAGAATTGATTTCAAATCAAATTAAAATTCTAACTAGTTCGTTTGAGTTCGATTCGTTTGTAGCTCTATTAGAAAAAAAACACAAATAATAGAAGAGAGAGACAAAATAATTAAAATATACTATAATAACTTTTTAATATTTTTTATGAAATAATAATTTCACTTTTCCAATAATATCTTCTCTTCACTCTTTGAAATATTATTATTCTGCTACTGTTCTACTTCTGCAGTTTAAATGACACCGTTGAAATTGATACAGAATTAGACTAGCACTAGCAGGTACTTCAAAATGTTTTTTTTAATAATGAGAAGTTCTAAGGAATATAAAAATTTGATGCTTAAAATATTGACATGTGTTAAGCTCACCCAATTATCATGTATTAATATTAAATATTTGCTTTGAAGTACAAATTTGGTTAAAGCTCACCTAATTATTATTTTTAAATAAGATTACATGAATAATAACTAGTAGTGAACGTTTATATCGAAATTTTGAATTATGATAAAGAAATAATGAATTTTCTCCTGTGTTCACCAAACAAACTGACGCATTTTCGTGAGAATGGGCTCCTACAAATAAATTCATGGAAATTTACGCCTATCAAATCTCATTTCACTCCATTTTATGACAACCTAACAAACCACTAATTATTTTTTAGTTTCTGCAAGTGAAGTCTTTAGTTTATACAAATTGGTCATACTTTTTATTCTCCAATGCAAAATAGGACATTCCCTTTTTAAATATATTTGAGCATTACATTTCTTTTTAGAGTTTAGTCTAGTATGGATGTTCCATCAAGCAATGCATAATTGCGCAAACAAGTATATTGTTTATGAAATCAAATAAAATTTAAAATCTCTGCTCCTAATTAAGCACGCATGTGTATTGATCCTGCAACGGTCCAGATTTTTTGTTGAAATTTTTAGAGCTAATATCAATCATCGGATTGAGTTATTCATCAAATAATGTTACTATCTCTATTACCATTTGTGTTGAAGTTAGAATTTTCTCTCAATTTTATTTGTTACACGAAATGCTACATAATTTAGGAGTATAATTTCTCTATTTTATACCATCAATTATGAATTTCAACTTTTCTTAAACAATATTTGAATGTTAACTTTTATCTCAATTTATATTTATTTTGCATTAATTATGTATTCATGATTGAAATTTACATTAATTACTAAATTATTTTTATTTTTATTTTCTTATTTTACACATGAAGATATGAATTTTTATATTTCGAAAGATATCACCGTAGCAACACACGGGCAAAATACTAGTAATAAAATTAATGTTGTACTATCATCAATTACAATAACCTTTTAAATATATATTGCAGAAAATATCACAAAAATTATATTATTATGATATGGATAAAAGTATTTCATCATTTATGCTGCTCTGGAGAGTGAAGATGTTATTCTTCATGAACAAGGTTCTGTGATTTTTGTAAAATGCCACAAAACTTGAAAGATAAATAAAAAATTACGAGGCACTAGATGTAAAATATTAAAGTTTCTGTGCAATTAAACTAATTAATTTGTTTCTCAGTAAATTTTATTTGATTTGAATGATTTGTTGTCATTGACAGGAAGCCTTGCACTATTTCACACATTTTTAAAGGGATTAATGACAAAAATTAATGACCCATAATTAATTAAGGCAAGTGGTCTATTAGCAGGATGGAGATGGCTCACTTGTTTCTAATTGAAACAAAACCTTTCTCACGGAAAGTTTATTAATTAACAGGCATAAAGTCTAATTAAATTTAATCGCGTATGGGAATATATCAATTAAGTCTTTTTTGCTAATTCATGAATATGCAGCCTAACAAAACGTGAGATCCATTATTTGGGATGGCATGCACGCGGAATTTATTATATATGTGTTCTTTTCTCAAATTTGTCAATTTTATTATAATAAATAATTAGGCAGGAAATTTAAGGGTCATATGCTTCGTTTAAAAAAAAATGCACCAACCGCCAAGTCGGAAGCTTGCTTCATTATTATAACATTTTTAGATGATATAAGTTGACTGCCTTTTATGAACACAGATTTAACATTCAATCAATGTAGTTAGTTTATATCATCAAATAAAATTAAAATCATAAGATCGCACGTCTTTAAAAACAATTAATGTTATCCGTCCATCTCAAAGAGATACTTTCTGAATTATGTAAAAAAGGTCTTCCTAGACACATTTTAATCATACTGCAAAAAAATGATAAGTAAACCTATAATAACTATAATTATAGAAAGGCAAAGATGTCGACGGTATTCTAGTATCCGCACGATGTAAGGTTAGTAATTACAGAAACTGTTTCTAATTATAAAATCAAGAATTATTTAAGCACATTTAAAAAACTATATACCCGGGCGTTGCAGCATACTCTTTTATTTAAATATTAAAATATTATAAGATAAAAAAAATTCATATTTATCTAATATTAAATTATAAATTCACCAAATTATAGAGAAAATCTATAATAAAGACTATATTTAATCTTGAATGAGATTTTTGCACAATATGAGTTAATGATTCTAACATTATTCTAACATATATTATCACCATTAATTTCTTATCAAATATGCACAAAGTTGCTAAATAAAAAAATAATATTATGGAAATAATAGTATATATGGAAAAGAAATGGAGAGAAAGAGGGGATCAATGGAAGCGATCACATACGTTCAATCAACCAAAAATAAATATTATCCGTCTAATTGAGGGATAAAATGGGTATAATAAAAAAATATCATGACAAAAAATGGACCCTCCAATTCTTTGATGCTTTATATAATAGTATAGATACGTCGATAAACACATTGAAAAAAATAAGTAACCCCAAGATAGACCCGACCCCCGTATAGTACAAAGTTGCTTGAACCCGGATGGTACTAGAACACTTAGCAAATATGATGAAAAAAGAATATTAAGTGAGTTTGGCCAGTATATAGCCAAAAAGGAACAAGCAATAAGTGTGAGTTATTGTACTGATTTTGCCCGATTGATGATTAGGGGTTGTGATCAGCCATTTTATAAAAGATTCTATCATAATAAAAATATAATCTGAGTTAAAAAAAATAGTATACTAAACGAAAAAATAAATTACTAGCCATATTTTCAGTTGTAACAAATAAAATCTCAATTACATCTGATATATGATCTGCCGGTAAACATAGTCTTGCTTATAGTTGTGTTACTACCGATTATATTGATCATAATTGGAATTCATTAAAAAAGTCATAAGTTTTTAAAATATAAATTATCCACACAACACACAAATTATTTATCAATCTATTATAGATATTTTGCATGAGTATAATTTGAAAAGAGATTTAGGAAATAAAATATTTTCCATTCCTTTTGATAATGTAAACAACAATATTAAATCTATTAATTATTTTATACGTACACTAAATCCAATTAGGGTGGTAGGATGTTTCATTAAAAATGTGCATGTCATATTCTTAGCTTAACTGTTAAGACGGGGATGAAGACAACCGTTGTTGATAATTTGATATATAAATTTAATGATGGTATTCACCATATTTATTCAAACAAATATTAAAAAAATAAGATTTTCGTACCTTATGTGTAAGATTAAATTTGAGTATGTTAAGAATAATATGGGACATAAATATACGTTGGAATTCAATGTATAGAATGTAACAACGGTGTCTTCCATATAAACATGCTATAAATGAGAGCCTATATAACTCATCCGAGAGATTACACTTGTCATGCTCCGCGGGAGAATGAGAATAACTAGAATAACTTCTTGCTTTTTTAGATGTTTTCTTTAATGCAACCGCCAAACTATCATATTCATACACACCGTTCACACATGAGTTGCTTCAACATCTCTACTTAATCTTCAAGGTTAGTTTCTTTTTCATCTTTATATTTATTTCATTATATATTTTAACTTATTTCATTACTAACTGATTTTATTATTTTGAAGGTGTATCATGACTTGGAGGATATAAAAATTCATAAAATCACGGAGGATTTGTGCGCATACTCCCTCTTGCACCGATTGTGAAAGCCATAAGGGAAAAATTCATAAAATATTTGGAAGACGTACCTCTCGTTACAGTTATCAAAAATTATCTTCATCCTTCATTCAAGAAGAATGACACTATAATATTGCTTCAACGATATAAGAAAAATTTTATTTGCCACACATCGAGGAGGAACAACGTGTTACCTCATCATTGAAGGAGATGTTCAAACTATACGACACCCAGATTCATGGCAATCAAGTGAATCAACATTCTTCTTCAAATCTTCGTGACATTAGATATTAAACTCTAATTTATAATATCAAAAATTAAATATTATTGTGAGATTTATATATTTTTCTGTATTTTGAAACATAATATGTGCAATAGTCGATTTGCATTGTTACGAGACTTGGAGGAAGATGGCGACTCAGAAATGCAAGTAAACACGAATGAGTTAGTTATTATTTGGGAAGCATAGAACTCAAAGGCATTGACATCCTCGATTATTGGAAGAGGAATAAAAATGCATATCCAACTCTTGTCAACATGGTCTGTGACATATTTGTCATGTCTGTGTCAACTGTCTCCTCCGAATCCTGTTTTAATTTAGCAAATAGGATTCTAACTGATAAACATAGCAAATTGGGTGTAAAGATTTTCGAGCAACTCGTGTGATTGAATAATTAGTTTGATGTAGAACAACGCAATCAACATAGTCTCATTGAAGCGCTTTCATCCGTTGAATTTATGGCATATGCGGATAGAGACTCAGATGGTATTCTAGAAAATGATCTATGATATATGAACCCCAACTTCTAGATTATAATGTCGGTATGTATTTTTAACTCTTTTCATTTATTCTTGTCTATTCATAATATTTTATGTTTTTAATGACATTTCTATTGATTTTTAAAGTTATTTTTTCAATGTACATTACTGTAAAAAAAGTTAGAACTTTGTCTATGTTATTTTACATATAGTCAGTCTTAAGCAAGATAAAGAAGGGGGATAACTTTATTTTTGCCATTTTATTTAAAATTTTAATAACTTATTTGAATTCCTTACATTTTATTTGAATTTTTTGTCAATTTATTTGACTTTTAAAATAAAAATCGATAAATAAATATTTCTTATACTAAAAGTTTTAAACATTTATTTTAATTATATGACTATTTTAAGTTATATCATTTTATTTTATTTTTAAATTTGTTCAAAAATATTAATGGTTATATATTTTAATTTTTTTAAATATTTTTTTGTGATTTTTTAATATTTTTCGAAAATTATTTGAATTTTTTTGATATTTTGAGTTTTTTTGGAAAAAAATTGGCGGTCCTATTATACCGATCCGATCCGGCCATCTATATCTGATCCATCCCGATCTATCGACATGTCCGACTGATAATCCTAAAATGAATCGTAACCATACTTTCTGAAAATTAACCTGTTTCAATTCGCCCCGTCTAGATCTAATCCGTCCTAATTTGTTTGATCATCCGGATTAATACCGAATCCGTCCAGTCCGACCTGATTTTAATACATTAGGTTGTAACTTCTGATCGCCGACTTGACATATACATTTATTACATGATGTTCCTTCCAAAAAAAAATACATTAGATGATGTAGATCCCTAGGAAGGTACCGCCAAAAGATTTTGTAAGTTCCAAGGCTTGAAGCATCCTCCCCTCCCCTCCCCTCCCCCATCATTTCATGTTTCGGTTCTCGCGCCACAAAGTAGGTGCTAAACTTCAACATGGGCATTCAAGTGTGATGGATGCATTCTTTACATAGAAGACTGGGAATAAGTTTACAGCCTTGTTGCACAGCTGTGCCTGTGCGAGTATCGTATAAATGCGGGTACAGTGATTAAAAAAATTGAGATATAAATATATATATATATATATATATATATATTTATTAAGTTTTCTTCCACTCTTTTTATCATCTATTTTAATAATTTATTAATTGATGATGGTACTTTATTGTTATAACAAAAGTCATGTCGCAGCCTTTATTAATTAGATTCAAGTAGAGTTATAAAAAAACCCGGACGGGTCAGATCCGACCCGCCGAACCCGTGGCCACGACCCGTCCCGCCCCGACCCGTGACCCAACCCGTCAAACCCGTGACCCGTTAGAACCGACGGGTCTAGCACGGGCGCGGGCAAAAAAATTTCAAAAAAACCCGTGCTAGACCCGACCCGTTTTGGACCCGTCCCGACCCGACCCGACCCGCCCAACCCGCCCAACCCGTGCAAACCCGCCCCCGACCCGTCCCGGGAATCCGTGCAAACCCGAGAAAATTCAAAATAATTCAAAAAAATATGGAAAAAATTAATTTTTTTGGTAAAAAATATAAATAATTATATATTTTAAATATTCTTAATAATTATTTTTGAATTTTTCGGAAATTTTGAGAATTTATTTGAATTTTATTGGGTTATTTTTGAATTTTGAAAAAAAAAAAATTGGACCCGACCCGACCCGCCCCGCCGACCCGTCCGACCCGACGGGTCTAGGACGGGTCGCGGTCAAACCCCCCAAAATGGACCCGTCCTAACCCGTCCCGTGAAAACCCGTTGACCCGTCCCGTCAAAACCCGCCGACCCGTGCAAACCCGTCCCGACCCGACCCGACCCGACCCGACCCGTTTTTAATACTCTAGATTCAAGTGCAATGTTCGTTATGAGATGGCATCCATCAATGGCGTTTTGATGCAAGAAAGGAATGGAATGATACATCCGATCTGCCTTGGTTGGTACTTGGTTGTGATAGAGCGCAGCAACCCCTATGCCTATAGCCTCTATGCTTTTGCATTTTGCATTTAGCTGCTCGTCATAGTTTTATTTATTGCCTCAACCCTCGTATCAGGACTCAGGTGTTTGTGTTGGTTACAAAAGCTACATCATTAACTTACCCATTTGGTGATTACATAGCTTTACACTTTATAATATCGTTAGATCTGGGGTGGGGTCGTGTTTAGTTCAACGGAGTTGCTTCTATATTATTAAGACGAGTACAACTTCAGGTGTCATGAGTTTGTGTTGGACCACTTAGTCTAATTGTCCACCTCCCTATATTAATTTTTACTCGTAAAATTTCTACTAGATATACATATTAATAACTATTACTGTGCTATCAATATATATTATTCATAAAATCAAGTAAAATTTAATTAATTAATTCTAATTTAAACCTGAAATATATGCATTTATAATATCACATTTTGATCGGAATAGAAGTTTTTGTGTAGACAAAGGAATAGTACATTTCTTCGATTCAAATATCTAATTTCAAACTAGATATGACTTATCTAAAAAATTTAATCTAATCTTCATATGAAAATATATTAGCAAACTAAATTTATATTATTTTGAATTTGTTTGCTATTTTTATGGATTGAAAGAAAATAATTTAATCTGAAAATTCTGGTTCATCAAAAACTAGCGATTTTCTTCCCATTAATAGATAGCAAAAAAAATATAAAACAATATAAATTTTATTTTACTCATACATTTTGATATATACATTTGAGCAGTTTAGGGTTGTTTAATTTTTTATTTTAAAATTATTTATAAAAATGTAATATTTAATTATTATTTTAGAACTGATTTTGAAAATCTAAATAAATACGTAGAAAAAACTAAGCACCTTAAAAATATATCCCCTATTATTTGATATGAATAATTAATGAGAACGATAAATTTAAAATTTGAATATATAATAAAATTTGAGTTGCATACTCTATTATTTTCATATTAGTCAATCTCTCTCTATATAATTATATACATACCAAATTATAATGTTCAATATGCTAAAATTTACTGGCCTTACCAATGAAAATAAAGGAGAAAGACAAATCTATCTTATATATTTCGATATCATAATTCTTAGATCACGTGGCCACTAAGAAAAAGTGATTTAGACTTAATTAGCGTGAGATGCAATGTTGCTGTATCAGAACGATCACTAATTGTGTGCAATCAACCAGCAAAGTTGGTATCAATGTAATTTCAAATAAATTATATAAAGTAACAACTTGAAGTAAAGAAAAATAAAAGGAAAAACACTAATTGCTAACTCTATAAGAAAAAAGTAATTCAGTATGTAGTGAATTGCCGATTGCTCAACATGTTTGATATGTGAGCATTTACGTGTAATGCATGTATGGGTATTTTTTTCGAGTCCATATGTTTTAACAAATGATGTGTTTCTATGTCAGATGTATTATGCTTTTAAATATGTGTGTTCACCTTTTGAACAATTTTGGCACAGGTAACATATATATTCAGCACGTTAAATATGAACACGAACACACATATATAGCACATGTAATATGTATAATGACACACCTAGTATTTCATAATTTTTTAATATTTTTTCAAATTTTATTATTTTTTTGATATGTATTTATATATATATATATTAATTATATATGCTACATAAATATTGACATATGAAAAACATATATAAATACATGTCGATAATAAATATCAATCCATAATACGTATAACACATATATTTATTAATTCACTATCAATATAATCTCTCTCCATATATTAAAGCTATGATAAACTGGAAATCTAGAAGTGTTAGTATTTCTTAAATAAACTTTGACACATGTTTATGAATTTACTATCAGTATGGTCTCTCTCCATTTATTAAAGCTATGACAAATTGAGAATCGAGAAGTGTTGGTGTTACTTAAATAACCTTTTCACACACTTGATTATACCCAAACGGATTGTAACAAACGATCCTAGGAATAGGATGCAGGTGAGTGATGTGATGTTTAACCTAGCTTGTAATCGCATAATTCAATTATCGAATGAGATTTAAGGTCCTTCGCTCATTTCTTCTTCCAAGTACAAAGAATAATTTCATCAAAAAAAAAAGTACAAAGAATAACACCATTGTAAAACAAAAATCCAGTACATTGTCCTCGATTTCCATCAAAATAGTATATTTTATCTTGTTCCCGAAAAGACAAAACACAAAAGAAAATTAAGGGACTGTTCGGCCAAATAATGTTTATACGGGAAAAAAAATTCACTCACACTTAATTTTTATTTTCCCAGCAGTATAGTATTTTTTAGTTCAATTTATTTTCCCATCCCACCGCGTGGGTGGGAAACGAACACGGCCTAAAGGAACGGATTACACCAAGGAATTCAGCTCCTCCATGTAGCCCTCGGCGGTCGGGCCGGGTTTTTCGAGCGCGAGTCTAATGGACCCACAAAATAGTCGGATAAAAATTGAATTTGATAAGAAATTTTTAAAAGTTTAGATTTAAAAATTTTGATTTTTAAGGAGTAAATTCGATTCTTGAGAAGTTCAATTTTTATGAAGTTTTTTGGACTCTAAAGATCAGACGAGTGTAGAGTAAGGGCCGAATAAAAATTGACAGGTCAGAGTCAAATATATATATTTTTGTGGATTAAGTGTTTTTTATTATTAATTTATATTTGTATAAAAATATTAAATTATATTTTTCTGTTTGGATATTTTATTTTATTTTTTCTATTTTTTCAGATTTTTTAAGTATAATTAATATATAATATAAAATATGAAAGAAATAGTTTGGAAAGGACCAACTAAGGGCTGAAAAGAGCTAGGTTTAATAAAGATCGGGTCAGAAAGGATTGCTTTTTCAAGATTGAGCCTGACCTTTACTATTAGAAATGACCAGATCGAATTTATGAGGACCAGATAAAAATTGAGTTTTTTAAAAAGCCGACGGGCCGAATGTAAGAGCCTAACCCCTGTTTAAGCTCTAATTTTAAAAAGGTCTTATGAATTTAAGTTTGTCATTTTTATTTATCGAGATTTTGAGCTGCCCATTATATATATACGTACACTACTATAGAAAATATTAATCCGTAAACCTGACCGTGTTGGTTGATTTTTTTCAATATCACATATAATCGACAAAACTTAAAATCTAACGTTTTCATATTTAATAATTCATGACGTTATAAAATAATATGTGTAAATTTTCTAATATAAAATAATAGCTAAGTTTTTCTAAAATTGCAATTTATACATTTAAAAGAAATTATTTAAACTAAAAGGTTGTATTAAAGATATATTAAAGTCGTGATCAACCCTAAATATCCAATTGAAAATCTCCTTTGTTATAAAAAAATCAACTTCAAATTTAAGCAGCGTCATCATTTTCGCCGTGCATATTTTTAGGGCTGCAAATGAATCAAACTCGATCAAACTAGCTAGTGTTTGAATTTAATTTAAAATTAATTCGAACTAAATCGAACTCAAACTAAACTAAATTCGAACTAAAATCGACGAACTCAATTATTTTAATTTTTATACTTATTTTCATATTTTTATAAATAATTATAGTTAAAATAATTAATATTTTATTAACAAAATCTTATTAATTTTATAAGAAAATAATTATATCATTACATATAATATTGAGAAAATAGTTAAAAATTGTGCAAATAACTATATAACGAATTATTATGAATCAAACTCGAATTAAAACTAAATTGAACACCGAATGAATTACAAATTATAAATTTTTCTTGCAACCTGCATACTTTCCTATGTTAAGTTCATTAATTATTAATATTGTCAGAAAATGGGAAAAGGTCTATTATTTCTGTATGAATTTGGAACCTAATTAACTAGGGCCTGCTGATATAACAACAATTACGGTAGGTTTGTTAAATTTTAGCAAATAAAAACGAAGTTAGAAAATGTAATTCTTCCTAGAACTTTGGAAAAAGAAAAAATAATAATATCAAATTTTCTTTGGACGGTCGGTGATTCCTTTGTCAGGCTTTGTGCTTTGCAAATTGTTTTTCTGTAACTTTGCTTCTCTGTGAGACAATCCCTAGCGTTCTCTGTGCAAATATATCTTGGTTCAAGTAATTAATACCTTATTAATTGTCTGTGGTTATTTCTTTAGAAACCGTCAAGATTGCATTATTATGTTTAGATCCAATCTTGGTTAGCGTAATAGTGTGGCTCTTTCTCGGTTTATTTTAATAACAGAGCAACACATCAGATATTTGTAGGAAAATTAAATATATTATATCAATTTTGAAGGCTAGTAGCTATAGCTATAAAGATGTAGTGACAAAATCAATTCCTTAGATGTTGATTTACAGCAAAATAATTTATCTGATGATATTTTTTAAATAATGCCAAGATATTGAAAAATTAGAAAAGTGTTTACAAACAAAACATCTTCTATATTGACTTTGTATTAGTAAATTTCATTAATGTAATTTGATGCTTCAACATGCATACTTAGATATAAAATGCTTGCAACAACTAAACGTCTCCTTGGTCAAAAAACATTTTTAAATTCACGCTGTCCTCTTTTGTGACATTTAGAAAATATATAGGGTTATGTGTAGAAGGGTAGGCGATACCGATGCGTAGGTTGGGTGTGCACATGAAGTGTCTTGGAGTTGGAGGCAGCTTGCTACTGTTCTCCATTTATGATAATGATAATGTCGTGCCAATTTTGTCATCGCCTTACTTAACAGCAATCAAGTTGTTCTTCACTAAACTTATTATTAGTTCGAGCCGAAAAAAATATATAACCCCTTAAAATCAGCTATTTTATTATATATATACACACACATATAGACGAGCTATAGTGCTACGAATACATTATGTGTTATGGATTAATTTTTTATTATTAAAGTGTAAATGATCAATCCAACTGTACAAAATGAATTTCATATGAATATTTAGATGTAGATCAAATGTTATATTTTTTAAGATAGTTAAAAAATCACTTGATTTAGTTAGTATGAGCAATTTAAAAGACGTGATTTTCTAATTATATTAAAAAAATAGTAAAACTTTTAAAAAAATATAAAATTTAGTCTACATCTAGATATTTATATAAAAATCATTTCTTACGATTGGATCGATCATTTACACTTTGATAATAAAAAACTGATTTATAACATGAAAACGACCCGTGATATAAATAACACTCTAGTCCAACTCTCCCCCTCTCTTTCCATATAAATATATATATATATATATATATATATATATATAGAAATGTCACTTTGCTTATTACGGCACCATACGAAAATTTAAAAATTTGTAACAAAAAATTGAAAACTCTTACAAAAAAAAAGGAAATTATTTCCGAAACTTTGCATTTTGTAGCGCTGAGTTCTAGGTTCCATCACGGCATCAACGAAAACACTGAATGGAATAAAGAACAAAAAGAAAAAAAAAATTGTTTTGGATAAAGTTTGTTCCTTACAGCTAGCACTAGCAGTAAATTAAAAGTTAATCATGTCATGTGTTTAAGACCGACATCTAATTGGTTGACAGTGAAGTCACGTGAGGTGGAGCCAACAATCACTTGTATTTTCTGTTGTTTATTGAGACAATTATGAAGCTAATTATTTAATATAATTTGTAAATGATTATTAATCCTCCTCCAGTTTGTTGTACGCTTTCTTCTGGAAATGGGTTAGCAAGCAGCTAGCGTTGTTTGTGATGTGATTTGTATCCAGATGTTTGGTCAAAAATTCTTTAAAAATAAGCATAATATATGATTGGATTAACAAGTAACAACTGCGGCAAAGCTGCTTAGAAAATCAGAAAATGATGGTATTTGGTGTTGGTGGTGGTTGGATTTTCAAGGCCCGGCCCACCTATGATTGGATTATTCCAATTGGAAGGCCCGTGGGCTGTAGGATTGGATTATTCTAATTGGAAGGCCCGGCCCACCTATGATTGGATTATTCTAATTGGTAATGCAAAATATGGACCATTGGTCCATTCCTCATTCATTAAATTCTTTATATTGAAATCTTATGGGGTACGAAAATTTGAGATGTTTCGAGTTTTTTAAGTCACTTTTTGCTCTTCCCTTCTTCAATCTTCGCCAATCTCAAAGATGCCTATGGCTTGTACAGTTGTAGTAGATGATGATGCGGGCTCTCTTCCGCCTCGTCCTTTCTCTCGGATCGTTATCGTCGCTGCAAGACACGAGCGAGCACGTTACGACACGACCGACGACCATTGGATTCACGGGGTCCTTTAAGATTGGTGAAGCACGAATCTCCACGCGTATCAAACGGCGCCAAAACCGCGCTGCACGGTGCAGCGCAGCAGGCGATAAGAATTCCCTTTCTCTCCCTCTCCCTTCACTCCCCACTCGCAGGTGTCATTCATTATTCATTGTTACTCATTACTCTATTTATGTGTCTCCCTCATAGTCTTAATTCATAATTCTCTTTACTTCTCTTTTCTTTTCCTCCTTGATGATTGATTGAAGAATGCAGGTGAATTATGACAAGACCAACTAAAAAATAGAAAGAGATAATATCAATTATGTTATATGAAGTAACGAAGCGACTCCTCTCTGATTTTTTCATCTTCCTTTGTGACCAATTGTTATCTTTTAATTTAGGCAGCACTGTCAAGTTGAAATCATCATGATAGATGGATTACTTCTGTGGGGAAATGGCCATCTAATCCCACGTGGGCCCTTAAGGGAGCCTCTAAATGCACTTAACCGAGCAGATGGATTAGTTGACACTATTTAAGTCATCAGCCTAGCTTTTTCTTCTTTCTCATTCTCCAAAAAACAAAAGAAGGCCCAATAACTTGTGCTAAATTCATTGTTAATTAGGCACCTGGAGCACAGCTCAAAACTACCGAGTCGACAATTTTGAGCATTTGTTCAAAGAGAATTTCAGTTTTTTTCAGTGAATTGGTTCCATCTCATTTTTTTCCAAGTTAGGGGCCCAAATGAAAAACTTCCACTTAGTACAGTGCTCGGTCTGGTTGTGCTGTGTGTATCAGCAGCCAAGCTCCTTTGTAAAAGCCATTATATAGGTCTTCACCCACATCTCAAACTTTAATGTTAAAAAAAAAACTGTTGATCCTACAATACTTTATAGTTTACATAATGGATTTGTTTACTTTTTGCAGATTGGTGCGCTGCTCGTACATATATTGGATTTAAGTGATCATCATGTTGTTCAAACTGATGTATGTTTTTACTGAATCTTAATTGTAAAAGTTTCATGATTATAGGTTATTACTTTTAAAATATTTTAATGCGAGATTGGGGTTAAGGTGAGGCCATGTTTAGCGTTAGTTGTACGATTAGTTGCAGAGTTGAAGGTATATTAAGTTAAAGTAGGTCCAACTTGAGATTTAATTCCAGAATCTAGAATCAATCTGTTGTTAGCTGCGGCTGATCTGGAACAAATTATGATCAGAGACAGTGAACTGTGCCAATATCAGTACTATTCCTGTTTTTATTGGTAACATGCATTTATAGGATATCAAGCTGATCAAAGATAATGTTAGAAACCTTGCTCTGGTATATAATAACGAGACTCTCATTGTAGTGACAGAGAAGGTATGATCTCGCTACAATTTCTGATAGCCCTAATTTATTTTTAATTTTTTGCCTAAATTTTTACGTTTCTTGTTCTAGTTTGACAATGTTTTATAGAGAACAAACTAACTGTACGTAAGTTTATAAATCTACCAATTCAGTATCAGTTTTATACTTTACTTACTAATAGTGATGCCATAACAGTACTTACCCTCCATGAGCCGTTGTAATGCTTTTGTATCAGAAACCAATACTACTCTGTGTAGCATTTCTGGTTTGGTAGTGAAGAACGAAGAATTGTGAATAACTAAAATTCCCAGGTTAAAATTGTGAGTTTGCCAATGTTCCAATTTTAATTATTTATGCTTGATTTTTTTATTTTTTATATTTCAATAGGATTATGACAGAGACCCTGTTGTTCTTCAGAATCTTGGTGAATGTAAGGTATTTGTGTGGTGCTCTTCTTTCAGAATTATGCCTTTCAAATCTAAAGGAGAAGTTGGTTTCAGAGAAAAATTGGAGGAATTAATTTGTAGGAAATATTCTAATAGCACAACTCTGTAACATGTCGACAAAGAGAGGAGGAGGGGGCAAACAACTAGGATGTGTTTTTCTTGAATAGGTCGAGTTTTCTTCAATTGACCCATGAAGAATATTCCTTTGTCTTTGTTAGACAAATGCCAGAGAAATTATATTATTGTATTCAATGTAAAGGTTTGTTGGTTTTTCAATCATTTACCAGAATGATCCAAAAAGGATAAAAAAAAGATATCACTTGCCATATTTTAATTATATCCAATGGCATTAGCTTTGTGGAATGTGACACAATAGTTTGTTTTGTTTTGAACTAAATAGTAAACTAATCTTATCACTTATTTAAATTGACACTAACTCCATTACATAAGAGGAGAAAAAAGAAGGCACAAATATCTTTTTCACTGGTTGTTTTAGGTGCCCCCTTTCCCTTTGATGGGTACCTAAACAAACCCTAGATAATGCCAAAGCTGAAAGGAGCGGGACCAGCATTGGCTGCCTAACAAAACCAAACCAAATATTTTCTCAAAAAAAAAAAAAAAAAACCAAGTAAAACGTCTGTGTTTGCCTGTTACCTGTTGCCACCAAGGCACCAACACACTTGAAGTCCTGAAGCTCCGGCCAAGACATTGAACATATTTTTAATGTGAATACTGGATACTGATAGAGCGCTCCTATTGCGTATGTTCAATGTCTTGTACTGTACAAGACACCCATCTATTGTCCCGTACAAGACACCCATCTATTGTCCCCTGACTGATCCCCTCGAGGCCTCAAGATTCGCGTTTCTGTGCCAGAAGCTGAGAGCACCTTATTATCATTAGGAATTAGGAAGGTGTGTCAATGAGTCGGGTCGGGCCGGGTCACTATTATTTTATTATTTTTTTTATCCGACTCGATTATATTCGGATCAAAAAATCTTGATCCATACCCGACCCAATCGGATTGAAAGTCGACCGACCCGATCTGATCTGTGTAAAATAATTATATATTTTTATATTATTTTAAGTAATTAAATATTAATTAATTTATAATAATCTTAATTAGCATCTAACTAATGTATATTTAAGATTTAATTAGTAACTAAATTATAAAATTACTTGAAAAAAATATAATTAATCGGATCGGGTCGGGTTAACCCGAATCTGACCCGACCCGATTCGGGTAAAAAAAATTAAATCCACATCCGATTTATTTATTTCTGAGTCATGTCAGGTCGGAACAAGTTTGGGTTAGATGAAATTAACCTGTCGGATCGGATCAATAATTGACACCCTGGTTAGAAACCTAAAATGAAAAGAGTGGGGATCCATTGACAATGGGTTATTTTGACAACCTTGACAATGAACCACTAAATAAATATTTAAAAAATCTTAAAAATTAAAAAATATTTATAGATGTATTTTTCTATCTTTAGATTGATAGTCATTTAAATTTCATACAATTTCATTATTGTTTGGTAGTCCATCAAAGAACGTTAAATTAAAACCGTTGTAAATTGCATAAAAAATTGATGGTCTTTGATGGACTATCAAACAATAATGAAATTGCATTAAATTTGAATGACTCTTAATCTATAAGTATAAGAACACATTTATAAACTTTTTTTATTTTAAAATTTTTTTTTATATTTATTTAAAAATTCATTGTCAAAATTATCAAAATAACCCATTGTGAATTAATCCTTTCTCAAATGAAAATCGACAATCGATCAGATAAAAGCCAAGGCATGGCTACGGGCTTTCACCCCCAAAAAAAAAAAAAGAAGAAAAAAAAGGCATGGCATGGATGGATTGTTGCCCCAGGCCAGATGGCCAGATCCACATCATCTGTGACCGCAAAGGAATCAGACTACTACGGTGGGGTCCCCTTGTTTGTCTTTTTATTCAAGTAATAATTTGTCTGTTATTTTTTATTTAAGTTGGGTCAAACGTTCTTTTATTTTTTACTCAAAACGTGGTTTTTTTTGAATGGTAGATAGAACAAGCGGCACTGATACGGTGCTTCCAATCCTCTCCTAGATTATTATTGAGTTGGATTTTGATAAAAAGTTAATTATATTTTATATAATTATTATATTATATAAAAAAATAGACATTAATTTGTTGGTAAACATTTATACGACCAACTATTTATTAAAATATTAAATATATTTCGGTAAGTTCATATTTTCACTGATAATACATCAACAACTCTGGAGCAGAACTGAAGATACCGTATATTTATTCTAGAATGAGACATAGATAGATATTATATGGTTGCAAAAAAATTCATAATTGGTATAATACGTAATTCATTTGGTGTTGGATTTGATTTTAGCTCAACTTCGATTAGATTTTTTTTGTCAATTTGATTCGAGTTCGGTTCGATAACTTCTTTAATGAACTAGTTCAAACTCGATTCATAATAGTTCAATATTAGTTATTTGCACATAAAATTAATAAGATATTGTTAGTATATTATTAAATTAATAAATATTAGTTTTTTTTTCAAATTTTAGTATAAAATTAAAAAAATATTAATTATTTGAGTCCTAATTATCTATGATAATATACAAATAAATGTAAAAATTAAAATAATTGAGTTTATTTAGAGTTTGATTTAGGTTGATCGAATCCGATTCATTTACAACTTGAGATAAATATATATATAGATAGATAAATAGATAGATAGATAAATAGATAAATAGAAAAGCGTAAGAGAAGGCAATTAGAAAAGAATTAGCATGTTATGCATGTAGCATTGTAGCTGCAGCTGCAAGTGCCTGTCTGCTCCGGTTCCAATTGCAATTCAATGCTCTCTTAATTCCCAAACCAAACCAACTGTTTTCCTTCCTCTCGGTTTTCTGCAGCATTTTCCCTGTACTCATTTCTGATGCATGTTTTTTCATAAGAATAACTGTGGTGGGTTTTGTTTTATTATATGAAATGAATGGGTCATGATTCTCTAAATTCAAAATCACTTTCAGTCGGCTATTTCATGATGGCCAAATTATGTTTGACTCGTCTTAATTACGTGTAATCTTATTCACAGGTCTAAATTAAAAAGATAAAGAAAAAAAAAATATTGAAGCACATTTATTGGAGAGGTCTCTTTGCATTACCAACAGTTGGTTAGAGACTTAGAGTTCAAGTCTCTTTTATTCCCATTAAATAATGGCCTAATGGGGAGGGTAGGAGTAGTTTTCTCAAAATCGTGCCATCGTGGCTGAACACGGTACGAACAATACGTCATGATAAAGACATGATACGGTTATGACACGGCACGTGATACGTACCGTGCTGTGCCGTGCCGTGTTTTAAGCGTGCCATGTTAGATTTTTTTACTATATGGCACAACACAGTTAAGAGGGCATACACGACACAACACGACACGAAACATGGCACGATACGACACAGAAATACGACTAGGAACGACACGATTAGACACGGCACAATAAGCCCGACTAGACACCACTAGGCACACTAGATACCGCTAGGCATGGATAGGCATGACTAGACACGGTTTCTCCAAATTTTTTATAATATTTTTTTTGAATTTTGTAAAACAAATATATAATATTATACTATATAAAATATATATGCGTTTTTTTATTTTTTTCTATTTCTTCCATTTAAAAATAATATTTTTTGCAATTTTCTATCATATTTTTGGCATTTATTATTATTTTTTTTAATTTTGTCTAAATTTTTGGGAAAAAACAGAAAATATAATATTATAGTATATAAAAAGTTAAGAAATTTTTTTCATATATTTTTTTAGATTTTTTAGAATTTCTGATTTTTTTTAATTTTCGACACGGTTAATACAAATAAAACACACCGTACCGAATCAACACGACATGAACAAATACGGCATAGTTAGGCACAAACACAATTATACACGGCACGATTAGGCATGATATGGCTTACCCGTGCCGTGCCGATCATTTCTAATTTTTGACACGATACAATATGACACGATAAAAATAATAAAATAATATCTATGCCGTGCCGTATCAAAGTGTATTTGATACGATACGATATTAGAACACTAGATCGGAGGGATCGTTGATAAATGAAAATGGGTTATTTTTAAGTTGGAGCGACATAAATGCATATTTATTATTTACTGCACAGGACCGGAGTGGGAGGGAACGGCTGGAAAAATTTCAGACTCTGCGCATGAAAGATTCCTTGCTATTTATTATTCTTGTTATTATTACTGAGTACTGAGTACTGAGTCCTGAGTACTGCCATCTTTTATTACTACCAAAACAAACTTTTCTTCTCTAATTAAAATCAATCTGCCACATAGTAAATTTCTTTCTGACTTGTATCGTTGACGTTACATGTATTTTTTATAATTTTGTTTAAAATGAAAGGCGGAGAAAGAAAATTATGGTGAGTTTGTTATTTGTTCCACCGCAAAATCGTTCAGACTTGTGATGCAAAAAAAGAAAAAAAGAGGCTCCAACAAGAACCCAATACATTATGATGGGTTATAGCTTGGTTTATAGTTCACTTATGCAGTAATTTCATCCCATTTTAGCTTGCAGTCTAAAATTATATATATTGTCAGCTAGCAAATAATACTTAGTTTATAAACTTGCTGTTAATTGCTAATTAATCACTTTGGCATAGTCATTACTCCCTCTCGTTGTCTCCTTATTTTCTTTTCCCATATCTTAATATTTTCGTGTTTACCATATCCCACACCAATACAACTATCAAAAGCGCTTTAAACTACACTTTTACTACAACTATCAAATAAGAGGATAAGTAGCAAATTGGTGCCTACATCTAATATGATGTATCCTTCAATTTGAATTATGTATGTATGCTGATGCATGCATGTAAACATATATTTTATATAGTGCACGGGATATTTCTCAATTTGATCCTAATCTTTTTTTAATCATCCTTTTTGTTGTTCCGGTGACCATGTCTAGATGAGCAGGTGTTAGTTGACCATCAAATATTTAAATTTTCTTAAACAAATATTGAATATCTTATCTCATCTAAAAGTAGGGTTTTAGAATATTATAAACTAGTTCTTTATGCGACATTATGAAGTATGATTATGAGAACGTTTCAGCAACTATGTTTTGTTAATTGCACTCGCATGCAGGATTGTACCAATATGTTATAAAAGAAAATAATAAAGAAATACTATATATATATATATATATATATATATATTTGAGTTGTTGCAACTTCACATTATATGATTTGTTTGCCAGTCAGCTAGCTATAGAGTTGTTAGATGCTATAATATATCCTCAATCTATAATAGTACTTACTAATATGGCCGTCGGATACATGTCATGATGCATATATATGTTATATAATTTTTTTTTATGTTTGTATTCTACTTTTTTTTACCAGGCCAACTAAAAACATTCACGTTAAAGATGGATACTAATTACCAACAGAGACGGATGCATGATCTTCGACAATGGGGTCAAAGTCATCTTATTATAATAATAATTTTAATATAATAATAATAATAAATTTAAATAATAAAAATAATATTATTAATAGTTATTATTATGATTTTTTTGAGATTAAGACAGAAATGAGTGAAATGAACTCACGGTTTAACTTCTGAAGAATAAATGGTAAATATTAATAATCCCCAATTTACATACATAGCGTTTTTGTTTTTTTTGAAATATATGGGGGGTCAATTGTATATAAATTTTTTTACAAAAATATGGGGGTCAATTTTTTAATATGTGTAGCATTTTAATGAAAAAACATTATAATATTTTACATTAGTATTAAAATTTTAAAAATGAATGGGATCAATAATTGACCCATTCGCACTTAGTAGATCGCCTCTCATTACCATAAAAATAAATTGTCAAAAATTTAATGCATTCAATACGGAATTGATTCTTTTCCACTTGAAGAAATGTATATTATTTACTTTTCAAAGAGTTTACAATTTCGAAACAAAGAATAAATTAATCTTGCAGTTGTACCAAACAAAATTATGAAACATCTTAAGAAATCAAAATTATTATCCTAATTAAATGCGCTCAGCTTAATAACAAGAACTAGGCAACTCAAGAAACCAACCCTAAAGAGATGAGTATTTGGCAGCTACAATATCCAAACCATATATATTTGGTTTCTGGTCACTCTACACCATAAGATGTGACCCTTTCTCTCTCTCTCTTCTCCTTCGCCTTCTTAGTCTTCTTTCTGTGTCTCCCTTTAAGCAGCAAATTTAGAACTATGTAAAAGTAGAGAGAGATGCTAGCAAGTTCAGGATGAATATTCCTCCAAATCTTTTTTTGTCAAACTTAGAGAAAAGGGAGGAGAACTTCTTGATCAACACGAGAGGTAAAATTATATATGTAATTTTTTTCTGAAAGCAGATACATTAATATGGGTTTCGATCAAACTCGGTATAAAATTATGATTTATCTTCGACGTTATTTACCTCTCTATCTCTCCATGATCTACTCCTTAATTGGCCAAGACTTTCAATTTAACAAGCCTGAATTTATTTGGCATCTTAATTTTATTTAATTTTCTGAATATTCAAAAGTATTTTCACTACTATAATTAGGTAAATCACATAACCTATGTTGCCTTAACCCTATTCCACTATTTCAGTTAATTTTGACATAAATCGGTATTGCAAGATTTATGTATATATATACACACAATCATTCTAAATTATGCATCAATCTCAGACCCGATGTCTTTACTAACAATATATATTTGATGTTACCAGGATATTATAATTAGGCCTCAAGAAACTGCATGTGAAGATAATTATTAAGGAAGGGAAAAAACTAATTATGGGTTGAAAAATAGATATTGGCGTGTCTCAATTTGAATACATGGCTACTGAATTGGAATTATAGCCATGTACTTGGATTGAGCCGCGTCAATATCTCTCTTCCTTATTTTTCCAGTTCCTCGCTCCTAGTTCGATTGGTACGTTTTCTGCACTCAAAATTTCTCTGTTTTCACGCCAGAATTTTGATGGTTAATTGTCTTTTCAATTTTTTTATTTATGTGTTATATATATATAAATATGGTCTTATTGACTTATCAACTAGCTGCTGAGTAAAAATAATCACAATTGATCTTTCTTTTATTTTACGGGGTATATATATATATATATATATATATAGAGTGATGCTATGGTGTTTCGCGAAGTAAAAAAAAAATTGTGCTTCGCGTCCGTATCTCGAATTTAAAAGTTCAAACGGCCGATCCAAACCGTTGAACATCATCTTCATATTGAAATATCTTTGGAGATCAAATTTTATATTTGTTTGAAATTTTTTGTTATTTTTTAAATGGGTACAAAGTTTGTTGATCTAAAGATTTCTGCACCATCCAAAACTAGCGACTTTGTACCCATCTAAAAAATATCAAAAAAAATCAAAAAAATATAAAATTTGATCTCCACTCATATATATATATATATATATATATATAGTGAGGCTATGTTGATTCGCGAAGCACAAAACTTTGCTCTCTCTCAAGCAAACAATCCTGTATTGCTACTTGATCTGATACTATATGTGAGTCTCAAGCAGGATGTGGCCCGCAAGCACTGACTGACAGTACAAATGAAGGCTAATCAGATCAGCTTGAATGAATCTCTGGCAAGGATGAATGCACAGATCGAAACTCATTAGGAATTGATTGAGGTAAACAAATCGAGTCCATTGAGGCCAAAATTTTTAAGGTGATGAGAAAGGTGGGGATGCGATTGGCCTACTTTGATGGTGAGTGTTGCAGTCAAGCTCAAAACTGCCTTTGCACTCGATCTAAAACAAAATTTTCATACAATTTACATCGGTTTTAATCTAACGGTATGTGATGGACTATCAAGCGGTAATAAAATTTTATGAAATTTGAATGATCATCAATCTAAAAGTAGAAGAACACATATATAATTTTTTTATATTTATTTAGAGGTCCATTGTCAATGTTGTCAAAACAACCCATTGTCAATGGATCCTCACTCTCTCTCTATATATATAGTTCTTGAATTTAAGCACAGCCAATTTGTTTTTTCACTTATTTGTCAAAATTTTACTTAGATAAATCGTGGTTTTCTTAACTTTTCTTAATGTTGTGAGCTTAAGCTCACAGAGGTCTTCCATAAACATAACTCAAAAAACATATCAAATCATCTCCAAATTTTAATTTATCATACTCATTAAATTTTTTATATGAAAATCTTGTGGAATGCAAAAATTTGGAGTGTTTTGAGTTTTTTAAGTCATGGTTTTTAATTTTTAAAAATCAACTCTAAAAATAATAATAATATATTTAATACTTGAACATCATTTTAAAAAATTAAAAACGGTGACTTAAAAAGTTCAAAACACTCCAAATTTTTATATCCCACAAGATTTTTATATAAAGAATTTAATGAGTATGATAAATTAAAATTTGTAGATGATTTGATGTACTTTTTGAGTTAAACTCACGGAAAACCTCCATGAGCTTAAACTCACAGTATCTTTACTCATATATATATATATATATATATATATATTATATAATTAGTTTACGATGGGAAATGTAAATGCTCCAGTCAAACAATGATCTGTTAGTAATTACTAAATTGTCAGTCAAATGGCATTGGAGTATGAGATGCATTATTTTTGTTTATTTCTCTGTAGTGTTCTAATGGGTTGCAAAACTAGTGTTTGTTGAACTAATGGAACTTGTCAAATAGTTTGAAATTTTAGAATAAAAAATTAAAAAAAGGAGGGAAGAGAACCATTAATCGGTAACAATAAAAATATGGAACCTTCAATATTTAATATATGCTACACATGAAAAAAAAAATGCCAATGTTAACTTTAGAAGCATAAAATGAGTGGGATCTCCCGACTCTTGGCAATTGCGCATTTTGACAACCTCAACAACTTATTCTTGTTTGGTTGCCATTAAACTTATGTGGAATTTATTTTTCATGTTTTGGCTTGAGGTGTCAATGGGTACGGTACGGGTCGGGTGGAAGTATTTTCATTATCATATTCATTTTAAAATATTTCTTATCCATACTCTACCCTTACCCATTAAAATTAGACTTATCCATATCCTACTCTTATCCGTTAAAATAAACGGTTAAAGAAACGGTAACGGATGCTAACGAATAATATTAATATATTACTTAGTTTATTATCATTTATAAAAAAAATATATGAACTCATTCCGTTCATACAAATACATCCCTGTTTTACTAGTATAAAATAAAAATATAACTATGTAATCAATTCTAACTTGAGTCATTTTTAAAAAATAAATTAAAAAAAATAAGTATCTCTTGTCAAATTTTTTAAGTAGAAAATAAATATATTAAAAGCAAAAATAACATCTTGTCTAAAATAAAATATAATATAATCTCATTCAATCATTTTAAGAAGTACTCTACTAAATATTATTCAAACATTATAAGTTATAAGATGGTTAAATTTAGAAAAGATAATAATTATAATTCATAGTAATTAACTCATAGAAATCGGGACAACTAACATACAGATTTTTTTATTTTGATGAATAAAATAAAAAATAGGAAATTAATAAGAATACCCCGAAGTTGTGCGTTAATGGCCTGAACCGAATTTGAAACTACTAGCCATTAGCACACAACTTCGGGGTGTTCTTATAAATTTCCTATTCTTTTATTTTATTTACCAAAATAAAAAAATTATTACACGAGATAATTATATTGGAAATAATATAAATTATTTTCTTAATAATTTACCCTATAGGGCAAACATGTACGAAATGACCTTTACCCATATCCTTACCCATTTACTTAACGAAATAAAATTTTGATCCTTACCTATATCAAATAAGTTAATGATTTTTTTTACCCATACCCATCTTATCGAATTCGG
The DNA here is from genome assembly GCA_037127355.1 of Schoenoplectus tabernaemontani. NCBI lineage: Eukaryota > Viridiplantae > Streptophyta > Magnoliopsida > Poales > Cyperaceae > Schoenoplectus > Schoenoplectus tabernaemontani. The sequence goes on from JAZBJN010000033.1 coordinate 137,031, forward strand.
TACGAATTGAGTAAATGAGTAAAATGATATCATTGACACCTCTAGTTTTGACGCGGTTTCGAACATAATTAACAAGTTGAATTTTAATTAGATGTGTTTTATCCGATATTAATTAACAATTTCAGATTAGACAACATTTTATGCTAACATGAAAATAATTTTTTTAAGATAAAAAAGAGAGGGTTGACGAGACTGCCAATGGATTCAAATCCACTATTATTGTGGACAAATAATAGGACTCTACTTTTGTGATTAAATAAATATAAAAATATAAAAATAGAAAATAGTTTTTCCATATATATATATATATTTTACTTATAGATTGATAATGATGTAAATTTTATGCAATTTCATTAATGTTTGTAGTTCATCAAAGATCGGTAAGTTAAATTGAAATTATTATAAATTATATAAAATTTTAATGATCATTAATGAACTATCAACATTAATAAAATTTTATAAAATTTAAATCACTATAAATTTAGAAGTAAAAGAGACATCTATAATTTGTTTCTATTTGAAGATATTTTATATTTATTTAAGCACAAAATTAGAGTCGTATTATTTTGTCCACAATAATAATGGATTTGGATCCCGGGCCAATAGCCGACTGTGGATGTCATATATTGGGCCGAGTTGTCATGAGAATGAGAGAACTAATAGCCTACTGTGCATTTGCACCTGGGCTACTGACACCTGGCGTGATTATCATTGACCTGGTACGATCTCTCAGTCCAAATACCATCAGATGTTTGAGCATCGGCGGCATGGCACCCTCCTCTATCTCCCATTCCTCCAGCTCTTCTAAATTCATAATGTAATGTCCAAATATTGTAAAGGTGGAAAGCCTCCAGCCGAACACCTCATTGTCTTATTTGAAACATCAATACCTTGGCAGGATAAGGATAGCCTCCCGAAATAACGCAGGCATTTTAAATGCTGATCAAATGGAAATGCCCTTCATGTGAACAACATCTGTTGGGATATCTCCTCCCTTGATCTCCAGCTTCACAAGCTTTTTCAGTTTACGGAGGAAGTTGGCTACTAACCCCCATGGAATCGAAATCCTATACAGATCATGTATCCGACAACCTTCAATAGAATCATTAACCAATGATCTTGACGATACCTGAATCATGCTCCTGCCACATATTGGACAAATTGGTTTTAACATTTCATTTAGAATTTCAAAACGAAGTAAATATTTTTGTTTCCTTCTGTTCTCGTTCATTTCCCATTCACCTCTTGTACCCTAATTAGCTCGAGAGTTACTTCCTAATGAAACAAATTTCTGTAAGATTTGATGAGATCTTTAACACAAAATTGAAATAGTGGGAACTGTCATAATTATAGGTAATTAAATGCACTTCCAATCTGTGTGAATCTTGGTGCTGAGCAAGGGGCGTGATTATAAATGCAAAATCTCCTCTAAGCATTACAGTGCATTTTAGCCTTAATATATATATTATTGCATTTTGCAAATTTTCCGAATTATTTTATTTCCGCTGACTTTAGCAATTTAATTTTTTACGGCCAAGTTTTTTATTTTGTAGGATTGGAGACTCAGAAAGTCATTGATTGTATGTATCTTAGTAATCCGATTACACAGAAGTTGAATTGAACTCAAATTAGGACTTGAGTCGAACTCAGATAGTCATTGAGAGAAGTTGACTTTAATACATATGGCAAATCATCATAGCTAGTGCCTATGATCTCCATCACACCACTTTATTTTTTGCATCACCCTACCCCAAGTAGAATAGGTGGGCTGTTTTTCGGCTAATAGACCTCCTAAAACCTTCTTGAGATCACTGGGACCACATTTTTTGTTTAACTGTTTTGCAAGATCCAATAGATCACTGGGACATTCGTTTTGATTTTCTTGATAAGGAAGAGCCTTCTTGAGAAGTAGCTCAAGACTTGATTCTCTTGTTAAGAAATTTAGTTCATATGGTGGATGTGCTATATATGTCGGCCGCATATTAGGCAACATTAGAATTTCTAGTGGTCATGAGAATCCTACTGCCATATATTGTTATCATTGGGCAGAGCTTGTTTGATATCTCTCCATAATTTTTTTGTCCAAATGTCATCCATAACTAGCAGGTACGTTTTATCTTTCAGAGATTGGGAAATATTTGTAAGAAAATATTCTTCATCTTTTCCTTGCTCGCTCTCGTTGAGATTCCTCCTATGATCTTTCTCACAATATCAATCAATTTAAATTCTTCAGATATGACAAATAACAGGTTGAAGCTTTTTTGTTTTTCCGAACATCCTCGTGGCAGAAAAATATTTATATTTTATAAAATTTTAATTCACAAAACCATAGTAATAATTTAAAAATGATAGGAATTTAATTAAATATTAATAATATAATATAAAATATGTTTGCAATTTAATTTGTAGTTTGATTTTATATGCTTTACTTTATAGATTGATTCGGTTGGTGGGAGAGCCGTGAAAGACATGGACAGAGGGCTTTGGCTAGGGTTTCAATGATATATTTTTATTTATTTATTTAATTCATATTAGGATGTGGATAAATTATTTTTCGTTAATTTATTTAAAATGAGTAAGGATAATAATATTTTTTTTAAGTAAATGAGTAAGAACATGTATAAAAGTCATTCTATACCTGTTTATCATATAGAATAAATTATTAAAATATAATTTAAATTATTTTAAATAATTATTTCATATAATTTTTTTATGTTCGTTACTCTGAATTTTACAAGTTAATTATTATGAATTATAATTATTATCTTCTTTAAATTTAATTATTTTATAAATTATAATATTTAAATAATATTTAATGAAGTATTTATTAAAATAATTGAATGAGACAATAAGGAATGTATTTGTATGATTTTTTTTATAAATGATGATAAATTAAATAATATATTAACATAATTTGTTAGTATATTTTATTATTATTAACCATTTATTTTAATAGATAAAAATAAAGCTTAGTGAGTAAAAATAAAATATAAATAAAAAATATCTCTATTCTGTATTATCTTACCCGTTGATACCCCTAGAGGCCTAGACCCTAGTTTTGAGCCAATCTTTGTTTGTTTGTTTTTTCTGCGCACTTGCACTCGCCCTTCCCCGAAAATCACTCTTTCTAGTTTTTATTTGGTTTTTCAACCCCCACCAAATTAATGAGCTTCCTTCCTTCAATTAGTATCACTATGGAGACTTGACCTAAGAAAGCAGGCCATGTGGATCACCTCTCAAATAAATAAATATTATATATATAATTAGAAAATATATTCAATCTTCATATCAATAAATCGGTTATCCCGTTTAAAAGAATTATAACCTCTCTTGACCCTTGGAGATCTCGAACTTCTTCGGAGCGACTCGGTGTTATTTTCTCCTCGCATATACTCCTCGGCAAATGTTAAGAACTTCTTAAATTCTATAATTTTTTCTATATGAGTCATGCTTCAAGGTGCCCGTTCCTCCGTTCCGCGGTCCTCTCTGAAGAGCAATCAGAGCGAACTCACAGAGCAATTCTCAATCTTTCCACATCACCTTGGTGAATCTATGAACATAAGCTCGGGTCGTCTTGGTAGGACCCTGCTTCATATCTAATTTTTTTTTATTATAAATGGAGGTATCTTAATATGGCTATATCTTTCGAGAAATAATTCTGCGAAATCATTAAAGGATCTGATGGAGCAGAGTGTCTTGTACAACTCCCATACTTCACCGATCAGGCATGTAGAGAATATTCTAGAGATGATGCCATTTGTTACACTAAACATCTTTTTTGATTTGTCGATTTGTAAAATAATTTTGAATTTTATAATTTATCTTGTTTGAGTTTTGTGCATGAATTAAAATACAAATGGATTAGTGCACAAGAACCAAGACTAATGATGGGATACAATAGCTTAATCAAGATCAAAACCGGAGCGTATCATTACATAACGATTCGGTAATCGTTGTAACGATTTATGAAACATATAACGATTCGATAAATCATTATGATGTTTCGGATTCAATCGAGATCCAACGGCTATTCTTTCTAAGCTATTATTAGAGGTGGCAATCGGGCGGGTCGGGTCGGGTTCGGGTTCGGGTCGGGCGGGTCGGGTCGGTTGACTTTACGGAAGAAATCGGGTCGGGCGGGTCGGGTCGGGGGTCGGGTCGGGTCGGGTCAATTTACATGTTGCGTTTTTTCAGATCGTTGATAGATTTCGATTGGATTGAAGGCCATTTGATCTCGGGTCGGGTCGGGTCGAGGTCGGGTTCGGGTCGGGTCGGGTCAGTTTGACTTTCTTAAAAAATCGGGTCGGGTCGGGTTCGGGTCCGGACGGGTCGGGCGGGTTTGTCGGGTCGGGTCGGGTTCTGCCACCTCTAGCTATTATAACGATTCCCAAACCGTTATAACGGTTCAGGTCGAAAATAATTTCTTCAACTATTTCAAAAGATCTATTTTAAAATGATCACCTCTCTCATTAATTATGATTGATCCATCTAGCTAAATAATTCTTCTCAGAGAGCTTACTAGCCATATATACTAAGTGAAAGAGATAAGTCAAGAGAAAGAAATACTCAATTAGCCAAATTGAGTATGTGCCTGTAAGCTAGCCTTTGTCGATGATACGTCCTGAGTTAGACTACCAGGCCGTGTCAAGAAACCGAGAGGGTGATGTGTTAGTGTGAATATATGTGTAAGGGAGGTACGAGAGCTAATTTGACCTATAAACTCTGTGCGTGTGTAAAAAGATGGATCCATTCCTTTGTCTTAGGCGAAATCTTATATAGGGGAAGAATGATACGGGGATCGTGGTCAGTTCATGACACAATCTCAGTAAAATCGACTATAAAAGTAGCAACTGTACATAATGATAAGTCGGTGCAATTGATCATGTGTTATTGTTTTGTTTAGATGTATTATTTTAGATTGTGATCAATTATAACCGTTATTTATAATACTTGAGATGAGTATTAGGACTATCTCGAGATTAAAGATACCGAGCTCGAGGGATGTTATGATGAGTGAAAGAAGTCGTATATGACCCATTATAATTTCTAAAGCTAAATGTTCGGGTAAATGAACCTCTGGGACAAAGCCTTATGAGTAAAGAAGCCCAAAAATCAGGTAGCCTAATAGTTGGATTTATATCCAATTCTTCGTTACAGAATTTCAATACATCGCTTGTGTTTAACGATCAATGTTGCATCATTTGTTCAAATGGAGAACAAATGGAGAATTAATTATACATAATCACAGCACATATACATGAATTAAATTGTGAAAAACAACTATTAATGTCAACAACCCGATGTTAAAATTAACTAATTAATGATCTCTCGAGTCCTCTTGAACGCCATGAATAGAAATGGAGGACACATGTTTGCATATGTCACGGATCTCTTTTGCCTTCCGGGGGCCTGAGCCGCTTGACTTGTCATGGTAATTGAACTGCCAAGACAACTGATTAAGAGTGGTGATGTGTTGCAACCCATGAGGCACCTTGAGATCGTCACTGTGATTGAACAAACAAATCAACTCGCTAAGAGAAGTTAGGTGCTGCAGTCCCTGAGGTACCTGGAGCGCCGGAGAGTAACGCATAAACAGAGCTCTGAGCATCGGCATGGCACCCTTCTCTATTTCCCATTCCTCCAGGTCATGTAATCCAGTGAGGTCCAAAAGCTGTAACTGCGGAAAGCTGCCAGCTGAACACTTCATTGTGTGGTTTGGATATGCCCCAGTATATAAACTGAGCTCCTTGAGTTCTTGGAGCTTCTCCAGCACTTCCAAGTGTTGTTGTCGTAACTCTGAAGCTCTGAGTATAAGTTGAGTGAGGTGCACGGGGAACATTGCGACTTCAAAACCATGACAGGGGAGCCTACCCCTATAATGCAAGTATGTTAAATGCTGATAAAATGGGAAACCTCTCATGTCAACAACTTCTGTTGGGATATCTTCTCCTCTCATAGTGAGCTTCACAAGGTACTTCAATGTACGGAGAAAAGCAGCAACTAACTCCCATGGAAATCCTTCCGTTATTTCAATTCCTATTTCACGCAAATTGGGTAGATTTGGTAGACCGGCATGCGCCCATGATTCTCGACTTCTGACACCAATGAGGGTCTGTAAATTTGGGAGGTCTTTTGTTGGTGGTGGTCCCAAAGCATGCTCCTTAAAAAATAGCTTGACATGTCTCAATGTTTTGAAATCCCACAGACAATCCGGTAACTCCACACATGTCCTATAAAAGGTAAGAGACAATGTTTGCAGAAACTTCATACTACTTATTGATTTTTCAAAATATCTTTGATTCCACATGATCGTCTTCTCATGAAGTTCAAGATATCTCAATTGAGACAATTCCCCAAGCCACTTCATATCTTCTCGATCAGAGCTTAATTCTTTATAATAAAGGCTCGGGCTCATATCAGATAACACCTTAAGAAGCTTTTGCCCAGAGAAATCTGGAAATTTTGAATTGAAGCACAAGAGAGTGCGGAGATTAGGATTTGCATACTTCATCCATTCATTGCAGTCCAAATTAGTAACTGATACACGGCGTGCCTGGTCACGCCTCTGCTCCATACCACGAGTTGAATGCACCGTCATAAAATCATCCTCCTCAGCTTTTTGAATGGCAACATCGCGTAGCAGATCATGTATCTGACATAATCTGATGGAATTGTCATTATTATGTGCATGCCGTGGTGCTTCAATCATGCTCCTTCATATATTAGGTAAAGAAATTTAATTATTTTTTTCCATGAATGGAAAAAAATTATTTGTTTTAAATGAAAGGAAAAGTTAATAATTAACTTAACTTGAGAACACTTTCCTCCTTTTAATTTAATCCATTAATTCATCCCAACTCAAGACTACTTCCTAACAGTCTTCACTGTAAATTGTGAAATTAAGAATAGTACCTTTGTACGAGATCTTCTAAAAAACTTCGAGCCGTTTCCTCCAATGTTCTATTTTCTTCATGTGGTATGAATCCCTCTGCAACCCAGATATGTAGTAAGATTGAGACAACAAGAACACAATCCTCGGGTATTGAGGCAAAGTACATAAAACATGACTTCAATGCTAATGGCAAGTCATCATAGCTAATGCCTATAATTTCTGAACATGTTTTTTGTTCATTGATATGCCAGTTCATTGTTTGCATCACCCTGCTCCATGCAGAATATGTGGGCTCTTTTTTGGCCAGCAGACCGCCTAAAACAATAATTGCAAGAGGTAAGCCTCCACATTTTTTGACAAATTTTGTTGCAAGATCAAATAGATCACTAGAACATTGATGCTGAATCGCTTGATTAGGAAGAGCCTTTTAAGAAAAAGCTCCAGACTTGATTTTTCGGTTAGAAAACCTAATTTATACGGTTCACGTGCCGGGTCAGCCTCTTTGGCAACTTCAGCAATTCTGGTGGTCATGAGAATTCTACTGCCATTGTTATCATTTGGAAGGGCTGCTCTGATAGCCATCCATAAATCTGTTTTCCAAACATCATCAATAACTAGTAGATACTTTTTTCCTTTCAGATATCGATGAAGCTCTGTGAGAAAATATTCTGCATCTTTTCCTTGCTCGTTCTCATTGATTTGTCGCAACTCTCCCAGGATCTTTATCAAAACATGGATCAATTCAAATTCTTGAGATATTACAACCCAGACTGGACTATGGAACTTCCTCCTGACCTCATAGCTGTTGAAATAAAAAATAATTCAAGATTTTAACATCAAGCATTCTTTCAAAATCTTTTTGTGTATTTAATGAGGAATTAGTACTTATGTGCGTGCAATAAATGGATCCACTGGCAACAAATAATTAGTGTATTTTGTTGGACTAATAAGTTTTTGTTGGACTAACATTTTGTTGGACTAATAAGTTTTCTCAGCTATTAACTAATTTGAATTATCAGCGTTGATTTCTTACCGGAGTGCATCTATAAGATCTTTTTTAAGTTATCGAGATTGTTGTCAAGTAAACCTCCACATATATATATATATAGAGAGAGAGAGAGTTAGTTATACTACGGTTAATCGCGAAGTACAAAATATTTTTGTACTTCACGTTCTATTTTTTATTTCCGAATTTAAAACACCGATCCGACCATTAAAAATGTTCTCCATATTGAAATATATTTGAAGGTCAAATTTTACATTTTTTAGAAATTATTTCTATTTTTTGAGGGATGAAAATGCATTGAGTTTATGATTTTAAAACACCGATCTGACCGTTCAAAGTATTCTCTATATTAAAATATATTTGAAGAATAAATTATACATATTTTTTAGATTTTTTTTCTATTTTTTGAGGATTAAAAAATCATTCTTATTAAAAATCATAAACTCAATGCATTTTGATCTCTCAAAAAAATAAAAAAATTTAAAAAAATATAAAATTTGGTCTATAAATATATTTCAATACGAAGAACACTTTTAACGGCTGGATATGTCTTTTGAGTTCTAAAATGGAAGATACAACACGACGTACAAAAATATTTTGTACTTCATGACTAACCGTTGCATAACTCCATATATATACATACACACGCGCGCGTGCATATATATATATATATATATATATATATATATATATATATATATATATATATATATATATATATATATATATATATATATATATATATATATATATATATATATATATAGTGAGGTTATGATACTTTGTGGCACAAAACCTCCGTGCTTCACGTTTATATCTCAAATTTAAAAGTCCAAATGGTCGATACAAACTGTTAAATATGATCTTGATATTAAAATATATTTGAAAATCAGATTATATATTTTCTTGAAATTATTTGCTATTTTTTAGATGTGTACAATGTTTGTTGATGTAATGATTCTTTGCACGCACCATCCAATAATAGTAGCTCATAATAATTAAATTAGATGATTTTCTAACTATCTTTAAAAATAGTAAAAAAATACTAAAAAAAATATAAAATTTGATTGTCAACTATATTTTTATATGAAAAATATTTTCACCGATCAGATCAACAATTTGAGCTTTGAATAGAAAAAATGATCTGTAACACACGAGTCATCCGTGATACGTATAGCGCATGAGCCTACCTCTATATATATATAAACTACGTAACGGAGCATGCATCAACCGCTCCTTATTCCTAAGTACTAAATTTTCTATTTCTAGAATCTTTTAATAAGTATTTATTTTATATTTTTAATCATGACTGCAAAAAGATGAATATCTGCAAATGAAAATAATCATTTAAACAAATGCAAACTAAATGTACTCAACGAACTCCAAAAACAATAAAATTTTATATAACTATAAACTTTAATTTATTGAGAACATATATAAAAATTCAGAGATAATTTGATATATTTTCATATCAAGTTAGAGTTTGGAGGCTCGAAACTGGTTATAAATTCTGAACAAATAAAACTCGAAATACGATCGATATATATTTCAAAATAATTAAAGACGTTTATAAATCATAGTTTGGTAAATTAAACTCGTAAGTATGACAGCAAAGATGATGAAGAATCCTGCTCTTAATGTATAAATAAATATCATAAATTTGAAAAATAATTCAGCATGGACAAAGGAATGACAGCATGATCAAGGAATGATGCATGCATGTATAAGAACCATACGCAAAGATCGAGCAAGCACAGAAAAAATAAGAGTGACACTTATAAATAAATAAATAGTAAACATAAAATCCGACCAGGTATTATTAGATAGATACCTGTTGTATACTTTCTTGGCCAGAGTGGTTTTACCGAGTCCACCTGGGCCCACGATTGAGACGACACACAGTCTGGGAGTACTTTCGTCCAGCAACTGGCTCACAATGTTGTCTCTGTCCGCGTCGAAGCCCACCACATCAGCATCATCGATTTCCGGCAGGACCGGCGGCCTCACCGCCAGCTTCCTCCCCACTCCACTTCCACTGCTCTCTCCGAGGCTTTTGATTCCATATCTCACTCTCATGTCATTAATCTCCTCAAGCCGCTGCAGAGATGCTGTTGATCTCCGCTACCAGACTGTGGAGTATCTTCGGTTCACCCCCGAACATCCTCTTGAGGATGTGCGTCTTCTCAGGGATGCCGCAGAGGAAGGTGTCCATGGCATCTTCGATCCGGTACGCAACCTCCCTCACCTCCCTCACCCATTGCTTTTGCATCTCATCTTCGATACGCTTCCTGTCAGCATCCTTGAGGAAAGCGCGAATCCAGTCGAGTTCACGTCTCACCCTTTCTACCTGCTCCTCTACTCCCCAGGTCTGCAGAACCTCCTTCACTGCAGCATCTCCTAGCTTTCCCAAAATCAGATTTACTAGTGTCTCGGCCATCCGGCTTAATTAATCCCGCCCAGGTTTTGTGTGTCTGACAAACAAAGTTTATTAAAATTTTCAGGGGGCTAATAAGGACAGGATGTATGTAGTAGTGATTGCTACTAATATATATATATATATAGGTGGTGTTCAACACATCACTAATGAATATAATAGTTAGATTTGTCTTAATAAGGATCAGAATCAGAATAAAGGTAGTGTTTTATGAGGATCAGAATCATATACACCTCTACAAGTCCAGTCTTCTGGTGTGTAAACCATAGGTAGGTTCATTGTGATAGGTAGAAGAGAAAAAGAAAATATTAGAGCGTATCGGAGACTGAATCCGCTGATCAAAGTGAATTACGCACCCGCACCGTATCGGACGCGCATCCGTATCGATCGCGTATCCAATACTTATTCGCTGAGTTAAATGAAGTATCGTAGCAGAAGAGACATAATGATATAGATATCGCACCACAAAACGAGCTCTTTACGTAATAATTAGTTTCGGTGGGGTCTTCAATTATTTAAAAAAAAAAAGTAGTCTTTGCATGACGCTGCTCCCCAAAGTTCATGGAACTCGACGGTACCCAGATCCGAAATGTCTATAGTTTTGGGTAGTTATTTCATTTTTTTCTTAAATAAAATTAAAAACAATTAAAAAATGATTAGAATACCTCATTTTTGTCCGTCAATAATCTATACCGAGTTTTAAACTCGGTCAGCCAATTTTTTTTATGTTGCTTGTATTAAAAAGCAACAGAAGGCTGAGATCGTGTTTAAAATTGTTCCAGATAATTTATTTATATATTATCATACACTCAATAGTCTTCTCATTTATCTTTTTCGAGTTATTTCTTCAAAATCGTCATTGTTATTGTTAAAAGAGTTTCCAATTGAATGTGTGTATTTCGACGGATCCAGTCCCAATCCATTTTCACCACTATCTTCTCATCAACATTGTATATTTTTATTTATATTTGGATTATTAGTTTTTTATAAAATTAAAATACACTAACAGTAGGGTTTTATCGTTCATATTGTAGAGACGATAATGTTGCTGATCAATGTGTAACACGGAGGTCAAATCCTAAACACTTCAATCGACGATGGTTACGATATTCGTGCCACGTGCATATTTTCCGCCGATGAGAGAATCAGTATTCATAACTTAAAGAGGCAAATTTATGTTGATTTGAAAATGTTCCCTAATCATTTCAACATCACTAGTAGTGCACGGATCAACACTACCTCATCAGGTTTGGATGGTTTTTTTATAGTTTATTTTGAGGTAGTTTCTAAAGAAATTTGGAGAATGATTAAAACAGCAGCTATGTACCAAATATCTGGATATAAAATATTAGAGTTAGTAGTTAAATCTGAATCAATATTTAGTTCTAAACACTATGATCTATGTCCAACTAGTATTCCTAAAAGTAGTAAACTAGTCTTGACGAAGGAAATAACCAACTCCGAGCTTGGGAGCGAGCAACTATCTGTATTCTGTATAGAAGGTGGATGAGGATGAGAAAAAAGAAGAGTGACACCTAGATATCGAGGAGGATGATATTTAGGATATAATATATATAAATATGGATGAAATTGAGGATGAGAAAGATATTGAAGAAATAGTTAAATATTAATAAATGTCTATTCCTTTCATTAATCAGGGAATGAAGCATATTTGCGTATAATTTACTGATAATACGCTAATATCGTATGCAGATGACACTTATTTTCATAAACCACCTATAATTGATGAATAATTTGGTGTCAATTAGCATTTCAGTACAAAATCAGAGTTAAAATCAAAATCATAAATTTCAATGCTCAACGGAATATAAAATTGAAAATAACAAATAGCAGTAGATCAAAAGTAGTGATGACATGTAAAGATTTGAGTTGTCTATGGAGAATTTATTTCACATCCAATATAATGGGTATTTAGGAAATCAGAATAAATCTGCTCACTCTTGATTCCAACTGTCCATGCTGATAAACTATTTATGACTTGTGGTATGCTATGGAGCAACAACTACTACCACTTGTATTTATCGTTGTAGCAGACGAAAAAAATATAGCAAACTAGGGTTGGTTCATGCAGTGGTTGCGTAAATAAATTATCGGTCCTAGTAAAATTACTTTATCTCAGATAAACATCTGACTATAAGGTAGTTTTTTTGAGAGATCAACATTTAACTCGGGAATCATTTTTGTACACAGCACATTGCACAAAATATATAGACGGACTGTCATATGAAAAAAGAGTAAAGATTTTTTAAAATAAACTGTAAAACATAAGAAACCATAGAGGTTCGAGAAATATCTAAAAAAAAGTAACAACATTGGACCGATATTCCATAAGTACTTAAAAAAATAGGAATCATTCAAGAAAATCTCTCAATGAATGTTGCATCTGTGACAACAGAACAAGTGTCTAACAGAAGAATATGAAATATTAAAAACCACAATAACCAAACTATTGCAACTATGCCAACGAGAAGAAGTATCGGTTAAGGAATTTCATTATGAGAAATTAACCACGAGATCAAAAGCGCATTGTATCAAGAAAGATGGGCATAATATTTTGACGGAGGTCTCAATCGGTGGGGAATAATGATAAGTAATGATTTCTGAACAAAGTATTTAAGATCGCCAAATAACTTCCGGTATATGCTATCATTGAGTACACGTGACATAAATATATTAAGTGATTTTATAAGCATCGAGAAATTACAACAGTCTAGAAAACTCAAGATCCGGTGTCCTCCTAAAATATCACGGAAGTGATAAAACATCATGGTAATAAGGGAAAAACTTATGATGTCATACCGTTGGATTATGGTATAAGCAACTATGATGTTTATAAAATAAATTGACTTATTGAAATATTAACATTCTATACTTATATAATTTTTATTTAATTTTAAAATTTAAGCAATAATTTTTAATTTTTATTTCAAATAATAGGGACAAATCGTGAAATGAAATATGATGTTGAATTAACTATGACGGGAATTGATAATTATTGGTGTCATAAATCATAATTGACCGACATTCCATGCAATCACTTGCTTGTTGTTTATTCGTTCAGAAGGCTGGATTACATTCAGTTCGTTAGTCTATATTATAGCATTCAGTACTATATTAATACATGGTCTGACCTATGGCGTAGTTATGGTAATAAACGAGATTGACCAATGTACAATGATCCGATCATAAGACCAGGTCTAGTACAAATCAACAAAGAAAGGAGAACGAAGATACTCATTTTAATAGTTATAGATGAAATTGATGAGGGTCATATCAACAGACTACCAATTCGAGACCGAACTTGTTTCAATAGAAAATGATTTAGATTATAAAATATAGTGTTTATATTTTATTACTATAATTGTCAAAACAATTTAATTTTAATTATTGTTGTAATATTTTAATTTGTTTGATACTATTTTAGAATAATCTACTATCGTGCTTATATTTCACATCATAAAATTCGTTTTTAATTGTTATTGTAATATTTTAGAACAATATATTATTGTGCTTTATTTTTAATAAAACATACAAACGTAAAAAAATAAAGACCAAATTTAAAACTTGGTTCGGGCTATTGGCACACAAAAATGAGATCTTCTTACTATTCCCCTTTTTTTTTATTTTATTTACTAAAAAAGTCAGTTGTTATTTTGGAGCTCATTACAAAGAGAGGCAATTTATCTAGACTCTAAAAGTGGTGAAACGCAGCACTTAGCATGTTGTTTTGTTTCGAAATATTGCCAGAATAAAGTTCACGACATGTTAGTTGAGGAAATATTAGCTGATGATAAAAAGATCATTGAGGTTCTCCATGAAATCAGTGAGCTAGTGGTTCGGTGCCTGAGCATCAGAGGAGATGACTGGCCGACAATGAAGCATATTTTTGAGGAATTATAAAGTTCAATGGATAAGTGGCCCTTGTTAATTTGCGATATGTAGGTTTTTCTGCGGTTGACCATTGCACTCTTCTCCTTAGCTAATTAATTAACTTGGTCTTGGTACAGATAAACAGATCATGTCCAATCATTAATCAACATCTTCTCTGAATTGTATGTATGACCCAAGAAAAAGCATCTTAGGCCTTAGCTGCTAGCCACAAGAGTTCCCATCAAAATTCAAATGCAAACGCTCTCAATAAGAATTCAGCTATTAACTAATTTGAATTATCAGCGTTGATTTCTTACCGGAGTGTATCTATGCTAGCGACGTTCTACATCTTGACCACAAACAACTAATTCATTAATCATCCACAAACAACTACACACTTTGATAACTAATTCATCTTTTGGTTCTGAGTTGTTCTCTAAACTTTCAATTGCCCCATCGTTAAACTCTAAACAATACCAAATAAGTTCTTGACCTCATTTTTTTTTTAAAAAGAACAATTTGGTTTTTTTTTTTTAATGAAGGAGAGTCCAAAAATCAAATTAGTTTTTTTTTTTTAAATTGAGGTCAAAATAATTTCTTTTTTCAAAAATTTAAAGGCTTACTTGATATAGTTTCAAGTTTAAGTACCAAGTTGTTGTTTTTTTTTTTAATCTCAAGAATCTATTTGATGTTTTTAGAAAAATTGAAGGAGAAACTTGATATCTTTAAGAAAGTTCAGGAACCAAACATAATTTTACTCTTCTAAAAGAAAAAGAAAGGAAAAGAAGAGAAGTGATACTTTGTAATGTATCTATCTTGATTGACAAATGACAACGCATTGATTAACCCAATTAAACTGACTCAGATTTAAGAACAAAAATTCCACCTTTCATCCTTATTTTGACTTTTAAAACAGATCTCGGTGGCTGAATTGAGTTTAGTTAATTGAAACTCCTCACATTACAGATCACAAATGTATGATCTAGAAAACTGGATGCAAAGACTTTGTTTAATTAAGAACGGTATTATTGTTTGTAAAATAGAGAATTAACGTATATTTTATGGCCGCTTGCAATGAACAGATATCGATGAATGCAAACTTCCGCATGAATATCATTGCTATGGACATTGCACTAAGGTACAGTTGGGAGATTATCCTTTTTCTTGTCCAAAAGGTACAGTTGGGGATGGCAAAACTGGAAATTGCATCAAGCATGAGAATTTGTAAGTGTTCTTTTTCGGATTTGAAGAAAACATTCCTAAATTAAAAATTGGTGCTCACACATGCTATATCAACAGCAATATTATACATTTTTTTTTATGTGACAAACATCCGGATCCTATTCACATCTGCTGCATCTATTGAATTAATTTTCCTTCAAATTAAAGTGGTGTTGATTCTGT
This sequence comes from Schoenoplectus tabernaemontani, assembly GCA_037127355.1. Lineage (NCBI taxonomy): Eukaryota > Viridiplantae > Streptophyta > Magnoliopsida > Poales > Cyperaceae > Schoenoplectus > Schoenoplectus tabernaemontani. The sequence goes on from JAZBJN010000033.1 coordinate 152,658, forward strand.
TGAACTTTGACCCTACATGAATGATTAATTATATAATTCCTTTTGGTTTTCTTATTGTGTTGCCGTTGCAATTGTAAAAAGTAATGGCCATAAAAATATATTTATTAACCTGCTTTCTCATTTGCAGATTCTATTCTTAGTGCTGCTATTTTGCTGGGCTTATGTTTTCTGACAGCTACACATCTACAACACAAAAGACGTATCAAGGAGAAAGAGGAGTATAAAAGATACTACAACATGATGGACAACTACCTTCGGGTGTTCAGTAAAAAGCAGATAGAAATTGCAACAAATAATTTTGATGAAAGTAGAGTTGTGGGCACCGGTGGCCATGGGAAGGTGTACAAAGGGTACTTGGAAGATAACAAACCTGTGGCCATAAAGAGGTCGAAGGAAGTCGAGGAAACCCAGAGAATAGAATTTGTAAACGAAATTCTCCTCCTTTCTCAAATCAACCACAAGAGTATAGTGCGATTATTGGGCTGTTGTATAGAAGTTAAAATCCCTATGTTGATCTACGAGTTCATCTCCAATGGGACACTACATGACTTGCTTCATGGAAAGAACAAGCATTCACTGAGAAAAGATCTTTTACAACGGTTATTGATCAAGTTTAACAACAGTTATGGAACAGTTAGTAAATGAGGTGTTAAAAAAAGTATTGAAAACTATTGTTAAAAATACATTATAAAAGAGGTGTCGCGAAGACATTTAACAATAATTTTTATTTAAAAATCATTATGAAAATAAAAGGTCCTTTAACAACGGTTTTTAAATAAAATCATTGTTAAAGGATATCTTAATAAAAAAATTTTAAAATACATTTAGGAACGGTTTTTACAAAAAATCGTTGCTAAAGGTATTTTTTAATTTTTTTAATTTAAATTTCTTTAAAAAGTGCGAGTTAGATTGATATTGAATCATATTGATTAACAGTAAACAATGAATATAGAGTCATATTGATTAAATAAGAACAAATATTATTATTATTATTTATTCAATAATTAATATGAAAGAAATATAATTATACATCAAATGAAAAAATATTTACTGAAAATATACATACATCTTGCTCATACAATAATATGAAAACCTATACAATTTTTAAGAAAAAACAGAAAAAAACAGAAAAGAACGGAAATAAAAACTTCAAATGGGTTTTTCAGTTTGAAGACGAGGTTTTTGGCCTCAAAAATGACGGTAATAACGTAAGCATTAACCTTGTAGATCTCGTCATTAGCTTTTTGTGGCCACGTAGAACGCCTAAATCAAAGTTTCCTATCAAAAGTTATGATCGTTTGAAGTTTAGATGGTCGGATTTCGATTTTTATTTCTACTGGCTCTCTTCTTTCTCTCTTCCGTCTCTCTCTCATCTCTCTTTTATATATGAAAACAGCTGAAAGGGGGTTGGTAATCCGTGTGATTTTGGTTTTTAAATTTTTATTTTTGGAACGTTGGATTGGGATTAACGAACGGTGAGATGTGCAATTCGTGAGAGCAAATGTTATTTGTGGGAGCAAAAAAATAAATGTCAGAGTAAATATCAGAACCAAAAAAATAACAGAACATTTAGCAACGGTTTCTTGAAGGAGCCGTTGCTAAACACAACATTTAACAACGGTTCTAGGCAGAGAACCGTTGTTAAAAACTGTGTTTGACAACGGTTCCTTCAAGGAACCGTTGCTAAATGGTTCTGCTACATTTTGGTGTTATTTGAAGTATATTTTAACAATGTTTTTTTTATTATAAATCATTATTAAAGAAGTTCTCAATATTATAATGATGTTATCTAATCGTTTTAACAACGAATTTGATATATAATCGTTGTTAAATAAGTGTCGTCTAAGTTCTTTTCTGTTGTAGTGATTAACCAATTTCTCTAGATATTCGTCTAAATATTGCTCTGGAGTCGGCGGAGGCTCTTGATTATCTGCACTCCACCATCTCTCGATCCATTCTTCATGGGGATATGAAGTCGGCCAATATACTCCTGGAAGATTACTACGATGTCAATGTGTCTGATTTTTGTGCTTCATACCTCGTTCCCATTGATGACACAGAAGTCGTCAAGGTGTTACAAGGGACACGTGGTTACTTAGACCCTGAGTATGTCGCCACTGCAGTACTAACTAAAAAAGTGATGTGTATATATAGTTTTGGAGTAGTACTCTTGGAGCTACTTGCTAGAAAGTATGCTATTTTGTATTTCTATATTCTGTTTGTGTAGAGTACTCAATAGAGAGTGAATTCTCTCCGCTGACCTTCATAGCATAATTAGCATTGGTAGATATTCAATATTTGGTGGAAGAACTAAATGTAATTTTTCCAACAAATCTGTTCCTTTCAGCTCACACCAATAATTTATTCTAACACTTTTACATTCACTCCCTTCAAAAATGATTTTATTCCTTTCATTTAAGATCTATCCATAATATTGCTCTCCTTATTAATTCAACAATAGAATTATTTTTAAATGGAATGCAGATCTCTATCTGGTCCACAATTGATCTATCTTTGAAATTTAAATTTGTTAAACCTACATAGGAATTCATGACCAAATCATAGCTACCAAAGAACAATTAACAAACAAATCAGTTGTTTCCCTTCAATTACTAAAAAAAATCATATAACAAAAAGGATATTCTAATACTAATGCACAGTTACAAAGTTACTTATCTTTCCATAATAATGTGTTCTTGCCATTATATATCTACAATCTTATTAATACTTATTCTAAAAATGTGCAATTCTATATTTACCTACTTATTCTAAAAATGTGCAATTCTATATTTACCTCTCTCCAAAAGGGAGATGGATAAAATTATCTATACTATATTATAAATACCGTATGTATTAAAGACGTTCATTTATTTAGTGTCTAATATATATGAAATATCACATATACCTCTTATAAAAATAAGGACTGTAATGACTAAAATAATTTTCTTTATTTTTGAAATTCTAATTGTGCGCCTATGAGAAAGATAAATATTAAAAATTGTGAATGTGTTAGATATGAAGTTATTTTCGACATAATGACATTTATGTTTATTTTTCTGCATCAAAATAAAATTAAATACGCAATGAAAGCCATGAAAAATGAATAAGACATCGGTACAAATATACTAGTCAATTATACAATATGTATCATATTAAGAATTAAGATAAACTCATGAATAACACAAGTTCTTATTGTTATTTGCTTGTGTAAAAAAAATAATCCATTCGGACTGATATATTTTGGGATAAATATGTCGAATCTAGATCGACTCGTCAGATCGGATCAGGTCAAATCAAGAATCAAAGATTATTTGGTGTCTGCTAATTTGTTTAATTAGTTCCGTCGTTCGGCAGTAATTAATTAATACTATGTATATATGCACGTATTAATTAATGTATATATAATATATGTCAGTCATGCTGTGAACGCATGCAGTCGAAACATCCCCATATTAATTTAATTAATTACTATGTGCTACAGTGTGTTGTACACTGCTTGTTGTGTTACGTGTTAAAACAAGTATTTATACAACAATTCAATGTGTATATATATGTACACCATGGCCTCCAGCTCTGCTCACAAGTCACAACAAAGCCCTGAAACTACACCTCCATCCAAATGAAAATCAGTAATGCATACTTCATGTTATATATGTTAAACATCAATATATCAAATCTATCTCTTACATTAGACAAAAAAGGGAGAGTGGTGTAGTTGTATGTATTTGAGCCGCATTTCACAGGAAATGAGATCGAATCCCAGTATTTTTCATAAAATTTGGGACTGTCTAGCAACTGAGATTTCTTATGACGTAGTTCTCAAAGACTGGATCCTTTATGGCGTGCTTAAACTCCACATGTGTGGTTGTGTAGCCCTTCAAAAAGGTTAGCTAAGGATTTTCTGTGGTTAAAAATATGTAAATACAATATTTGATTTGCATATTAAGTTGATCGCATCCAATGGTCCATATGCACACATATATGTGGTCGCAAGTAGGAGTGTGTAAATGGTCGGTTCGGTTTAAACTGAAATAATTATATGCATCAGAAGTTTTTTCGGTTTGTCAAATTATGAACAGAATCAAACTTCTAAAAATATTAACCGAATAAATTGAAAATCGAATAAACCGAAATTTTTTTGGTTTAATCGGTTAAACCGAAATTTTTTTGGTTTAATCGGTCAAACCGAAATTATATTATTTAAAGAGGAATAAATATATTAAAAATTATTAAAATTGATAGAAGAAACAAATAGTTTAAAAGATAAAATAAATAACTAAATAAAAATTATAGAAAAAAATATATTCGGATTATTTTTGATATAATTCTTATTTATATTAAGTAAAATAAAATTATTTAATAAATTTTGGACTATTCGGTTTATTCGGTTTATCCGATTTAGAAAAATCAAAACTGAATCAAAGAATAAAAACTAAATTAGCTAAAATTTTCAACCGAACCGAAAATTTTAAACCGAAAAACCGAACCAAATAGTCCAAAATTTAACGGTTCAGTTCAAACCAATTAAATTGATCTGTTTGCACACCCCTAGTCGCATGAACCCTATTTTATATCATTCGTGTGTTGTATCTTTTCCTTTCATTTGACATTCTCCTTACAACTAAAGTTAATAATCAAGTGAAATTATCTTGTCACATCACATGACATAATATGTTATAACTAGTGACAGATGCAGGATTTTGATCAGGGAGGGCAATTATCGAATTGTAATAGCTTATCGGGTTCAAACCCAGTAACTAATCGGGTACTAAATAAAAAAATTAATAATTTAATATATGTTCTTATCTAATAAAAAATATTAAAATAATAATATTTTATATATTAAAAATAACAACAAAATGAAGCTCAAAGTAATAAATAGTCAAGAAAGTTTTTGTTTACGTAACTTTATATTTTGATATCTTTGCATAATTATTTCATTATACACGATATTAAATATTTTTTCTCAATAAAAATAATCAGACAATTCAGGGGGGGCAAAAAAAATTTCCGGGGGTGGGGGAGCAAATTACCGAAAGTATTACCGAAAATCACTATTTTTCAAAATCCGGAGAGGAGGCACGTGCCCCCTGGATAATCTTTGGATCCGCCCTGGTTATAACATAATATGTTATAGAAGATCACATAATGAACTGAAGCTATATCATTAATTTTTTAAAATATATTTTTCATCAAATACAAATATAAAATATATTTTTTATCATATAAATATATTTTTTATCATAAAAAATTTCTAATATTTTTATTCACTTTATTATAAATTTTATATTCTTTGAAATATAATATATTTGTACCAAACCTCAGATATTATCACGGTTATTTTTCCGTACTCGAGGCTGATAGCAGCATGCGTTTAGTATTCCAAGCACACGGTGAATCTCATATGCGTTTAGTATTCCTGCAATCTTGTTAACTTGTTTTTTGAAAAAGTGACCTAAGTGTTGCTTTCATTTCTTTTCAAAAGTGATACAAAATGAAAAAAAATAAAAATAAAACAATGTCTAAGGAGCTAATTAAAGAGGAGGCTGCAACATATATAAAGCAGCTCTATAGGAAAAAAAAAAAAAGGTAGAGGCCTGATTAATTAGAAGTTTGTAATTAGAGGATTAGACAAAAGCAGCAGCAGCATGCAACTACTCAAATCTCCAAATAAATCCTCATGTTCCGAATCATATCCTCACGAGAAAAGACCGTATAAAACTGGAATTTCGTTCCTTCCAAACTGCCTAACGGAAAATTTGCACATAATGATAAAAAGAATTTGCGAACACACTTATTTAGCCCCCTGGCATAGTGAAAAATATCATCCCAAGATGTAAAATGCAATTGCAATCCATAAACTGCGCCATTGTTAAAAATATCCTAAGATTCCCTTCTATAACGACAATGAAAGAATACAGAAGGGACATCAGATTGACTCTCTCCATATTGCCGTTTGTTCATTCAGAAAACTAGATTATACTTAGTACGTTAGTCCATATTATAACATTTAATACTATATTAACACATAATTTAGTTATTATCGTAGTTATGATAATAAATGAGATTGATTAATGTACAATGGTTTGATTAGCATGTCAGATCCAATAAAAATCAACAAAGGAAAGAGAAGGAAGATACGTATTTCAATAATTATAAATGAAATGAAGTGTCATATCAACAGACTACCAACTTGAGATCGAGCTTGTTCCAACAAAATATAATTTAGATTACAAAATGTAGTGTTTATATTTTATTATTATTATTATCAGAATAATTTGATTTCAATTATTATTGTAATATTTCAATTTGTTTGACACTATTTTAGAATAATCTACTATCATGCTTATATTTTACATTATAAAAATTATTTTTTAATTGTTGTTGTAATATTTTAGAACAATCTACTGTGTGCTTCGTTTTTAATATAACATACAAATAAAAAAAAAACTAGCACTGAGTTTGAAACTCAGTTCAGACTATTGCCGGACAAAAATGAAATCTTCTTACCATTTTCCTATTTTTTTTATTTTATTTACTAAAAAAACCAACAGTTATTTTGGAGCTCGTTACAAAGAGAGGCAATTTATCTAGACTTTAAAAGTGGTGAAACGCAGCACTTAGCATCTTGTTTTGTTTCGAAATATCGCCAGAATAAACTTCACGACATGTTAGATGAGGAAATAGTAAGCGATGATAAAAAGGTCATTGAGGTTCTCCATGAAATCAGTGAGCTAGCGGTACGGTACGGTGCCTGCTTAACAAAATAAAATTTTATCCTGCATCAGACAGTGGCGGATCTACATTACTTCGGGGTCAGGCAAATGTCTGATCCTGAATTCTAATATTTTTTAAAAATTTAATAATATTTTCTGACTGTGCCTCACTCTGAACTCAAATTAAATCTGACACTGAACCTAAAATAAACTTCATATTCAACTACATCTCCCAGCACTGAATATAGAGCAGTACTGGAAATTGACACCGAGATGATAAGGTGATCAGGAATAAACTGCAATAAAATCTTTAGTTAGGTCAAGCGCTAAACTTCAACTGTTTGTGATTATTTCCAATTATTTTGTACAATTACAATCTGATCGATATGCTAATTATCATTAGTGTGCCTAAATTTTATTCTGCACCAACACCAAGCAGATATATTCTGCCTAAAAATTTAATTCATATCACACTGATATATTTTTGGATAAATATTTTGAATCAAAACAGATCGACTCGTCAGATCGGGTCGAGTCAAATCAAGAATCAAAGATTATTTGGAGTCTGCACCAACACCAAGCAGTTGGAGGCGTAGAGCCGGGCTATGAATCATTGAATTTCTCAAGAGTAGGGATGGATATTTTCTAAAGTACTCTGGAGAGTACGGTGGGCAGCTAAGAATGAAGGAAAGAATTTAGATTTATGAAGCTATTTCTGATTTTTTTTTTTTTAGGACAATATTCTATCCTCCTATAGAGAGAGGATGTGAATTGGGGAGGACGGAGTCGACCAGAAAATAAATATCAATGGATAAGTGGCCCTTGTTAATTTGCGATATGTAGGTTTTTGTGCAGTTGACCTCGCAGTCTTCTCCTTCCTAATTAATTAACTTGGTCTTGGTACAGATACACAGAACATGTCCAATCATTAATCAACATCTTCTCTGAATTGTATGTATGACCCAAGAAAAAGCATCTTAGGCCTTAGCTGCTAGCCACAAGAGTTCCCATCAAAATTCAAATGCAAACGCTCTCAATAAGAATTCAGCTATTAACTAATTTGAATTATCAGCGTTGATTTCTTACCGGAGTGCATCTATAAGATCTTTTTTAAGTTATCGAGATTGTTGTCAAGTAAACCTCCACATATATATATATATAGAGAGAGAGTTAATTATACTACGGTTAATCGCGAAGTACAAAATATTTTTATACTTCACGTTCTATTTTTTATTTCCAAATTTAAAACACCGATCCGACCATTAAAAATGTTCTTCATATTGAAATATATTTGGAGGTCAAATTTTACATTTTTTAGAAATTATTTCTATTTTTTGAGGGATGAAAATGCATTGAGTTTATGATTTTAAAACACCGATCTGACCGTTCAAAGTATTCTCTATATTAAAATATATTTGAAGAATAAATTATACATATTTTTTAGATTTTTTTTCTATTTTTTGAGGATTAAAAAATCATTCTTATTAAAAATCATAAACTCAATGCATTTTGATCTCTCAAAAAAATAAAAAAATTTAAAAAAATATAAAATTTGGTCTATAAATATATTTCAATACGAAGAACACTTTTAACATTTGGATATGTCTTTTGAGTTCTAAAATGGAAGATACAACACGACGTACAAAAATATTTTGTACTTCATGACTAACCGTTGCATAACTCCATATATATACATACACACGCGCGCGTGCATATATATATATATATATATATATATATATATATATATATATAGTGAGGTTATGATACTTTGTGGCACAAAACCTCCCGTGCTTCACGTTTATATCTCAAATTTAAAAGTCCAAATGGTCGATACAAACTGTTAAATATGATCTTGATATTAAAATATATTTGAAAATCAGATTATATATTTTCTTGAAATTATTTGCTATTTTTTAGATGTGTACAATGTTTGTTGATGTAATGATTGCTGCACCATCCAATAATAGTAGCTCATAATAATTAAATTAGATGATTTTCTAACTATCTTTAAAAATAGTAAAAAAATACTAAAAAAAATATAAAATTTGATTGTCAACTATATTTTTATATGAAAAATATTTTCACCGATCAGATCAACAATTTGAGCTTTGAATAGAAAAAATGATCTGTAACACACGAGTCATCCGTGATACGTATAGCCGCGGAGCCTACCTCTATATATATATAAACTACGTAACGGAGCATGCATCAACCGCTCCTTATTCCTAAGTACTAAATTTTCTATTTCTAGAATCTTTTAATAAGTATTTATTTTATATTTTTAATCATGACTGCAAAAAGATGAATATCTGCAAATGAAAATAATCATTTAAACAAATGCAAACTAAATGTACTCAACGAACTCCAAAAACAATAAAATTTTATATAACTATAAACTTTAATTTATTGAGAACATATATAAAAATTCAGAGATAATTTGATATATTTTCATATCAAGTTAGAGTTTGGAGGCTCGAAACTGGTTATAAATTCTGAACAAATAAAACTCGAAATACGATCGATATATATTTCAAAATAATTAAAGACGTTTATAAATCATAGTTTGGTAAATTAAACTCGTAAGTATGACAGCAAAGATGATGAAGAATCCTGCTCTTAATGTATAAATAAATATCATAAATTTGAAAAATAATTCAGCATGGACAAAGGAATGACAGCATGATCAAGGAATGATGCATGCATGTATAAGAACCATACGCAAAGATCGAGCAAGCACGGAAAAAATAAGAGTGACACTTATAAATAAATAAATAGTAAACATAAAATCCGACCAGGTATTATTAGATAGATACCTGTTGTATACTTTCTTGGCCAGAGTGGTTTTACCGAGTCCACCTGGGCCCACGATTGAGACGACACACAGTCTGGGAGTACTTTCGTCCAGCAACTGGCTCACAATGTTGTCTCTGTCCGCGTCGAAGCCCACCACATCAGCATCATCGATTTCCGGCAGGACCGGCGGCCTCACCGCCAGCTTCCTCCCCACTCCACTTCCACTGCTCTCTCCGAGGCTTTTGATTCCATATCTCACTCTCATGTCATTAATCTCCTCAAGCCGCTGCAGAATGCTGTTGATCTCCGCTACCAGACTGTGGAGTATCTTCGGTTCACCCCCGAACATCCTCTTGAGGATGTGCGTCTTCTCAGGGATGCCGCAGAGGAAGGTGTCCATGGCATCTTCGATCCGGTACGCAACCTCCCTCACCTCCCTCACCCATTGCTTTTGCATCTCATCTTCGATACGCTTCCTGTCAGCATCCTTGAGGAAAGCGCGAATCCAGTCGAGTTCACGTCTCACCCTTTCTACCTGCTCCTCTACTCCCCAGGTCTGCAGAACCTCCTTCACTGCAGCATCTCCTAGCTTTCCCAAAATCAGATTTACTAGTGTCTCGGCCATCCGGCTTAATTAATCCCGCCCAGGTTTTGTGTGTCTGACAAACAAAGTTTATTAAAATTTTCAGGGGGCTAATAAGGACAGGATGTATGTAGTAGTGATTGCTACTAATATATATATATATATAGGTGGTGTTCAACACATCACTAATGAATATAATAGTTAGATTTGTCTTAATAAGGATCAGAATCAGAATAAAGGTAGTGTTTTATGAGGATCAGAATCATATACACCTCTACAAGTCCAGTCTTCAGGTGTGTAAACCATAGGTAGGTTCATTGTGATAGGTAGAAGAGAAAAAGAAAATAGAAGCTCAACATAAAGGGATTTTTATCTCACACATGCCCGCCTTTCACTTTTGTTTTTTTACCTGTACATATATCATCACGCACTATAACAAGCTTTCTCTCCATAAGAAATTCTAACAATAAAGAGGATGTTTTCAATAGAATCATATCCTGATCTTTGCCCAACCAAGAATCATCCTGTAAACCTTTCTTCCGTTCTTTCTTTTTTAAAGAAGTATCAACCCGGAGTGGGAAAGTAGCATCATGTTTTTTTATTCTTTGATTTCATTATATGGAAACTAGGTATTGGCTCTTTCCTTTCTGGTTGACATCGCCCACATTGATCAGATATTTTGCGGTCATAAAAAGCTCACGACAACATCTACCATGACGATAGTTTTTGTGCCAAAAAACTCTTCTGATATCCCAAAACGTATTTGAAGTTTCAAGATAAATTCTTTTATTGTTTTTTAGATTTTTTTCTGACCAATTTAGCGAATAAGACATATTGTTAAATAAATTTAAAATTTAAAATTTATTATTTTAAAAAATTATTTCTTTTCATACTAGTTATTAAATAAATTACACATGAGGAAATAAAATATAGATATATTCTTTTAGTTATGAAATTGCATGAAATTAAAAACACTATCAAGTACATAACTATATATATCTATACATTTATGTCAAAACAACTCATTGTCCATCTCCTATACATATATAACAAATTTGTTATTATATACTTATATTTCTTTATATATTCGCAAAGATAAGAGTTATAGTTAAAAAAATTAAAAATTATAAGAACGTCGCTATTTAATAAAAATCATTGCTAAATTCATTTTTAATAAACATTCTTTAATAAAGACTATTGTTAAAGACACCTTTAATAATAGTTTTTAGTTAAGAACAATTAACTAAGAACCATTGTTAAATGTGAATTTTTAACATCAGTTTCTTAAAAGAATTGTTGCCAAATGATATTTCAAAAATGATTTTAATACCATGATTTAACAACGGTTATTTATATTTTTTTCTAACATCCTTTAATAACGGTTGGAGAACCATTACTAAAAAAATAATATAAAACCGTTGTTAAAGTTTTTTTTTGGCAGTGAATACCCGACTTTGGTAGAGAGATCCATTTTTTTCCTATCTACTCATAAATAGAACAGAACCAAACGGGACCATTTCATTAACCATTTTGGATATTTTCCTTAATTAAATGATTGGTCCATCAATTTAATTATATCACCAATTATATGCTGCTCAATTTCAATTTCTTTTCACAGATGATTATGTCATAGGCGCAAATTCGGCTCATATTCTTTAAACTGTATTTTTTTTATAACCGACGGTTGATCGCGTCAATACAAAATTATATTGGTGGGACCGATCGTTTATGAAAAAATTCCACGACTTTCAATATATACTTCAAACCCCAAAAAAGTTTGAGCCTGTATGGACCAATGTGTTGTGCTGGTGAGATTAATTAGCAGTACAATTTAGTACCTCAAAATAAATGAATTAATGTATAAGATCTGAATTCTGATCATTGACTTCGTCTTACATATATTGTTTCATTATAATATGTCTTCTCGCTACGATTTGTGAACTACCTTTCTTCTGTTCCGAGAGAGAAGTGCTAAGTCTATTAACCAACTCTTACTAGAGTAGTATTAGGGAATTTTTAAGTCCGCAACAAGAACATTTGTTTTTTTTTTTAAAAAAAGGATAGGGGTCAAGTATCTAATCTTATATTTTATTAGTAAATAAGAAGCTCAATACTAGAGTTGTAAACAAACCGAATAGAGCTGGATTAAGTTCATAATCGGCTCATTAGTTAGCTTAATGAGTTGAACTGAGCTAGTTCATTAACTACTTTTTGATCAAAAATTTTGGTTTGAGATCGGTTCGTTAAATTAAGAAGCAAACTAATTTGGCTCGTTAAGATATATTTAAAAATTAATACATATAAATTATTTACTATACTAAAAATTTATAACAAAAACATATAAATAATAAATATTAATAATTTACCAAGCCAAACGAGTCGATCCAGTACAACGAGCCGAGCTGTCCAAGCTCAAATTCAGCTAATTACGTTAACGAACTTAACAAATTGGCTCATTAACGGCTCAGTCCATTAATAAACGAGCTAATAGCGAATTGATCCCGAATGAATCATAAACAAACCACGAACCATGAGTTTTTTACCAACCCTACTCAATACAGCCAAAGGTCCCAAAAGAAAAGTTGCTCAATGATACTGAGCAGAAAAAATAAAAAGGAAAAAAAAAAGGAAAAAAGTTACATCTATTTTAGGTCAACTACGGGTAATACTTGACCAAGCAATAGGAATAGTTTGTTTGTTGGTTAATAAAGGTCAGCAACTGAAATTCATGAATTGAGGTCAACTGCGGGTAATTTCGGAGCAACTTAATGCAACTAGAGAAATATATGAATCTGAATCAAACTATGTAAGTGTCTTATTTAGATCTTCACTTTTAATTAATGCGGTCGAAAATGTTGACATATGCATCACTGTCACTATATCTGCTCCTTATTATGTATATGTAATAGTCTTGATTCTACACGACTGAAATTGATTATAAAAACTATTATAAAAAATAGATCTACAATTAATATCAAAATAATGGGACTAGACTATAGTTTTAGCATATTTCCTTAAAGTAAAATTTTATGGCACCACCTATGTTATGAATGTGATGAAGTTTTTATTTGGTTTATTTTAAGTTTGTTACATAAGTAGCACTCAAGAATCAACCGAAGAAAATAAAAAATAAAATAAAATAGAATGTTAAGATTAAAGTTGTCTTTCCTTATTTACTTTGTATCTCTTAACTTTAATATTCGTCCGAGATATTATAACATAATAGATAACTATCCATACAAGTATTAGTTTTTTCGTAGAAAAAATAAAAGAGGAAGATTGACATATCTTAAACAAATAAAAAGTTAATGAGAAAATCATTAAATACCATAATTTTTTATTGTCTCGAAGTTTCCCCTCGAATTTTGCAACTTAATAAAATAATGAAATTATTGCATGTTTATAAAAACTTTGAATGTTTGTATCGAATAAAATTAAGTAATTCTCACAATACATTTGCTCTAATTTTACAATAACGCAATGCAACTATCTGTGCATTAGTTACTCGGTTTCATTTACTGAATTTTATTTTCATAAAAATTTGTTGTTTATTGCTGCCTCAGTGACTCGAAATTGCTTTTTCCTTTTTTGAGATAGAATTTGCAGAAACTAGTATACACATGCTCATCCTTTTTCCTGGTTTAAATTAATGAATTATGCAAAAACTAGTCTACAAAGACTATTTAGTTACTATATAATTAAAATAAAAACTATTTATTTAAAAGTCACTCTAGCAAATACGAACAATATACTAATAAATAATTAAATATATATGCCTGTAATACTAACATCAGGTAAGTATATATATATTTTTTCAGACAAGTTGCCCTTTTAATTTGTAAAACATATTTTAATATCAGATACATACTCATATATATATTGCCATAGAACTACATTCGTTTGATGATTAAAATGCTCCGTAATACTTACATCACTTTTATTCCACTCGGTAAGGGGGTTATATTATTTTCAAACTGACAGCTGCAAAACATTCGGGAAAAAAGAATTATCAGCCGATTCAATAAATCATGCATATGTATTTACAATATATAGCTTAATGATTAGATATTGAAAGAGTCTAAATCAGAATATACTTCATGACCTCCTTATCCTTTCCTCATTTCATCTCAGAATATTTTATCTAAGAGTTATCCTTAGCTTTCCGGTTCTTTCTTCGGCTATAATCTCTATCCAGTTTTTTTTTCCGAGAGAAAGATGAGAGTTAAATTTTTTTTGTCTATAAGAGTTTGAATCTGTGATCTCTTTAAAGTTATTCTAATTAGGTACCATTTGAGCTACTAGATCATTTGTATCTCTATGTAGTTTTTTTTTTATCAAACATCTCTATCAAGTTTAGTTGAGAGATTTTTTATTTTAACTTTTTAAGAGGTTAGATTGGTTAATTCACCCTTTAGGAATCGAAATGTTGACAAAATTGAAGGTTCCAGATTATACGATGAAAAGGGATTGAGAAAGATTCAACAATTTTTATGGGGATTTTAGCTACTATATATGAAATTTTAATGAGGATATTGGCTAATAGAATTTTTTTTTGATGTTATTAATAGAGGTAATTCGGGTAAGATATATATATATATATATATACTAGTTGTGTACCCGCGCGTTGCAGAGAATTTTTTTATTTAAATATAAAAAATATCACGTGATAATATATATGTCATTCTAGTATGAAAAAGATTAATAAATACAAGATCAATTACAGATGCTATATCAGATATAATCTCGCATGATTTCTCTAAACATTTAATTCTCTTCCTCCTATATGACAAATAAATGGAGAGAAATACAAAATAATGGACGCTATCACGTTCGTCTGATTAGTCAAAATTAATGTAAAACATTAGATGAGAGGTATTTTGAGATATAAAAAAATTGAAGGAAATGATAAAAAATGGACTCGTCCAATTCTTAGCTGCTTTATATAATAGTATAGATATATATATAGAGAGAGAGAGAGTTGGGTTAGTCGTGAACTAAATAGTTTTTTTTTATTTCACGCTTTCATATCTCATAAATCAGAGACGGAATGATTGATCTAATTTTCTCACATAATATATCTACATATTGAAATATGATAGAATATCAAATTTTATTATTTTTAGAGTTTTTTTTACTATTTTTTCAGATTTTTTAAAAATGATCCGAAAAATAATACCTTTTGCAACTCAAATTTTGAGCGGTCTTTAAAAAATTCAAATAAATAGTAAAAAATCTAAAAATAATAAAATTTAGTATTGTATAAGATTAAATATGCAGATTATGTCGAGCAAATTGGATCACCCATTCGGACTTTAATTTTTTGAAATATGAATCGGAAGTAAAAAAAATATTTTTACTTCGCAACTAACCGTAAACCCAAGTATATATATAGAGAGAACTCTTCACCTGTATATCCGTTAAGAGGCAATTAATAGATTAGTTTCTGAACCGTTGGCCTAATGCAGATAGTACTGAATATCTTCTAAGTGGTGCAGGTTCAATTCCTGATAGTAATATATAAAAAATAATTTATGCTGAAATTTATGAGAGCTGTATAACTTTAAAAAAAATGAGACATGCAGCTCCTGAGAAAATTGAGATCTAATCGGAGACTTCAACTAAATTAAAGATCTCTTGCAACATTAATATTATCCAGTATCAAAATATCAATAAATAAATAAATAATTGAACCGATTGTTGGACTTTGTCATTTTCAAGCATTTATAAATACAACCTCCAATATCAGAATGTCAAAACATTGAACTCCTGTATATATAAAAAAAATTATCTTCATTATTACACCAGAAACTGATTCCAAGTAATGAAAGTCTTAACCGCGTGGCATCTTAGAAAGTCTACACCCATGGCATATCGATCGGTGCCATCACTGTCATGGCCAGCGTGTGTGTGTATATATATATATATATATATATATAGAGGTTACGATGCTTTGCGAATTACAAAAGCTCTGTTGCTTTACGTTTATATATATCTTAAATTTAAAAATTCAAACAAACCGATCTAAATCATTGAATGTGATTTTCATATCGAAATATTTTTGAAAATCAAATTTTATATTTTTTTAAAAAATTTTACTACTTTTAGATGGATGAAAAATCACTAGTATTAAGATAGTACAAAAATTGTTAAATCAGCAAACTTTGTATCCATCTAAAAAATAGTAAAAAATTCAAAAAAATATATAATTTATTCTCCAAAGATATTTCAATATGAAGGTCCTGTTCAACGATTTGGATGGACCGTTCAAATTTTTAAATTCAAGATACGAACACGAAACACGAGAGATTTTGTGGTTCGCGGAGCAACATAATATAACTCTCCATATATATATATACTTAGAACGGGGACATCCACGCTTTCATTCAAAGGAGTTTTAAATTTATTTGTTTTGACAAGTAAACTACTGTCCTACGTAGGAACTTAAGAAAAGGGAAGTAGTGACATGACATAAAAACGCGGGAAAAAAACAAAAAGTAAGAAAAAATAAATTAAATTAAAATACACTTGCAAATGCAAATGACCTAATATCTCACCGAATAGAGGAATTGACAGGAATAGATCGTCTATTCTCATCGAACGTGAGTGGAACAGACTGGAATAGGAGATACAGAATAGATCACTTTTCCTTTATTTTCAATTCCAAGGGAGGGATAGAATAGGATTTTTGGGCCGGAATTGAGAGTTGTACGAGACATTTTTACCCCTTCCTCTTTCATGTTAGCTGATCTGGCCCTTCACTTTTTCATTTTCTATTCTTCTCACCCTTTCATCTCTTCTCAATCTGATCTTTGGTCATCCATTGCAAAAATAGTGAATCAGAGGTCACAACTGAACTAGAATCGATTTTTTCTTTCAATATTTTTTATGATAAATATTTTTTGGATATTTGATTCAAAAGACGAACTGTGCAGCTTCACTAATTGATTTTTTTTTTTTCCATTTTCATTTCTTTTAATGATTGATTAATATAAATGCTCTGTTAATTAGTTAGTATGCATTGGTCTGGACATGGACGAGGCTAAACTAAGAAATCTCATTAGAGAAGCTCATTAACTAATTTGAAAGTCAAATCCCTTTTTCTTCGTTTTCATTAAAATGTGTCCTTACTCTTCCGGTCACAGCCGAACAGGCCCTCTCAATTATTAGTTAACTAGAATGATCAATGATGAATGCGTGTTCATGGGTACAAAAAAGGACCCAGACTTGTACTATTATGGTATCCGTGTAATGTTTTTATTTCATGAGTTTAGTGGTACTGTTACGAGTAAGAAAAAAATTTCATCAACACAATCGATAAGAATATAACTAAAGCTATTTCGTATCAATTACCCTATATAGTAAATAATATATATTATTATTTTTATTCTTATATTTAACTATATATTATATAACTGCCATATCTGTTTTATTCACCAACATCATCGTTATCTGTCATATATAACTATTAGACATGGTAAATCAGACGGGTCATATTGTTTTCGAGTCGGATAAGATTATATACAGTTTACCTTCAGATACAAATTGATATCAGATTCGGTACATTCCGGATTAATTAATTTTACATTCGGTACATTTATGAGTCGGACCAACTATGTCACTCGGATAGTCAGGGTTCCGATTTTATCAAAAATTGGACCAATCTGGTTAGTAGTTGATTCAGGTGTCGGATTTTTCTTGATTCAGATCACAATAAATTACGGATAATAAGGTGTAGATTTTAGATATAAATAAAAAAATTTTAATTATATTTGGATCACATTAGCTGATTTATTTAGACTCAGATTATTTTTTTATTTTGAATTATTCTAAGATAAATATTTTATAAAAATTATGTGCTTTTTTATTTGAAATTAAATTACTTAATTCAATTGTATGATTTTGGATTTTATAGGATCAAGTAATTAGGTTAAATTAATAAAATAATTTAAAAATATCATGATTAATATATATATATATATATGTGTGTGTGTGTGTGTGTGTGTGTGTTTAATAAAGAGTTTATAAGAAATTTATGAATTGTGTGTATTTATTAAAATAAAAATTGTGATCAATTTTAGTGATTTAGAAAAATACACTAAATATAAAATCTTAACTATATAAATATCTTTGTACATAGGTTAATAATTGTATGAACTAAATAGAATAAAATATTATATGCCGGATATTGATCCTTCTCGATTCGGATTAGTTTAGATTTGGATAATTATTGGTTCGGGTATCACATAGCTTCAGATCGCTTGATTCAAATTTTTTTCGATTAACAAGTCACATCGGATACCTAATATTTATGAGTTTATTTAGATTTAGATTTCTTCAAATTCGGTCAATTATGGATTTGAATCATTCAATTCTCTGATTTTAGCAGACCTGAATCGGATTCGGATTAATCAATTATCGGACGGACTATTTTAGTCGGGTCAACCTTTGCAATATCTAATAACTATAATTATCTGTCATACACGTCATCATCATTAATTATTGCTAGCTCATGATTACTTAACAATAAAGGCCTTTGTTTTACTTGGTCAACTTAGAAATAAAAAATATATATATAGGATTACGAATCCTGACCGAAAGATGTGTTTTGTGTTATTATTGATTTTACACAAGATAACAACGTATCATTTGTTTAAATTCTGTTTGATCATTATTTTTTCTAAAAGCATTTTGACGCGCACTGCATTGCCAACTATTTCTTTCAGATTGATGATATATTTTGCTAGGCCTTGTGGCAAGGCGTTCATTTGTACTTTAATTTGTAGGGTGGCAAATATGATACAATGATTATCTGGAATGCACGAATTGATAAATTATAATTCTCGGCAATATGATGGAAAATGCAACCTCTCCTTTTTTTTTTTTTTTCTTTTTTCTTTTAGTGCTCTCTCAAATTCAAATTTAAATTTAAACTGGTATTCATGAAAGCTCTTCAATGAATTGAAACCCCAATATCTCTTAATTACCACAGTAGTCCCACTGAAATTAAGAGATTAAAAAGGCGACAATGCATCGCTGAAAAAAAAAGGCTACGTTTTGAATTGAATAAATTTCACTTCTTAAACAATTCGTCACAAATCCCTCCATATGGAAGTACATGATTCGCTCCCCAGGAGGAATATAAAGCAATTCACCGCTATGTGGGCTAAGCAGAAAAAAGTATTAAAAATATTAAAAGAAAACAATGAACAGGACGAGAAAATAATGTCAAAGAGTACCTAATAAAGAGAACCTTTAGACTTCTATAAATGGACAATTCTTGAAAACCATGTGATGTTTCACTAAATAACAAAATTGTGTTTGCAGGACAATTACACTATCTACAATCACACACCTTGTGAAACATCACAACATCTCTCGGATGAAATCTAAGTTTAGCGTGTCCCTAACAATGAGAAACAATCCCAACATTACTACTAACAACACACCTGATGAGGTGATGCTCTGCTCAACTTCTCTGGGAATTCTTCTGCCTCCTCTTGCCGCCTCAACCAAAAGCAGTGCGAGGGTCCCACCATCCAAAGCGGGTAGAGGGAGGAGGTTGATGGCAGCCAAGTTGAGGTTGATTACTGCGGCGAATTGGAATAAACCTTCAGCACTTGATTTCGCTACCTCAGCACCAACAGCTATTATCGCGACTGGGCCTGATACTTTCTCTGCTGACTGCACATTAATTAATAAACACAAGTTAAAACAAAAGAACTAACCTATTTTTTTTTCTTGCAAAGTAGAATGTGATATTTGAAAACGAACATTCAGTATCTCACTTGTAAATATGGATACTACTGTTTTATCGGTTTAATGGGAACATGTATTAATTACGCGTTCAGCAATCTGTCCTTATCTCCAACAAAGATGATATATCACAAGCACTAACTAAAACATGCCTTGCTGTTTAATTTTGGGCCAGGGGATGGTTCATCCTAACTAGCAATATGTTAAGAGAAGAGATCGGTTGATAATGGTTTATTTTGACAACCTTGACAATGAACCTCTAAATAAATACAAAAAAAATCTTAAAAATGAAAAAAAAAAGTTAATAGATGTGTTCTTCTACGTTTAGATTGATGGTCATTCAAATTTCATGCAATCTCATTATCGTTTGATAGTCCATTAAAGACCATCAAATTTTCATATAATTTGCAACGGTTCCAAATTAACGGTCTTTGATGGACTATCAAATGATAATGAAATTGCAGGAAAATTTGAATGACCATCAATCTAAATGTATAAGAACACATCTATAAACGTTTTTCCATTTTTAAGATTTCTTTTGTATTTATTTAGAGGTCCATTGTCACGGTTGTCAAAATAACCCATTGTCAATGGATCCCCACTCATATGTTAATTCAGTTTAGTATTAAAAGTCCCTTGTCATTGCAAATGACTATAAATGTCAGTTGCAATTTTGAATCGCACAGGTACAGGGGTCATTTCCAAATACAATATTAAATAGAAAACTTCCAACCATTGATAAACTTTAAAAAAATACCTGAGAAAAGTTCAAAAATGTCTGTTTAAGCCCTTCAAAAACAGACCCTGTCAGCAATACAAACTCTCTTGTGGCAATAACTGTTGCCTCGGTCAAGTTAGTCGCTTTCAGCCTTGTAACACGGAAATTAGGGGATAGCTGTACCCCAATGCGGCCTGAACCATCTGTGCTAAGATCAGGGATTATTTTCAAGTCAATCGGGTCGGATAACCCACCTCGCTGGATTTTCACATTGATTGATTTTTCAGGGTTTGATTTAATAACATCGACCAGATCAAAGACAGAAGGAGAAGAAAGCACAATGTCCCCAGCAAGGAGGCCTGAGCGTGCTGCAGCGGAGCCTGGTCTGACATCTGGGACCAGAACACCTGGCAGAAGTTCCTAAATCATAAGATATTTCATTATATGCTTAAAAGCAAATAATAATATAGGGCCAGTTTAAATTTTATTTAATATAGCATGTAAACAAGGGCTAGGTTCGTGTTGGGACTTTGTCACGTGCCATTTCGGTCAGTGATATTGCATTATATTAGTTACTGGATTCTGTTGATCTGGCTCAAGTCAGCAATTTTGTGATTTAATCTAACACCCTCTGTAGTTGGATGGGATTATTCATAATGAAACTTAGACGACCTTTAGCTTTGTGAAAATTGATTCCAGAAACGTATAGTAGGTGACTCCAGCCAGTATATGTACTTCTATAATTTAATAATTTTGATGCATACCAATGAGGTGTTTGCATTTGGAGGCCAAATATCAGATATTTGAGATTTTCATCTGGTAATGAATCTTAATAAATTCTCCAGGATCCCACTAAGCTCTGTTTCTTGATTTTTTAAAAAGAAGAGGTTCACAAACAGTGGTGCAGCTATATTGAAACTGCTATTAAAAACAGCAGACTCATAAGTCATAATCACTTATAAACCATCTAATCAATCATTACTGTTAAGAAATCCTTCACCAATACCTGAAACAAACAGGTACTAATAATAAACCACAACTGCACAAGAGAGCATAGGCAAAACTAAAAGTATAAAACAACACATAACTCTATTATAAATGACAGAAATCTCAACAAATAAAAAGGTCACATTAACCTTTCTGGTACATTAACTCTATTGTTTATGACAAACTCAGGTCGCTCATCCTATAGCTGCTCACCACCTGTGTCTTGTAAACTCTTCTTCCTTTTTTTTTTTATGAATGAGTAGACAGAATAGGCTTTGTGCCTGCTACCTCAAAAATCCTTTCAGGCTCTGTACAAGGACATTATGTACCAGACTAGTGTTATAGAATTTTGGACTTAAATATTCAAGTTATTAAGTATAAAATTATTAACTAAGGAATCATATACTATAACCTTCTAGTGAGTCCTTAGTGATCATGTCCTAGGTTTATGATACTCAACCAGCTTGAACCAAATTAATTCCCTGTTCCAATTTGATTGCATTGTTGATTTCATTTTTGTTTGCAGGTGGGTTGGAAGAGCAAAGCAACCCCTATATCAGAAAATCGAAATCCTTGGAATCAAATTTTGACATTATCAAGCAAATTTACTGTACCAGTATGAGGTCTCATACCTGGACTGGGAGACCAGTGGTGAGAGATTGTGTGAAGATAAGAAAAAACGCAAAGAGAAGATTGGCCACAACTCCAGCTGAGACAACAAGAACCCGATCCACAACAGGTCGGTTTCTTAGCAAATCTGGGTCGTCAGCAGGTATACCACAATCCGGGTCATCCGCATCAGGAAATGCAACAAACCCCCCAAGAGGGAATGCCCGGAAGGAGTACTCGACCCCACCTTTCGGGTACACGAACCGGGCCAGCACGGGTCCAAATCCAATAGCGAACTTGCTGACATGGATCCCTTGCAATGTTGCTGCCAGGAAGTGACCCCCTTCATGGACTATGATTATGGCGGTGAGCACGGACGTGGCTTCTACGACAGGCTGGAAAGATTCAAGAGGTGGGAGGAGACCGGGAAAGGCGCGAGGCAGGTGGTGCTGGTACTGGTACTGGTGCAGGTGCAGGTGCCGATGATTGTGGCGGTGTTTTTGGGAGAAGAGGAGGGGGGAGGGGTGGAATGAAGGCAGAGAGAGAAGAGTTAACGGATGGTGGAGGTGCGGATAGAGGCGCAATAGCATGGTGGTGATTGAAAGGAGGAGAAGAGGGGAAGGGAGGGTAGCCTGAGGCCCTTACTTAGCTGCTTAGGAAGGAGAGGGGGGTACTTGTCTTCGTGGCAGTGAACTGGCCAGTGTTTTCACATGTTTTGATTAATTGTGTAGTGTCTTGCAATAAGAAACATGAATCAGGCTGGCTACTGGCTAATTAAGTCATTTGATCATTTGATCATTTGATCATTTGATCATTTGATCTTGCTACAGTCTAGTCTATGCACAATTTTATGTATTAATTAATTCGTGCTGCAGGCCGAGTTTGGTGATTGTTTGTTAACCCAATGATGAGCCCAAAATTACGCCCAGAGGAAAATAATATATGTGAACTTAAAGAAAATGTCAGATTTATTTGCTCATGTTATTATTTATTAAAAGCACCATCATTATGATATCAGTTGGTCATATAAACAAATTTATTGAGCAGCAGAAATATATATATATATTATCAGTGTTTATTGTTATTCTTTTTGAAATAACATCAGTAAAAATCAATTACCAGGCATGTTGATTGTAGTCAAATAGTAATTTGTACTGCCAAAATAAGATGCGAATTTCTAGGAGAAAATTAATTACTATTATCTTCCGGAACTCAAGGACAAAGCTAAAAGTGAGAGGCTCATTAACCATCGATTAGTTTATATTTGTATGCTGGCGACATTTATTAATGTATTTCTTACAACAGTTTAATACATAGACAATGGATGTAACTTTTCATTTTTTACCAAAAAAAAAAAAGAAACACAGATAGTTCGAGTTTCGTACTGACTTTCTATTAGTAGTAGTAACCCAAACCTGGTGTCTCCATCTAACAATTCTGTGAACCTATAAGCAAATCCATAGACATGTATAACCATCAAAATAATACTATTGAGTGGGTGATTGTAGCTATCAAACGCTAATTAAGATGCCAGCTGTCTCATGTTCAGCGGGAAAACTAAGGGCGCTGACCCGTCGAATGCAGTGTTCACAACCATCCTTGCCGTCGCCTCAGTCGGGTGGTAGAAGTCCCAGAAAATATGGTTGCTTCTGTTGGAACAATAGGTGGAAACTGGGAGGCATGCGACCTTTGCATTCAGGTCACCCAGTCCACAGCATGCCGACTTAACTTCAGTGAAACCTATTTCACAGCAACAAAGTTAATTTTTCGTAAAACAAACAAAATGTTTATTATCCTAACAGAAATTGATTAATTATTCTTATCAAATAAGTTTTTTTTTTTTTTCAATATGCTGCACTTGTTCCCTGATTGTATGAGTTTGTACCTAATGCATAACCTTGCCAGTAGCTGAAATGCCATCTAAAGACCTTTCTCAATTACTAATTGTAATTGGCCATTCACTTTGTATAAGACCACGACATACATGTACCAGTTAATTAGAAATCCTGATCTTCCTAGAATGACTGCTATATTCTAAGTTACAGGACCAGAATAACCAGATACATGATAATTTCTCTCCGATAGATAAGACGGATTTCAAAATACTAAATTTAATTATACCATAAGCAGATGGCTGTTGGATGTATTGAAGCAGAACACTTGATGTGTCAAGGAAGGAGTAGCTCATGTCGGTCAATTCTGTGCTCATGTCATTTAGAAGAGAAGAAACTGCCTGGTTATAGAGGACAGAAGCGTAATTTCCTCCTGCATTGCATTCCTTTGTCTTGTTTTGTGCACGCAAAGCAGGGCAGCAACCGATTGGTCCCGTGCCGATGAACACAAATTTTCGTGCACCTAAGTTGTACATCCTCTGTCGCATTTTTTACAAAAGTTAAAATTACAACTTTCGGTGTCTTATATTTGAAAATCAATGTAGAGTTGTTATAAATTGTTTCCTTTTGCAGGACCAATGTGTACTGAATACAGGAATTTTCTGTTAGATTGCTGCTGTTGCCGATATAATTAACCTCATTGAAGTTTATTTTTTATTATTATTTGTAAAATCTTTCATTGTACTGTTTAAGTTCTTGTTGATGTTTCTCATGTATTTAAAATCTTTCATTAAAATTATTCTTCTAGTTAATAAGTATCTTAATGGGTAGAGATCAAACAGTACCTTCAGTTGGCCCTGAAGAGTCGGAATGAAGGAATCAACAAACTGTTTGGGTGTTGGTTTGCTAGCTGAATTTGATTTTGCATAATTTAAGAGCTCATTGCTGCCTATAACAATTGCAAAAACTGATTTGGAGAGGTGATCTTGGGCTCCTGCTGTACCTAGTTGTTGTACTATGACTCCATATACTGTTGAGTAGTAGGCTATTTGCTGGTCAAAGCTTATACATGCACCCTGTATAAACACAATAGTTCGATAATTATGATCCGAATAAGCACATTTATCTGCATTCTCTACATTGAGTGATTTAATAAGATTTTCGGTGGATACTTCTTTTTTTATCAATATTAATAACCATATTTTGATGGAAAATGTAATATGCATCTTTTGGAGGGGTAACATTGGAAAAATAAGAACCTCAATTTTGGAATGGAATCAGGGAATGAAATTCTTACCGAATTTGTGGAGTTCAGAACACCAGCACCACCAGAAGCGAAACTGACACCAGTGAGAAACACTGAAGTATTGTTTGATTTGGAAGAAAGAGAGAGATATGGCGGTGATGTCTCCAAACCCAGATTCTGAGCTGCAAGAAATTAATAATTCATAAATGCAGGGCCTCAACTAAAATTTTCCAATACTATATATTAGTAGTATAACTATTATGTAAACACGCCGATATATAGGGGCGGAACCAAGGTAAGCGCCAGCCGGCGTCCGAGCACCCGCTCGGTTTACTAAAAATTAAACATTATACAGTAAAAAAATAAATTTTCTTTTGAACCGAACATTCTATTTATTTCAACCGGGCACCACCCTATCGATCATTTCTGGTTCCGCCCCGCTGATATAGACTGTTAGTTGAGAAAACGTGGCTTGAGAAAGCTACTCCTTTGTAGTCATTTGTAATGGCATAATTGCTATCAGTATCCGGTGTGGAAAGACCAGGGATGCAGAGAACTCCGAGTTGAAGGCCTCAGAGAGAAAATTAAAGCAGCACTAAATTTTCATGGCACATTTTAAAAAAAAAATACATTTGAAGTTGCTTGATAGTCATAAATATCTTTTTTTTTTCAAATTAGTTATGCATTTGTGAAGATTAGCTGGGATTCTGGATCAGGATAAGCAAGCAAATTCCTAGATAACAATGGACGCTGACAAAAAAATAAAATATTTTGTTCCTTCTATTAAAAATTTCAATGTAAACGAAACACAGTAAATAAATCTACATAAAGGACCCAATGTTGATTTGCTCCAATTTTGGATTTGTTTTTCCCACAGTAAAATTTTAGTTTATTTCCTATTCAAGAATAAATCAATAAAAAGCAAATTTTAATCTGGTCTATTAATTAGCCAAAAATTTATCTTCTAACAAATGACAATTGAAATCTTCTCATACACATTGGAAAAGAATACTGGTACATAAAGAGAAAAGAAGAGGAAGAAATAAAGGGGAAAAGCAACATTCTTCCTATGGTTCTGATTCCCGAAAAAGATGATGCGTTGTTACATCATGCACCAATTATCATAACTTTATAATTCCTACATCTTATCTTTCATCAGCAATCAAATGATATACATATAAAAAACAATACAAAATCCAAATGTTTCATTTATTTATGTACTGAAAATATCGTTTATTGTTGTAAATTTTCTAGAGTCTAGATTGTATATGTAACTAGAGCGAACTTTGGCATGGGACCCAATGCAATGAGGTTTAACAGACTCTTCCGGTTGTGGACAAATGGAGATCAAATATTACGAAATTTTCTGTCTTTTTGACTGGAGGCTATGTTTTGTGTCGCCCATTGTGTCCTCCACAAAATCATTAGAAGAGATGGAACACATATAAAAAATGTGTTGATCTCGGGGGCGGATGCATAGCTTATCAGGTGGTTAACTGATTCTCGTAGATTTTAAAAAATAGTATTTTAAAACTAAGACTTTATTAACTTGACACTCTCTAGATGAAATTTTCGATCGCTCTGAATTATCTAATTATTTTTTATTGAAAAAAAATATTTAATATCGATGATAATGAAAAAATTATGAAAAAATTTTAAAATATAAAATCTTGCAGAGGAAATTTTTCTTGATCACTATGATTATTTATTATTTTTATTTTTATTTTTATTATATAAAAGATATTATTTTAATAGTTTTATTTAATACCCAATTAGTTAATGAGTTTGAACTCAATAATCTATTAATCCGCCCCTGACTAAAATCCTGCATCCGCCCCTCATCTCCTATGTGCTCTAATTTGGAGGGGACGAAATCAATTTATTTGAGAGGTATCCTTCTCTTTAAAAATTTATGCAACAAATAATAAGTTAACTTTCATCCCTTAACGCATTTACCTCTGGTAGAGCACACCGTTAATGTAAAATGTTGAGTACGTACTTTGACTGCCCGAAGCATTCCAGCGCAATGAAGGGGGCATAGTGATTTTCTCTTTATTTTTCCCTCAAATATAGAAAAATAAAGGTCTCAACTTGTTATTAAAAATAGTTTGCAATTCGAAAAGTTGTCGCTTTAAATGAAGTTTTGGACATCTACTTTTTCATCATTTTTTTACATTTATAAGTAAAAATCATATATTTTATAGTTCATTATGTATCATATATAGTTATTATTGTATACATAATAAATATATAATTTTTAGTTCATTATTTTTTAGTAAATGTATGTATAAATATTTTAGTTCATAATAGACATGCTTATTGTATAAACATATCTATTTATTCTAGTTTATTATTTTTATAATTTTTCTTACGATTTTCTAAAATACATATTATTATTGAAACACAATAATATTATATTTAACATACTATTAAACAGAATAATATCATATTTCCAATTATTTTCTAAGCTGTTCAATAAATAATTAAACATACTGAAATAACTAAAACTATAAAAATAATAAATAAATAAATAATCAAAACATACAAATTTTATAAAAAAAAAATTAGGACCGAGTTTGAAATTCGGTTCAAGGGCCTAGGACCGAGTTTCAAACTCGGTCCAGACTAGTTAGACTAATTTACAAAAAAAATCTTACCAAATCCCGATATTTAATTATTTTAACTACGAAAAAAAAAATTAAGTAGGTTCCCTACAGATAGTGAGATAGAATGGAATATTAGATTGTCACAAAAAAAGAAGACAAAGATATACGGAAAACTATAATGTAGTGAAAGGATTTCTCTCCCTCAGAAAAAAAGAAGATAAATTGTCATATATATATATATATAAGATATACCGAAAACTAAAATGTAGTGAAAGGATTTCTCTCCTTCAGAAAAAAAGATAAAATGTCATATATATATATATATATATATATATATAGAGAGAGAGAGAGAGAGAGAGAAAAACTAAAATACAACACGTTGCACGGATGCACTCGTGTACCGCGTTAAAATCTTGAATTTCAAGTTAAAAATGACTGATCTGAACTGTTCAATATATTATCCTATCAAAATTTTATAGAAAATCAAATTTTATATTTTTTTGGATAAGAAAAAAATCATCACTATTGGACGATTCAAATTTCTTAAATCAAGCAACTTTCTTTTGACCCAAAAAAATAGCAAATTTTTTTAAAAAAATATATAATTTGATTTTCTATAAGAATTTGATATGAAAATTAAATTGAATGGTTTAGATCGATCATTTTTAACTGAATTTTGAAATTTTAACGCGGTGCACGAATGCATTTGTGCAACACGTTGTATTTTAATCTTCCTCTATATATATATATGCGAAAAGGTACCTTTCATTTTTGGATTCCCATTTTGGATTTTAATGATAAATGGTATCATTATAACATTATATTTAATTATTTTAAGTTTATTACATTCCATTAGTACCTGTCAAATCATATCCTTGGGCACTATTTCAAATTTGTCATTACATATATATGAAATAAAGATATTTTCAAAGTTCGTTCCTCGTCTTAATTAACACAGACCACCAAGGGCCGGAAAAAATATCAATTGTAATACACAAAAATATCTCAGCAACATCCAAAGCTTGTGAACATCACAAATGATTTCTTTATATATATATATCCATGTTATTATTACTACTACCACCTTAACAAATTAAAGAAGGATATATAATGTGTGATTGTACATTTGTAAGTTGTAGCACTTCTTTATCACATGTACAGCGAAATGCTGAACAAACTTTATTTCCAAGTCTCCTATACATACATAATGAAAATTTTGGTGTTTATATTTTAATTTATTTTACACACACAAAAAAATTGTGTCTAACATGCACATTAATTTGAAATATTTATTGGAGATGTTTTCATTAAGTGTAGCGCGTTTTCTTTGGTAAGAAAATAAAATTCACGGCATGCATATTAAATATTAATTAGTGCATGCTTCAACATATATATAAATATATATTAAATGGAATTACAAACATACCCAAAAAATCTGCGAAATTATGGCCATTGCTGAAGCGACCGGTGGCTTTGCGGCCGGGATAATCAACTCCATTGTGCGGGAAGTTGGCTTTCAGCAAAGAGAGTTGCAGGTGGTTGTTGTTACCCACATCTGCAAGTGAGTCTCCAAACACATACACTGCTGGCACTGCTCCTTGTGCAATGTTTTTGCAGAGCAAGAGAATGATTGTCATTGTGCAATAATAGGTCATGAGCTTAGAGTTAGACGCCATGGTTAATTAGTTATTCTAGAAGGAAGGAGTTAAATAAGTAGGATGAGATTTGTGGTTGTGGAGAGACAGCGTAGAGAGATGGATGTCTTCCAAGTTTCAAATGGAATGGTGCCTCTCTTTTGTTAGTTAAGGTTGCTTTTTATGGAGAGGGGAATTTAAGTGGGGAAGCAAAGGCATGGTATGGTCGTGCTCCTTCAGTCAACATACTGATGGGACAGTTTCAATTTGTACTCTATGAATTTCAGGCTTGTTTGTCAAATAATATTGTACTATACATACATGCATACATATAAGTGTGAGTCCTTTTGAGTTTTAGTTGGTTTGCTTCTTTTCTTTTTTTAGAAATTGCATGCTATACTAGAAACAGGACAAACGAAAACTATGTGGTCAAAAAATGGTCGGCAATGCAATGCTGTATAATATTTTCTTACAAAATAATTTCTGTATCCGGGTACTAACTGGAGTTGAGCCAACTGAGTTCTGGGTTTACATTCGCCAACTTAGAAATTCTTACAAAAAAATTTCTGCATCTGGGTTGCTAAAATTGTTATTGGAAGACCTTCAATAATGATTTTTAACTAAAAATCATTACTAAATGACTATCTAGCAATAGTTTTTAGTTGAAAACCCTTTGTTAAATGGGTCAACAATACATTTTGCTCAAATAATAATATAAAAAATTATATAATTTTTAAGAAAAAAACATAACAGTTTTGATTTCGTTTTCGTAAATAATTTTAATATCTTTGATTTTATATATGAAGTGGTGAATATCTTGGCATACGAAATCTCGGGGCCACTGAACGAGCAGCACATGCTGTGATAAATATCCCTGATAAAAAAGAACTTACGTGGGCCCCAAAAACGACGCGCAAACACCGAAATCGATCGAATGCATTTTCATTTCATGGCATCGCTCACATTCTTTTCAGTTTTCACACACAAAAAGCAAGCATTGCACTTGCACCTGCACTTGCACTTGCACTTGCAATTACCAAATTGAAATTGTGCTAATTAAGAAAGGAATCTATGGCCCTAATCTTTCTTTCTGGAAATGAAAATCATGAAATTGACACCTCAACCTCATCTAATGTCACGTAATGTAATCTAGTCAGTGTACAGCTGCCAAACCCCTGTGCTCGTTGACGCCCTGATCTATACTGACAAACATGTCATTTTTTTTTCCTTTTTTTTGTTCTCGTTTAATTTATTTCTTTTTCCTGGGTATACCTACAAACTAATTCTGTGGATAAATAAAGGATAATAATGAGAAGCTAGCTAGTGCAAAACCTTTTTTTTAGCACCCAGGCTCAAATTGAGGTAATTATACGTACGAGGGATATTAATTCATTCAAAAGTCTGTTATGATTATTTTTAAATTCGGTTCTAATAATTTTTATTTTAAACCGATAAATCCTATTCTCGACCAGCCAAGTAATGGAAGTACCGATTTGACAAAATTAATGTCAAAGAAAATATTCTGTTCGGTTTGATTAATTATATAATTAGGTCAATTGATATTACTAGTGTTCACTCTTCTCTGTTCTCTGATGGATCCATATTTGTAGTTTTGCGAAGAGTACCTTGTTGTCAATTTTTCTTCCCATTTGTTAAGAAATGAGTGAATTAGTGGGGATTAGTCTCAATTAATTATCATCATAAGCTAATTAGAGTAGATACATTCAACTTTTAATTTAGATTAAAGGGATTGTCTCTATTCTTTAATTTTCCCTCTCTAGATACTGTACCAATAACGGTACATATAAATATCAATGGTAACAAAAGTTATCGTTACTGTTTTCCCACTGTAATATATAGAGCCACTGTGTAACATGTAAACTCTCTCAAATAATATAATTAATTATCTTTCCTCAACCAACTTCCAATTTATTCCCACTGCAATTGCTAAAAGATTATTAAAACTTAATTCTCAAAAAATAATTTTATTTATCATGAAATAACTAAAGTTAGGATATCGTATAAGCTCCACACCACACAGCTGTAAAAGAAACAAAAAGAAAGGAAAAGAAAAGATGCTAATTAATAAAATCACGAAGGACGATGCACTTCACGATAGAAATCGAATCAAGAAGGACGGACCAAAAATGGTGATACTTAACATGTAATGTAATTCTTTTCTGATAGAAATCAAATCACGAAGATATGTTGCATGCAAGCATGTTTATTGATTTTAAATCTCTTAGAAGTTGAAACCTCCCATTTAGATTTTGTGGGCTGAGATTCGCCATCTATCTGCAGTCTATATTTCTGAGCCTTACAAAACCATATGAATTATGAACTGCTTGCCTCCTTATTCTCTTTCAGTAATATTAATATTAATTCAACAAAAAGTAAGAGAATAATAAAAGATGCCATACTCACTGGCCATAATTTATTCTATTGCGTGTGTAAGAGAATAATCAAATATGCTATACTCAAATCTACTGTCAACAAGGGGGCCAAAATGACAAAAAGTTAAATGCAGCAATTGCCACTCTCCAAACACAACACATTCAAAAATAAGATCTTCACATGCATACGATTTAAAGACATTCCAAACAACAATTAGTACAACTTCATGAGATGAGATGAGCCTAATTAATTATGTTAACACCATTACGGCAGCATTTTTTTTTAAGGAAAATACATCTATGCTTGAATTAACTCATCTTTACTCCCCCGTTCCTTAGCAAATAAATTTTCTCTCTTAAAGAGGAAAAATAAATCTTATAATATATGATTGTCAATATTTAATCAAGTTCTTGTATTATTTCGTGTAGGTACTAATTAACTGTCTATAAATTTAAATTTAAAACATATATATTTTAGATAATATATATGTTATAGACATGGAACAGTATTTTGATCATTTCGTACTTGAAATGGAGTATTAATTTGATAATAAATAAATTGACAGTACAATAAAAATGACTTTAGATAACACCTATTTAACAATGGTTATGTATCAAATCTATTGTTAAAAAGACTCAGTGGCATCATTTTAATATTAAAAACTTTTTTAACAATGGTTTGTAATAAAAAAAAATATTGTTAAATTAGACTCCTAGAACACCAAAAAAACAGACCAATCATTTAACAACAGTTCCTTAAAGGAATCATTATTAAACATTGTCTTTAATAACGATTTTGTTTCTAGAATGGTTGTTAAATAATGTATTTAGCAAGTGTTGTTAAATGGTTGTGTTATTTTTTTAGGTCTGACATTTACTTTGATAAAATAATATTTGCTCCCACGGATTGCCCATCTCATCGTTCATTTATCCCAATTCAATGATCCAAAAATTAAAAATTTAAAACTAAAATCCCACGAATTACCCACTCCTTGTCATCTGTTTTCATATATAAAAAGAGAGATAAGAGTCAGAGAATGAAATAAGAAATAAAGAAATAAAGAAGAGGAGAGAAGAAATAAAAACCGAAATGAGATTATCTCAATTTTAAATGGGCATAACTTTTAATATGACTCTCCGATTGAGGCATGCTACATGCGAAAAGTTTACGCCGTTATGGTCATTTACAGGGCCAAAAATCTCGTCTTCAACCTCAAGAAATCATTTGAAGTTTTATCTTCTATTTTTCTTTTTTTTCTTTGATTTTTTTCTTAGAAATTTATAGGATTTTCTATTATTATATAAGCAAGATGTATGTATTGGTGAGTAAATTTTTTTATTGGTGAATAATTATATATTTTTCATATTAATTATTGAATTAATGAATGAATATTATTGTTTTTCAGTTTCTTAATCTATCTTCTTTTAATATTAATTATCATCCACTGTTTACTTAGT
Organism: Schoenoplectus tabernaemontani; assembly: GCA_037127355.1. NCBI lineage: Eukaryota > Viridiplantae > Streptophyta > Magnoliopsida > Poales > Cyperaceae > Schoenoplectus > Schoenoplectus tabernaemontani. The sequence continues at coordinate 185,989 of JAZBJN010000033.1, forward strand.
TCAAGAATGTTAAAATTTGAAAAAAAAAATTGACCTTTAGCAATGACTCGAAAATCTGTGATTTGGTAATAAATTTAACCACGATTATTTAAAAACTTTTCTAATACCCTTATATAACAATTCAGAAGTCATTATTAAACTTGATCAACAATCGTTGTCGAATATATTTCTTTTGCAGTGTGAATAGTTCGGAGAGAAGAATATGCATGTTTATTTAAGTTAAAGTTCTCCCACCTTCTCACGAGTCAAAAATTTCAGGGGGAAATCAACTCAATATTTATGGACGCTAATTGCGTAATTTTCCATAGTGAAATCACTGGTATTTATTTATTTATTTATTTATTAATTGAATCGAGTTACTCCAACTATATTATTTTATTTTATTTTATTTATTTTATCCAAATAAAATTTGTCATTGCTTGGGGACGACGTTAATTGTTACAAGGAAGAAAAAGATGCAATGAACTTGCATGGTCACCTCATTTTAAAAAAACTAAAATCTACTGCTAATTAATGTGGTAACGTGGTATTGACGCGCTTCTGTTTATTAATTTAAATGTCAGAGTCAAACTATATATGCTCGTCAAGATTAATTATAAAATGATTAATTGCTTGGGTTGATTGTACATGAACTTATCGTTATATATATTAAATAAAGCGGAGAGATGGGTCACAAAATAAAATATAGCTCAGGCCTCAGGGCACGTGCATTTGATGGATACCACGTGCCACATATCTCGGTGGAATTAATAAAAATAAGGGATGTGAAATTCTTTTCAAAGATTTTGCGACGAAAATTCAAATTGAAATGCGAGTCAATATGTGGTTTTTCTTCCTAGCATGTGTTATTCCACTTGGAGAATTATTATTTTTTTTTTCTTTGTTTATCTCCTGTATACGCATAAAATCATCCGAATTATGAAATCTTCTTTTTGTTGTTTTTCTCTTTTTTTTTTTCCTTCGCCTTGAAGTTTATACAGTTATTATATATGTTTATTTCTTAAAACAACTTTAATGAAGATTTGTTGCACCACATAACAACACAACATAAGCGAATGAATAGCAAAGCTGTCAAGCTGCTTCCTCAACTTTAATGAGAACCCCATGGCCTGCATATGACATTAGATATGTACAAACAAGTGTACGGTCTACCGTGAAATTTATTATGGGACAATTTATTTTTCATTTGAAGTGATTAATATCAGTACTAATTATTATATTTATTACTATTATCATTACTTAAATGAAATAAATATTTTTTCTTTATTAAATTTAATTTTAAATTTCAAAAACATTTTCAAATTGGACAAATTCTCTCTTGAATATTTTTAAATTATTGCCAATATACCCCCTTCAATTTAATCATTAAAATTAAAAAATATATAAGCATAACCCCTTATTTTATTTATAACTCAAGCATAAATCCTTTTTTATTTGAAAAACAATCCATATTGTTAGTAGTATATTATTTAAATAGCACATATGGATATTATTTTACTAACAATCATCACATCAAATTGTCTAATATATGATTATCACATTTTACTGCTCTAAACCTCAAAATTATTTTATTTTGCATAAGATTTCAAAAATAATATCTCAATATCGATGAAAGATATGATCTAAAGATTGTTAGTCTCATGTGTCCAATATTATTTTTTGTTGCTCCAATTAATTGATCGACATTATTTTGCAAAAAAAAAAGGAAACAAGAAGGAAAAGAAGCTTAATGAAATTTTTTATAACCTTCGGTAAAAGTGCATATTATTTTGAGTTTTTTAAGAAAAAAGTGATTGTATTTGAAATATTAAGGTCTTTTTAGTGGAAATGTTGAATAGATCAAGGGGGTATTTGCAATAGAATGTAACGAATTATTTGTTCAATTTTAAAATAATATAGGAAGGTAATTGAGACGAGTGTGAATTTAAGGGGTCTTTATACTTTACCCTAAAATATGTAGATTAACTAAAATTCAAACATAAGTAAAATTAAAACATAACTTGGAGGGTGTAAATTTTAAACTATTTTCAAATCATTCATTTACCTCCGAAGCTATCGGGGAGAAACAATTTGGTCCAAATTAATTGTTTACCCACCCGTTTTAAGAACCTTTTTTTTTGTGGCATGAACTAATTCCAACGAAGACTGTTTTTTTTAATTAACCTACCAATACCATGTTATTTATTTAAAAACAGAAAAAATATAGATGTGCAAGGTTTCTTTTGCACCACAGAAACGGTCAAAACTAGTAAATCCAAATGTTTTAAAAGTAGGTAAAATAAATTCAAATGTGTAAAGAAAAATATTCCGCGATCCAAGGTCAATGTTATGTCCCACCATCACCCTATGTAACTTAACTATGTTCAATGATAAAAGCACTTCCATAGGCTTTGAGGTGCAAAACAAGGACACTGTTTCTAATGTCTAAACTATAAAATAATAGTTTTGCTTGTATTAATTTGCAATGACGAATTAGCGATTGAGACTCTCTGCAGGCTTGCGACATTAAAAAAAAAAAGCACGATCGAAATATTAAGGGGTCTCAATTAGTGAAGGTACGTGGGGTTTTACTGGGTTACATGTATAAATCGTGGGTTATATATATTATAAGTTGTCAACTTATTAAATTATTAGGAAACTAGTATATATGTATGTATGTATGTATGTAAGACTTTGGGCTTTTAATTCTGAAGATTATAAATCATAATACAGTCCCTCGCCTCGATAATATAATTACAAACAAGTCCTTCAATTTAACCATAACTCAGTTCTCTCCAAGTCCTCATATCCTGTTGTCTTTGTCGCCTCCATCTCACCATCTCCCTGCCTGTTACACTTGCATTGCATTGCATTGCATTCTCATGCAGGCATCACCGACGGTACCAGCACTGGCCTCCGCCGACGGAGGTCCTGTCGTGGCAAGACAGAGAGGCGCTGCCAGCTTCTCCACTCAGGCTAATGCTCTTCTCCGAAAGAATCTCACCTTTCAGGTTTCTCTTCTCCTCCTCTCTCCAAGAGTCTTCTGCATTTATTAACCACCGAAGCACAAGCGCACCCCCCCCCCCCCCTAATTAAATTAATATACTCATTGAGTTTTTGTCCTAATTCCATCAATTTGTTAATTTCCTGCTAATTGTGGCATATCCAATCATGCAAAAATTGTCCAGTATACCATGCCATACTCAATTCATGAGAACCCAAAAGTAACTATGCGCTCTCAAGTCTTAAACTTATATTGCTGATGAGCAGAAGAGGAACATAAGGACGAATACATGCATTGCGGCATATCCAATCCTCATATGCGTCCTTCTCATCATCTTGCAAACCATCATCAACAATGAGCTTGACAAGCCCAAGTATCGGTGTGGCTGCAAATGCATCCCGGTCAATGGCACTGGCATGTGCCAGAACGTGTGTGGGCCCCAGTACTCCACCCTGGACCAGGTCCGCAGCTGCCCCATAGCAAGTCCACCTAAGTGGCCTGCTCTGATGCAGGTGCCCCATCCTCAGTACCGCGCAGCCCGTAATGCGTATCTTCCGTTCGCTGATTTGCCTGACTCATCATGCCAGCTCTCTGGCTCTTGCCCTGCCACAGTGCTCTTCACCGGCAGCAACAAGACTCTTGCACAAAGTATGTTTTCCTTGTTCTCAGTTCATCTGTTTCATTTCTTCCTTTATTTTATATCTTTTTCCCTTCTTATAATTTGGTACAATTTTCAGCTCTTATATTAATTTATTTGCTGTTGGTTGGATGGTAGATCTCGCGGGGAGTCTATTTCCAGTCATGGATAGTTCTTCTCCCAACTTTTCTGATTATCTCACTGTCTTCTCTCATGTTATACCTGTGAGTTATCATTTCATAATTTCAACCTGAGTTACTCATTTCAATTTGTAGTTTGTCTACTAAGAAATTTCTCAAACTTAGTTGTACTATTTCCCCTTTTTTCAGGGCACAGACACATACACTAGAGACACTCAGTACATTGAGCCTGCATTTATCTCAGACAGGCCTCTTTATTACATTCAACCATCCTGCCTCTCCAATTCTACCACCAAAGCTACAATCGATTACCAAGGGATGCCCTTTACTGTAGGTATGAATTTACTCCTTTTTGACTTTCGGGATATATTCATTAAGTCTACCAAATTTTTTTCTTTATTTGTTTTGTTTAAACTAATTATGCCACATCCTCTTAAAATGTACAGATGTAGTTTGTGTTCAGGGGCTGCCGCTATGGCGCAATACATCATCAATGATAAATGAGGAGCTATTCAAGGGTTATCGGCAGAGCAATACAGAGAGAAAATTGAATGAGTTCCTTGCTTGTACTGTTCTCACCCTCGCATTATATTCCAGACTGTATATTTACATAACTTCTTCTTAAAGCTGATATGACTTCTGCAAATTTGCATTGGCAGCTTATGATTTTTTGGATACAAGTGAGAAGGCCTTCAATGTTGATATATGGTACAACTCAACCTACAGTACTAATACAGCATATGTCAAGATTGCTCTCCAGAGGGTGCCACGCTCTTTGAATGCAGTACATACAATCTTCCAGCTTGCTATTCCATACTTTTATTCCATTAGGGCTTTTAAACCATGAAGACCTGAACTTTTTTGCTCTATAATTCAAGGAAATAATCATGTGTTGAAATATAGGAGTCTGATTATTAACTACTGGCACCAGATGCAATGTGTAAGGGGTACGTTTATTGGTAATGACTTTTCCAGTTCAATATTGAAATGGATATGCTGATCCAAATGTTCATATGCATCAAAGAAATAATGGTTCCTTCTTCTACAATCTATTTTTACAATGACAAAGAAAGAAATAATTTCTTTTGCTACTTGCATATAATAGGCATCAAATGCATTTCTAAAGTTTCTGAAAGGAGCTGGAGTAACTATGGAATTTGAATATGTGAAAGAGACACCCAAAGTTGGAACAAAAACCAGGCTAGAGATCTCTTCTCTTCTGGGTCCTTTGTTCTTCACTTGGATCGTTCAGCTACTTTTACCGGTTAGTACTTGTATGATTCATAGATTATTAAACAATTTTTTTGGCCTTGTAGTTTCTTATTAACTTCATATTTTTCATGTGCAGGTTATACTCACTTCCTTGGTGTATGAGAAGCAACAAAAATTGAAGATAATGATGAAAATGCATGGATTAACTGATGGCCCCTATTGGTTGATTTCTTATTTGTACTTCTTATTGCTATCTGCAGCCTACATGATTTGTTTTGTGATATTTGGCTCTCTAATAGGTGGCAGTCTTCTTTGATTTTTTTTATTTTATATCAACTTTGTCATGAATACTATTTATGTATATGTTATTGAGTAATCTCTTGGTTTCCTTCAGGATTGAGCTTTTTCAGATCAAATGACTACAGCATACAAGTGGTGTTTTATTTCATTTACATCAATCTTCAGATAGCCTTTGCATTTCTTGATGCTTCTTTCTTTTCTACAGTCAAGACAGCTACAGGTACAGACTAATTTTTTTTTTTTTTTTTTTTTTTTTTTTTTTTTTGTATTAGAAATGCAAATTAAGCAACTCTCTAATTTCCTCTCAATGAAAATAAAGAGAAGAAAATTCTATTAGTAATGTTGCATTTTTAAATCGTGTGGTGCAGTGATTGGCTATATTTATGTGTTCGGATCTGGCTTGCTTGGCGCATTTCTCTTGCGGTTCTTTGTGGAAGATCCATCTTTTCCAAGTAAGATATTTCTCTTGTTTTTTGATGAAACTGAGTAAAGTACAATCTAATGAGACCGCAGGCGATGCTCACTTTGAGTACCTAGTAGATTGACCTCATTGCCATTTTTTTTTCTTCTGAACTTAAAATTTTAAATCTGCTACATAGAGGGTTGGATCATAGTGATGGAGCTAGTTCCAGGCTTCTCCCTGTACCGGGGTTTGTATGAGTTTGGGCAGTATGCATTCAGCGGAAGTTCCATGGGAACAAAAGGAATGAGGTGGGGGGATCTGAGCAACTCAGAGAATGGCATGAGAACCGTAATGATTATCATGGTGCTGGAGTGGATAGTGCTGCTTCCTTTAGCATTCTATCTCGACCAGGTATCATCCCTAGGAGGTAGTATCCGAAAAAATCCCATCTTTTTCTTAAATTTCTTGAAGAAGAAGAAGATAGCCAGATCGCGGTCACTTCAATTAACAACTAGATTCAACCGCCAAGGCTCTGCTAAAGTCGTCATTGATGTCGAAAACAAGGCTGATGTCACTCAAGAGGTAACCCTGGTTTTCGACATTTTATTTGCTTGACAAGAATAGTAGTTGGTTTGCATGGTTATGTGTGATAATTTGATGCTCAATTGGTTGAAGACATTTTGAAAAGTAGCTGGGTCAATGGAATGGATATAACTTAACTAAATTGTAATGAACCGAGTTTCAGAGGGAATTGGTTGATAAGCTGGTGATGGAGGAAAACGGAAGCAGCTATGCGGTGATATCTGACAACCTAAGAAAGGTATACCCTGGCCAGGATGGCAACCCTGACAAGCTGGCAGTGAAGGGTCTCTCGCTAGCTCTTCCACAGGGTGAGTGTTTTGGCATGCTCGGCCCCAATGGTGCTGGCAAGACATCCTTCATCCATATGGTTCGTTCATTTATCTTTTATTGTGGGAAGATTAACTATATATATTTTCCCTCCAATAAAAATAGATCCAAAATGAACTCCATGTAGTATACTGTAAGACTAATCAAGTTCTCAATTTCTCACTGAATGGCTACTTGTGTTCAAATCAGAAATTAATATGTGCATACTTTTGTAAGAGGTATAGATAATATATAAAATGAGTTATTTTTGGGGTGAACAGATGATAGGGTTGATTAAGCCAACATCAGGTGCAGCATATGTACAAGGAATGGACATAAGGACCGACATGGATAGCATCTATACCAACATGGGTGTCTGCCCCCAGCATGAGTAACCACTGTTAACCTTCTCTTTTTCTTTTTCCTACTTTCTCATACCTCACTCCTTTTTACATCTGATAGAAAATATTGTTGGAAGAATAAATTCATATAATCATAAGGATGTTCACCAGAAATTTTATTGAAATCTTCTATTTGTTCCCTTTTTTTGTTCCCTTCGAAATATAGTTTGTTATGGGAAAGTTTAACTGGACGGGAACATTTGTTGTTTTATGGTCGGCTGAAGAATCTCAAGGGAGATTCACTAACACAGGTATATTACAAATCTTGCAGTTAAATGCAATTTATCCAGTATAATACATATGTTGCTGTCAAATGCAGTTCAGTTACGTTTTTTGCTAGTGTCCTTGCTTCCACAAAATACTAATTATCCAAAATTTCTGGAAAAAAAAATCAGGCAGTTGAACTATCACTACAGAGTGTTAATTTATTTTATGGACGGGTTGGAGACAAACAAGTGAGGACATATAGCGGCGGCATGAAAAGAAGGCTCAGTGTTGCAATTTCTCTTATTGGAGACCCTAAGGTGCACGATACTTACCTACTCATTTCAGATATGCTGGCTACTTTAATTTGGGTTTAGTTGCATAATTTACTATGTAGTAACAACCTCATGATCATTTTGTCCTTCACCTATTTAGGTTGTTTACATGGATGAGCCTAGTACAGGGTTGGACCCTGCTTCAAGAAACAATTTGTGGAATGTTGTCAAGCGTGCTAAGAGAGACCGTGCTATTATTCTTACAAGTATTATTAGTTTCTCATGCTAATATGTTATAAAATATAAACAACTTTCTTTTTATAATGATCAAAATTACAGCAAATTACATTGAAAATTGTTTCGGTTTCAGCACATTCAATGGAGGAGGCTGAGGTCTTGTGTGACCGGCTCGGTATTTTTGTGGATGGAAGCTTCCAGTGCTTAGGCAACCCTAAAGAGGTACATTTGTGGTCTTCTATTTGTGCTGTTTTTTTTTTGTAGTTCTGATAACTAAAACCTATACACAAAATGTGTTTGAAACATAGATATTTAATACTACATGAGATAATCATAATATGAAATGAATTATGTTGTGTCAGTTGAAGGCAAGGTATGGAGGGTCATATGTATTCACCATGACTACTGCAGCAGAGCAAGAACAAGAAGTAGAAACCTTAGTGCGGCATCTCTCTCCAAATGCAAACAAGATCTACCACATATCTGGTACACAAAAGTTTGAAATACCAAAACAGGAAGTCAGAATTTCAGATGTTTTCGAGGCAGTAGAGAAGGCCAAGAGCCGATTTACAATCTATGCATGGGGTTTGGCCGACACCACTCTAGAAGATGTATTCATTAAAGTCGCCAAGGGCGCACAGGCTTCCAATGTGCTTTCCTAAATATCGATTTTTGTTTGAAATTACTCAGGCTGAATTATCTCCTTCTTTTTTTTCTTCTTTGTATTGCCTTTTATTTTCCTTTTTATTATTATTATCATTATTTGGGACGGGGGCAGGGGTAGGTTCATTGTAAATTTGTCACATTCATTTTGCTGTAGTATATAAAGAATAATCGACTCGCGAGCATTTGTGCATCATTTTCTTAGTGTGTAATTATGGACATTAGATGTGTACTTTGTAAATTCGAAGCGTCTGCTTCATATACATGCATGGAATTCTAAAGCTGACAAAATAAATAGTTGTTAAGGGACAAGTATCTAGTTGCACAGATGATTTCAGGAACTATTAACCGCAATATGCTGTATATTTAGCTACAGTTTGCTTTAATCCTTGATCAAATCTGATCCCACTCAGTTTGGTAGATTAAGTACTTCCTTACGATTTAACATTTTGTTTATTTAAATTAATAGATCAGCAATCAGAACCGAGTCAAAACTGATTCTCACTTCTCTATAATTTTGAATAAATAGTAATTAATTTCAATATGCATCTCAAAGCTATAGCAATTGTACAAGTCATATAAGGGGAGAAGGCCATATGAGATAAAATCGAACATATATATCTTATGAAAATTGGATAATTTTTCACAAGTAGCTGCATTTACGAACCCAAAGGTTGCTATTTATCATGGCAGCTCCAATACAATCTTCTCGTATCGTTCCACCGAATGATTCACAAAACTTCTTCTTGTTTTTTTTTTACAAAACATCAGAATTTTATATTTTACACCTTATAGAAAAAAAATATGATTTCAAGTATTAATTCTTATCATCTATTCATGGTGTTTTACAATAACCCGTTGTGGTCAAATCTGACCAATTAAATTTGAGGCTGTGATCCGATCCGATCCGGACCAAGATCAGATCCATGGGCCGGCCAACCCGACCAACCTGTTGGGCCGTGCAACTCGTGGACCGGACAACCCATTGGACCGGACGGGTTTGGTCCTACCTGGCCCGTTTTCTATACACTATGAGCCTATTCGGCAATACGTGGAATTGTAAGGGAATTAGAGAACGAAAAATATGGAATTAAGAATTGAGCATTTTCCCTCTCTTTTGATTGCGTTCGGTGTGCACAAAAAGACATGAGAGGAAATAAAAAATAGAAAAAAGTTGTCACAGCAGCGATATGAAAAGTTTTGTCACACGCCCTTTCTTCCATTCCGCTTCAATTCCTCAATTCGAGCCCCTTCTTATAATTGAGAATAGTGAAAAAAAAAATGATGTATTTCATATTCTCATTTTTAATTCATTCTTGTCTAGTTTGGTTAAATAGAAGTATTTTTTTCAACCAATTCCACTAATCTGTTAATCTGTTAATACCGAACAGACCTTATATTCATATGCTGTCACAATTTAAACCTCAGCACTTTGGCTTTTGAACTCATCACTATATAATCTCTCTTTAATTAAGCGGAAACGAAAAAAAAAAGGAGGAGAGAAAGTAGTGCGAAAAGAGTAGGGAATGAGATCCATCTTTTCTTGTTCCTTGTTTGTGTTCTTTACAAATTGAAGACCCTGCGCTGTGGGCAAACATAACTTTTTGGTTACGAGAAATATATATATATATATATATAATACCGTGAGTTCAACTCAAAAAAATATCAAATTATTTTCAAATTTTAGTTTATCATACTCATTAAATTCTTTATATGAAAATCTTGTGGGATGTAAAAATTTGGAGTGTTTTGAGATTTTTAAGTCACCGTTTTTTACTTTTTAAAATGATGTTGAAAGATTGAATATATAAATATTATTTTTAGAGCTCATTTAAAAAAAATAAAAACGGTGAGTTAAAAAGCTCAAAACACTCCAAACTTTTGTATTCCACAAGATTTTCATATAAAGAATTTAATGAGCATTATAAATTAAAATTTAGAGATGATTTGATGTATTTTTTGAGTTAAGCTTTCAGAAGACCTCTGTGAGCTTAATCTCACGATATCTTTACTCTCTCTCTATATATATATGAAAAAATTCTGATCTAGTAGTAAAGACAATGTCTTACGTGTGAGATGTACTAAGTTCAAAATTCAGATGATATCTTTTATAGAGAATTAAAAGGTTAATAGTTTAGACTCTCATATGTACTTAATATATATATATATATATATATATATATATATATAGTAAAGATACGGTGATCTTAAGCTCATGGAGACTTTCCGTGAACTCAATTTAAAAAGTATATCAAATGATTTCTAAATTTTAATTTATCATACTCATTAAATTATTTATATGAAAATCTTATGTGATATAAAAATTTGAAGTGTTTTGAGATTTTTAAGTCATAGTTTTTAATTTTTAAAAATTAGCTCTAAAAAAAATAATAAAATAATTCATGTTTGAACATCATTTTTAAAAATAAAAAAATAGTGACTTAAAAAGCTTAAAACACTCTAAAGTTTTACATCCCATAAGATTTTCATATAAAGAATTTAATGAGCATGATAAATTAAAATTTGGAAATCAGTTGATATACTTTTTGAGTTGAGCTTACGGAATGCATTCGTGAGCTTAAGCTTACGGTATCTTTACCCCTCTCTCTCTCTCTCTCTCTCTCTCTATATATATATATATATAGGGATAGGCTATTGTGAAAACGTTTGCATTTCGAGCCCACGTGCATACGGCTCAAATTTTATCATAACACGTCTGAAATTCAAAATCATTATTCTTATTAAATTCTTCATATCAAAATATTGAGTGATATAAAAATTTGAGGTATTTCGAGTTTTCTAAATATTTGTTATTTATTTTGGATTTTTAAAAATCAGCACTAAAATAATAATAAAATATTGAATTATTGTTACTGATTTTGAAAAATCCAAAACAAATACTTAAAAAACTCGAAATACCCCAAATTTTTATATCCATCAATATATTTATATGAAGAATTTAATGAGAATGATAATTTTAAATTTCGGATGTGTTATGATAAAATTTGAGCCGTATGCACTTGGGCTCGAAATGCAAACGTTTTCACAATAGTCTAACTCTCTCTCTCTCTCTATATATATATGAAAAATAGTTTGGAAATTACTGGAAAAAATAAAAACCCTTTCGGTGAAATGGGTGAAATTAGGGTTAATATTCTATCAGATTACTTAACTTTGATGTTTATCCATATATAGTCATTGAACTTTTATTTATTTATTTTTAGTCACTGAACTTTAATGTTTATCCGTAGTTGGTCACTATCATTAGTTTTTTCACTCAAACATATTTGAAATAAATTTATATTTTTTTGCCAAAACTAATTGGAATGAAAAATAAATAAATAAAATAAAATTATATTTGATTTTTCATTAGTTTTTTAATTATTTTTGAGTGAAAAAACTAATGAAAGTGATCAAATATGGATAAACATCAAAGTTCACTTACTAAAAATAGATAAATAAAAATTCAGTGAATAAATATGAATAATGATCAAAGTTCAGTGATCCATTAGAAAATTAACCCTTGAAATTAAACGTGTGTGCAGGGGATGAATACTAAATTATTAATACCAGGCGTGATGCGGCGAATAGATAGAAATACTAATGGGCCTAGAACTTCTCCGAAATTATGATCGTGCCTGCTTAGTACAAAGCCCAAAGCCCAAATCTGAAGAAGCGCCAAAAGCTCTCGGATTACTTGAGAGCTCCGATGGTGAGCTCAGGCAATGATCTCAACTGTCCAGAGTATAACACGCCATTCTGTTTTACCTAATATCTTTCTCTGTATCCATACCGATTGGAGAGAATCCAGAGTCTCTGCTCAAGCGTAAGTGCGTAACCCAACCAAAACCCTTCTCCCCGATTTCAATTCCCATTCCCCAGCCCCAGCGAAAGCACAAAACCCCTCCGCCTCTCTCTCTCTCCCTCAAGTCTCAACATTCCCAAACAAGTAAAGAACCTCGCTTCCTGCTTCTTCTCTCCGTCTAGCCATGGCGGACGTTGTCCAGCTCCGGTTGGAGCGCATGGCGGAGGAGCTCGAGGACCTCGAGAAACGCGGGCTCTTCTCGCGCGCCGAGCTCGACTCCATTGTGCGCCACAGGAGGGAATTCGAGTTTCGCCTCAAGCGCCCCTCTCCGCTCAAATCCGACATCATCGCCTATATTGACTACGAGCTCAACCTCGACGCCTTGCGCCAACTGCGAAGGAAGAAGATCCTTGGCCAGATGAAGAGGAACAAGAATAGGTCTAGGAGGTGGAACAAGTCCATTAGCGACTGGGCAGGGGTCAAGAGGATTTTAGGCATTTATAAAATGGCCACGCTCAGGTTTAAAGGCGATTTGGACTTGTGGTTTAAATACCTGGAGTTTTGCAGAGAGAAAAAACATGGAAGGATGAAGGAGGTTTGTTTTTCTTATATTCCAGTCATTCAGCACCATTTTTCATTCAATTGTATGTTTACTTGTCTTATTTCACTTCTTTGCTAAAACATGTACCGTTTTGCATGGAAATTGGGTTGTTATGACTTGGAATATTAAACTTGACGTGCTAAACCTTTTTATTGTTAGATGTCACTACAGTGTTAATCATAATTGTACTGGTCCCAATTGCTTGTCCTATCAGATAGTATTTTTTTTCTACTGCAGTACAGTGTTAAATATGATTATGCAATGAATGCATATGCGATTGTAGCATATTTAACAACCCCCTTCATTTTCGTGCTTGTTAGGCACTAGCTCAGGCAATCCGTTACCACCCAAAGGTTCCAGGCCTCTGGATATATGCGGCTGCATGGGAGTTCGACCACAACCTGAATGTGGAGGCAGCACGTGCATTAATGCAATCGGGCCTCAGGTCATGCCCCAAATCTGAAGATTTGTGGATTGAGTACCTTCGCATGGAGCTCACTTACCTAAACAAACTCAGGGCCAGAAAGCAAACTTTAGGTGAGAATGTACTGATTGGTAATGACAAATGGAAAGAAGATAACAAAGATGCCTTCATGGATTTGAATGAAGGCTCATCTGAGGACCCCTTCTGGAAAAAAGGGTTGTTGATGCTTCATATTATATACCAGGGGGCAGTCAAGGCAGTACCAGAAAGTTTTGAGCTGAGGAAAAAGTTCTTGGAGATTCTCTATGCAGCTAGCTTAGGGGACACAAATAAGCTAAAGGAAGAGGTAATGAATGATTTGAGGAGAGATTTTTCAAAGGATGAGGGTTTTTGGAATTGGTTCGCCTGGGTACAAATTGGAGGTATTAAGAATTTGGAGGAGTCGAGTACAGATGAAGCCGTTTGCAAGATAAATAAGGCTGTTAAGGTGAGGCCGACTATTTATTATGAAATATCCAAATCCATATTAGGATGATGTTACTCTGGTATAATAATGTATAAATGTTAAGATCATTAAAAATGGCATTTTCTAATATGTTTTTCTGGAGAGCTTTTAGATTAGGAGTTAGATTTTTGCCGTTTTAATTCGATTTCAGATGTCATGCCGGTTCCAAACATGTGAAAGTACATGTTGCTTTGCAGTGTTGTTAGGTAGTCTACTGGCACTGAAGGTGCATATACTTTCATAACTAAAAATCTGATTCTAACCAAATGAGAAAGTAATCAATTTTTATACTTGTGTTTAGGTTTATGAGGAGGCCATTAAAAACTTGCCTACCGAGATAATGTTCTCTTTCTATGCAAAATTTTGGACTGACATGCTGCATGAATCTGAACATTATGGAATTGATGTATCCACATCTCTACTCAAGGTGTATCAACAAGCAGAGGCAGCTGGGTGCTTAACTGAGCAGCTTGCTTGCAATTATGTTAAGTGTTACATTGAAATTGGAAAATTTAAGGAGGCTAGAGAACTCGTAGAGAGGCTGTGCAGTGAAGCTCACCTTTTAGCATCTGGTGAGATGTGGTTTTTGAGGGTCTCGGTCGAGTTAAAATGGGTTACATGTGAGTCGACCTCGATTGAAAAAGAGAAATTGGAGTCTATTCTTTGCCTTGTAAAACGTGCATCTGAAAATGTATCAGCATCTGAAGCTGAGGGTTTGTGGCTGTTGGTAAGTAGTGTTACTTCTTAATTTGGTTTGTATGCGTCTGCATGCATTTCTGTGCGTGTCGGAGGGAGAGATTTCCTTGAACTGATAAATGTTTACTTTCCAGGCCTTAAAGATTTTCTCCAATGACAAGCGCTATTTTGAAAAACTGGTGAAATTGGCCACATTTGCAATTGCTAAGTCAAGTGGTGGTGGGGCCACTGTTGCTCGTGCTGTTATCAGTTCAGTTCTCCAGAAGGATGGCATTAGACATGCAAGAGATATGTACAAGCAGTATGTATAATTTCTATAACATTTACACTTATCTTGGAGATTTTCCAAGCAGCAGTTGAAAATTTGAATGTACTTAAGTACTTGGATCGAATGTTGAAAATACAATTTGGTCGTATAGTAATAACTAGTAAGATTAACTGGAGGTGGCAAATTAACTTATCTTCTGGCTTACTTCCATAAATAATTTAATAACAACAGATAACTCTTTCTTGGAAGTTAGAATTAATTAATTGTTAACAATCAGACAATCTCTTATTTGCTGGTTCTTCAATTCTACTCTTCCAGATTTATATCTTTGCCTCGTCCAAGCATAGACCTATTCAAGTTCTGCATAGAACTCGAATTCAACCTTGCATCTTTTGAACATGAGAAAGGTGCCCTTGCTAATGTGCGCAAGCTGTACGAATTGGCCCTAGGTTTCTATTTGCAGGACAAGGAGCTCTGGAGAGATTATTACATGATGGAAATGAAGGTTTGCTTTGTTCTCTCATATTCTTTATCAAAACAAAGTGACCCTTGAATTGCAGCAGGAGGTGCAATTTGTGATTATACTATGGGATGAATGATTTAGAATAAATTAGCCATTTTAGTTGGATATAGTAAAGAACAGCTTTGTATCTTTATAGTAAAAGCATAATACAGTTTTTTTGAATCAATTGTGAACCCAGATACTTGATAAAAGAGGAAATGGAATGAAACCATAATACTATAGTTTCTTTGGAGTTTTTTAATTTTATATTTTTAATTTGATCTATTTTAATCTGTTTATTAATAGGTGGGAACGTCTGAAACTGCAAGTGCTGTGTACTGGCGTGCCAGAAAGACACTGAAATCAGACCCCACTTCTACATGACTCAGATCAAAATTAATGGAGCCGCTTATTTAAATTTCTTTTGTAGCATTTATTGAATTATTTTGTTGCTCAACTTTGATTAATTTTTGTTCCCCTTTTTGGTAGTCTTTTGGAACCCGGTGTTATATTAACGTGATGTAACATTTTATTTGGATTTGTGTGAAAATTTTGTTCCCTGTTGGCTGTTTGCTTTTGAAGTATTTTTTTTTCTTTTAATATAGTATTGGTATCAGAGTTATTCAATTATGTTTAATTTTCAATTATGTATAAGTTTCTTCATGTAAAATTTACGGGAATGACCAGTTCAGTTTGTGTTGTACGCATCTCCTCACGGATCAACACAAAACTAGGAACTATATTAAAATCCCACATCTACACGCGAATCTCAAAGCTCAACTACTACTTGCAATGATCTGACGCTCTGAAAAACGGGAGCGATACAACGATGAAAATTTCAAGCTTGTTGTTGATAATTGATAAATGATACCCCAGAGGAAAATACCTCAACAGAACCCAAGTGTCCAATCACCAACTACTATTTCTCAATCTTTCAAGAGTATAAAGGACGAGACTAAAGGATAAGTCCTCTAACACGATACGCCATTAAAATTAAGCCATGGAGGTTCTCAGCAATCCCTTCTCTCGTCTCTCAAGAGGACCATCACTCAGGAGCAGCAGAACCCATCAGAGGCCAAGCTTTCTCTTGCAAGTAGAGAAGCAGAGAGTAGTGCTGAGGCTGCATGTCAGCTCTCACACAAGACTTGGAGCTCAGCCAATGGACATGGCTCTCAGTTTAGCTGATGCACCACCTCGTGACCCTGTGGTTATGCTCAAAGTCAGGTGAGAAATCAAACAGCAGTAGTTAATTCCCCTTCTAATTTATAAGAAATACTGGAACAAGAAACAAGAATAAAGTAGAAGATGCACTCTGAAAATGTAACCTTTGCTGTATCCTTCCTCCCACTTTATGAGAAAAAAAGACAATTGAGTCAGAGGTTACAGGTACATGGTAAATTTTTTTTATACTGCTCTGAAATCTCGTTTTTTTTTTCTTTTTGTGTGATTTTGCAGTGTATTGCTCATTTTCGTTTATTGGATCGCCAATTTCGTAGTGCCACATTTTATTATGAAGGGTTTTCAACAGGACGAAACCCCAGAAGACAAACGCTCGTCATAAGAACAGCAGCATGAAACTTTACAACAACAAGCCTTTAATCCCAAATAAATTGGGGTAGGCTAGAAATGAAACCCAATCGGAAAACATAAGATCAAAGATCTCAAATATCAGTGATAAAAATGAATATGATGGAAGAAAAAAATAAAATAAAATAATAATAATAATAATATATAAATAAAGATAATAATGATAATATGCTAATAATAGTAGCAATAATAACAATAATAATAATAGTACAATAAACCTTTATTATAAAATCTATTTCTAATTTCTAAAATTCTATTTTAAAATCTAATTCTAAATTCTAAATCCTAAAATCCTATCTAAACCTCTATTTCTGAAATCTATTTCCAAATTCTAAATCCTAAAATCCTAAAAAATCTAAGAATATGAAGTCTATAACTCTACTATTAGACTCTAACTCCTAAATCATGGTTCAGGTACATGAATCGCTATCTTCCATGCATTCCTATCCAAAGCAAGCTCTTTGGGTATATTCCATTCCTTCAAATCTTTTTTTATTGCTTCCTCCCATGTCAATCTCGGTCGACCTCTTTCTCTTTTTGTATTTTCAGGACGATTTAAAATACCGCTGCGTACTGATGCTTCAAGAGGTCTTCGTTGGATATGACCAAACCATCGCAAACGATGTTGGACTAGCTTCTCTTGAATTAGTGCTACCCCAAGTTTGTCCCTAATATCATCATTTCTGATTCGATCTTTCCTTGTGTGGCCACATATCCAACGCAACATCCGCATTTCAGCTACACTCATTTTCTGGATGTGTTGTCCTTTTGTAGCCCAACATTCTGTGCCATACAACATCGCGGGTCTAATCACCGTCCTGTAGAACTTGCATTTTAGTTTGTTTGGGACCTTCTTGTCACAAAGAACACCAGATGCTTGTCTCCATTTTACCCATCCAGCTCTTATTCTATAACTAACATCTTCATCGATCTCTCCTTCACTCTGCAACATCGATCCCAAATACCGAAATGTGTCATTCATGGATACTACTCGTCCATCCAAACTAACATCTCCGTCATCTAAGTTTTCCCCGCTGAACTGATACCTCATATATTTAGTTTTTGTCCTACTAAGTCTAAAACATTTCGATTCTAAAGTTTGTCTCCACAACTCTAGTTTCTGATTGACTCCAATTCTGCTCTCATCAATCAGCACCACATCATCAGCAAAGAGCATACACCAAGGAATATCTTCTTGTATGTCATTTGTGATCTCATCCATCACTAAGGTGAAAATATATGGACTCAATACCGACCCTTGATGTAATCCTATCTTAATAGAAAATGTATCGGACTCGCCGTCACATGCTCTGACACAAAGTCACAGCATTTGTGTACATATCTTTAATAAGGGTAACGTACTTTGTTGGGACTAGTTTCCTTTTGAGTGCCCACCACATGATATTTCTCGGAATTTTATTATACGCTTTCTCTAAATCAATAAATATCATATGTAGGTCTTTCTTCTGTTCTCGATGTCTCTCCATAAGTTGTCTTATCAAGAAAATCGCCTCCATAGTGGACCTCCCATGTATAAAACCAAACTGATTTTTAGAGACAGTTGTCAGTTTTCGTAAACGGTGCTCGATCACTCTCTCCCAAAGCTTCATGGTATGACTCATAAGCTTAATTCCTCTGTAATTAGTACAACTTTGAATATCTCCTTTATTCTTGAAGATTGATACTAATATACTTCTTCTCCACTCATCAGGCATCTTATTGGACCGAAAAATGGTATTAAATAGTTTAGTGAGCCACACTATTGCTATATCTCCAAGACATTTCCATACCTCAATCGGGATGTCATCCGGTCCTAACGCCTTACATTTTTTTATCTTTTTTAAAGCTTCTTTCACTTCAGACTCTTGAATTCTCCGAACAAATCGCCTATTGGTGTCAATTGAGTCGTCCAACTCGATCGCGCTTTTCTCACTCTCGTCGTTGAATAGCTTGTCGAAGTATGCTCTCTATCTGTTCTTAATCTCCTCATCTTTCACCAAAAGTCTATTAGCCTCATCCTTAATACATTTAACTTGGTGGAAGTCTCTTGTCTTCCTTTCTCGAAGTTTAGCCATCTTGTAGACATAATTTTCGCCCTCTTTCGTATCTAATTTCCGATACAACTCCGTATATGCCTGACCCTTTGCTTCGCTCAAAGTTTTTTTTGCATTTCTTCTAGCTTCTTTGTACTTCTGTATGTTTTCATCACTCTTGTTGTGATGTAAACGTTTATAACATTCTTTCTTCTCATTAATAGCCTTTTGTACTTCATCATTCCACCACAAAGTGTCTTTAGGTTCACGTTTATTTTCTCTAGTTACTCCAAACACTTCTATAGCCACCTTCCGAATGTGAGTCGCCATCTTCTTCCACATATTATCCGCATCCTCACCTTCGTTCCACGATCCTTCTGTAATAACTCTATTCATAAACACCTGAGAAACGTCCCCTTTGAGCTTCCACCACCTCGTTCTCGTTATTTTCATACCTCTATCTCGCCGAACGCATACCTGAAAACAAAAATCAGCCACCAAAAGTTTGTGTTGTGTGACAACACACTCGCCAGGTATAACCTTACAATCCATACAGTTTGGTCTCTCCTCCCTTCTAGTCAGGACAAAATCGATCTGGCTCGAGTGTTGGCCACTTGAAAGTAATTAAATGCGATTTTTTCTTTCTAAAGAAGGTGTTCGCTACCATGAGGTCATAAACTATAGCGAAGTTCAAGATGTCTTCTCCCTCTTGATTATGTTCGCCATATCCAAAACCCCCATGTACCCTCTCAAACCCCCCTCTAACTGTGCCAACATGACCATTAAGATCACCTCCAATAAAGAGTTTTTCACTGCTAGACACTCCTCTAACCATGTCCTCTAAGTCTTCCCAGAATCGTCTCTTGACATCATCGCTCAAACCTACTTGTGGGGCATACGCACTGATGACGTTCAAGACCAAATCTCCAAAAATCAATTTAATCATGATGATCCTGTCCCCTTGTCTCCTAACTGCGACAACTCCATTCTTGAGGCTCTTATCAATTAAGATGCCTACACCATTTCTACTTCGTTCTTTTCCCGTGTACCACAATTTAAAGTCTGTATTCTCCACCTCCTTAGCCTTCTGACCCGTCCATTTAGTCTCCTGAACACATAAGATATTAACGTGTCTCTTAATCGCAGTATCAACTAACTCTCTTAGCTTACCTGTTAAGGACCCTACATTCCAACTATCTAAACGAATCCTACTTTCCCTGACTAGCTTCTTTGCCCCTCGCACTCGTCGAGTCAAGTGCGAAGACCCTTGTTCATTTGACACTACATCGGGGCGCCGATGCAGCGCGTCACTAAGGTGATGACGATCCGGCCCTCGCTCACTTGTCACCATATTCGAGTTTCAATATGGCGCGCCACTAAGGCGGTGACGACCCGACCCTTGTTTTCTTATCACCATATCCGGGTTCCAATATGGCGCGTCGCTAAGAGGGTGACGCCCCAACGGAAATTGATTGGGTTTCATTTCCATAAAAATTGGCTGTTTTAGTGCAGGGCTCGCCACACCCACCACAACCCTCCTCCTTTATTTTGACTTGGGACAGACTATGTAGAAACTAGTCCACACAGGCGGAGTTAGCATGAAACTTTATTTTAATATATTACTTGACCTTATATTTTGTTTTTCTTTCATTGTTATGCATCTTGATATGTTGGAAAACTAATTCCCACAGGATATTTTCATCTAGAATATATCAAAACTTTTTTCTTTTTGTGCCATTTGTTCTGAAAAAAAAAATCAAAACTCAGGAACTGTGAAAAAGGTTCGATGGTGAAAATGGGTGTTCATGCATGACCGCCCTTTTCACTTAATTCTAACAAATTATTTCCTAACGAGCACTACAATTGTCTAAATTTAATAAATTATTTTTTATTTCAAAGCTGACTCAGCTTGCAGCTAAATTCTTGATAATTAGTGAAGTAATGAGAGAAGCAAGTCTTGGTACAAGCAACCATCCGAGAAGCTCAGTACAAAAGTAGACGAATTTAACTGCCAGAATTAGTTATCAGCAATTGATATACACGGGCCACCTACTTAAATGCCCAATTGCACTTAGATTAGCACAATCCTACATGCATCATATATGCAGTAGTACCTTATATGACACGGATGGTTAAAATCAAGCCATAATGGTCACTGACAACAACGGGTTGGTTCTGGAATTCCACAGTAGATTCACATGGTACAACTACTGGTGTCTCCTCTACTGATATTTCTACTTTGCCAACTATTTCAATATCCACCAGTTGAAAAAATTTCAATTTGCACAGGATCCGATCCAATCTTTCGCATAACATCTTGCGTCCTTTACACAAAGGGTTCCATTTAGCGTCAAAAGTGTAGCCTGGTTTGTGCGGCCTTAGGTGCTCCCATGCATCAATCCAACCAGGTTCTAGAGGAAAAGAATCATTACTGTTTCTCCAATCCATGTCACCACCAAAAATTATGTGCGGGCAATGGCGCAATTTTTCTATCGCCTACTTGGCTTGAGACATCCTCTTTTCTGTGAAACTGTTATAATATAATATATCTCGGTGGAAGGAAGAGAGAATAATTCTGAAATTTCTTTCTATTTAAACTATATCTTCTATTTCTCTTACACTTTTTCTCTTCTCTCTTACTTGCTTACAACAGAATATAAGTCTATTTATAGCCTTAGACATAACTCTTAAAATTCGTAATAAAAACATATAATAAAAACAAAATTCTAAACAACACCCTTTCACTAAAATCGTCATAACTCTCTGTAGGGAACTCCAAACAACTTGGAATTTGAACCATTGAAAACTAGACTTCAATAGCTTTCCATCCATAGATTATACACTAAATTTCATGTCCATTTGACCCTTCAAATGCTGTCATTAATCAGTCTTAAAATTCTGTCAAAGTGCTGAAGCTAAAAAGTCTCCCTTTATTTTCTAATTTATTTAACTTTAATACTAAAATTAAGTTTATCTTTCAACAGGAACTGTTTAGATGGCTTGTTGCTATGAACAAATCACTTCTGTCATTGAATTCTGTTTTAGTTACGAGGAGCGCACCTCCTTTGGAGAAAGTTTCTGAGTCTAGAGAATTCATTGGTAATTTGGAGAACTGCAAGATATAAAATTATGTTATGCATTTCCTTTTGGAGGTATGGTATTGGTGCAGACATAGATACTGGTATTGGATCACACACAAATCAGGGCAAAGTTGATTTTACCTATATTTTGTGCTTGGCATTGACCTTAGGAATAATGATAGTATGACAGTATATAATTTTGGATATATATCTAAAATTGTATTTCAAAAATGGGAGGTTAATGTTAGAAACAAGGATCTTAGAAACCCCACCACTGCACAGTTATCTTTCTCAGCCACACTCTTGTAAGAATCCCATATTCGACAACTTCTCAGTATTTTTTCCATCTGTGAAAAGTCACTTCCTAATGCAATTAAAATAATAAATGAGATAGATCAGTAAAGAAGAATACTAAAAAAAAAAGAACAGGAAGAATACCAGTAAGTCCTGCTCTATAGGCCAAGTCTAAACAGTTTTAGGACATGGTATGAAAGAGAACCACATCAGGCATATGTGTTTGCAGGAGAAGTGTAAGTGCTAGCATTCTCGCATTTAATGACATTTTCTGTGGGTGACAGAGGTTGTATGTCATGATCTTTATCTCTTTCTGAATAAGCTTGTTACATCACAGACTTTATCTGACAGTAAAATAACGAAAAAAATAAGAACAAGAATTAACAAAATTCTGCACCTGAAACACAACAGTATTTCTTTGGCATACTAATTGGCTTATGTTCCACATTACCTTGCAAATGAGAGACAGCAGTATGTGGAGTTTCCATCACTTGAAGTTGAGGTAGATGGATAGGGGAGGAAATGCCTTTCAATGAACGGTTCATTATTCGTTCCTGCTGAGGCAATTAATCTTGCTTAAACCATATACACCCCACAATCTCAAAGTACCGATGACAACCACTAAAGAACAAAAGTTAGCAAATTTTATCCTCGTTTCTTGAAAAGAATCATTCGACTTCTTTATCATCTCTTAAAACTTGAAAGAGATTTTAAAAGAGTACACTACTCTACTTTAATTGAGAAAGCTTTTCCTTTGCAGGTAAGGCTGACGACTGACGACACTAGTCACACTACTCACACTATCCAGAGTATAAAAAAGCAAAACAAATTCAACACTGGCTAAAATTTTAATCTTTCGAACGTAATGCTAAAATTTGACAAATAGAAAATAACAGACTCGTAATTTCTAAATACCCATGACCCATCCCAAACCTATTTATTTTCTTCTAACAGAAGGAAAGAAAAAAAAATAAAAAGAGAGAGTTTATATAGAGACTGAACTGGAAATCTCACAGTTCCAATCTATAATTGGATTTTTTCCATTGGTGCCCATTAATTATAATCATGGAACTGACTGAACAGAGCGAGCCACGAACTTTTTTGCCAGTCGTAATCCATATATGAGAGCAGAGGGGTTGTCATATTAAAACTACTAAACTTTTTTTTTTTTTAACTAAAACAGCATTGTCTAAATATTTTAGTGTATAGACCAATTTTGTCCTTCTCTCTCAAAAAAAAAATTGTGTCCATTAAATAATCCTGTTAAAGTCAATTTTTTCTTTGTGTTTATAAAATAAATCACGGAGCAATCAGTGCCACCATCGATATCGATCATCATGATATCATTAATTAGTATCATAATTATGAGTGCATCATAAATCGCCAAAATACGTAATAAGATAACTCTAACATATATATCATAAGTCACATAATATACATGATAAAATATCTAAATGTGCATCATAATTCATTAAATTTACATAATAAAATATCTAATATGTATCATAAATCTAATTTACATCACAAGACTAATGCACATCATATCTCACTTTAATATGCATTATAAGTCTAATGCGCATCATTACTAACTTTAATGTAAATTATAACCCTAATGTAAATCAGATTTATGATGCACATTACTGGGATCAACAATGATGATATCCGCTAAATATTTTCAAATAAACCGTCCTTTAATTATCTCTCTAATGTATAGTACTTCTTTATAGTGTATGCTGAGTCTCTTCTCTGGCTGGACATCTTCTATTGACAAACTAGCCGAGAACACGTTCTTTAACAATTAAATGTGAATTATGCCATAAATAATATTTTAAATTACTTACAATTAAAAAAAATGAAAATAACAATATCACATAACAATACAATCAATAAATTGTTTGAAGTAAACTTAAAATTATGAGATACGGAACATATTTTTTTCAGACATGGGTGTACAGAGGGGATGACAATAAATAGAATAATAAATTGTCATTAATATAAAGAAAGGTTAATTGCATAGTCCAATAGAAAAAACAGTGAGAGCTTCCTATTAGGCGCGAATATGAAGATTCTCTTTAATCAATTAAAAATTTTAAATAATAATATTCTAGAAATCCAAAGAAATAAAAGAGGATAAAAAATATTAAACTTTAATTAAGATATTAAAATTATTGATATTTTCATGAGAAAATTGACTATTTACAATGTATACAGACACGCTGGAAATCACCCCAGAACAAACACAGCAGGCATGCATGCAATTCAGAATTTTATTTTATTGTTTTCGTCAGCTTCGCTAAATTGTACAGCAAAACGTGCAGCGAGTAATATTCTTAATTAAACCGAACTCATTCAAGTATCAGAATTATTTTTCAACAATAGATGTACATGGAACCTGCAGCCACTCACATTGCCAATTACACAGAGATTTGCAATTTGCCAATATTACAAGCAATTATGATTCTATATGACACGGACGGTTAAAATCAACCCATAATGATCGCTTATAATAACAGACTGCTTACAGAAATTACCCAATTCGCATGGGACAACAACTGGTATTTCCTTGTTGCCAATTATTTCAATATCCACCAGTTCAAAGTTATTTAATTTGCACAAGAACCTATCGAATCTTTCGGGTAACATCTTGTGGTATTTTAAAAAAGGGTTGTTCTCTGTGTCAAAGGTGTAACCTGGTTCGTGGGGCTTTATGTGCTGCCATGCATCAATCCAACCGGGTTTTAGAGGAAAAAAGCCATCCTCGTTTCTCCAATTCATGTCACCTCCAAGAATTATGTTTGGGTAATGGTGTAATTTTTCCATGGCTTCCTTGGCTTGAGACATCCTCTTGTTCCAATCTTTAAAAGGTGTTGTAGAGTTCCATGTTGAGCACTTTAGATGGCTTGTTGCAATGAACAGTTCCTTTCCATTGTTGCATTCTGTTTTAGTTAAGAGGAGCTCACCACCTTCTGTGAAGACCAATGAATGCAGAGAATTCATTGGCAATTTGGAGAACTGTATTTAGGAGATTAAATTGTGTTAAGCCTTTTCTTTCAATGGTTCTCTACAGACTGAAATACTGGTAAGATTGAGGTACTAGATTCTATATATATATATATGCTTGGCGATTGACCTTACTAATACAATCAGTATCTAATTTTGGATATATATTTACAAGAATACTTTATTAAATTGGAGGTGAATGGTAGAACAAGGATCTTAGAAACCTCACCACTATGCAGTTACTCCCCATAGCCACACACTCGTAAGAATCCCACATCCGAAAACTACTGAGGATCTCTTGCATCTGTGAAGTTGTCTCCTAATGAAATAAAAATAAGAAATGAGATGGACCAGTAAAGAGATATACAAAAAAGAGAGATAAAGTATATCAGTGAATCCTGCTCTGTATGTCAAATCTAATCAGATTTATTACATTGTACCTGAAAGAGAACAACATCTGGCGTATGTTTTTGCATGAGAAATGTAAGTGCTCTCATTCTTGCATGTAACTCTTTCCTTGGGTGAGATAGATTGTAAGTCAGGATCTTTATTTCTCTCTGAACAAAACTTCCAGAATAACAAACTTCATCTAACAGAGAAAGGTAAAGAATTAAAAAAAAAAAAAAGAAGTCTCCAAGACAGGAAAAAAGTCTTCAACAATCTAAATGAATTTGATCTAATGACTGAAAGTTGTTTGAAAATTTTACAATAGCGGGCAGAGAGAAGCATTAGTGTAATGCATAAGAAATAGAAATCTCTCAATACTGTAATTATGATTTTTTACCAAACAAAGTGAACTAATTATATTTAGTTTTTTGACATAGCCGCCTTTAGTAATTCAATCTCAAAATCAATCAAAAGTTTTTTCCCCTAAAAGATAGTGTGCTGGAGCAAGTTTCTTGCCAAAATTTACACATGAAGGCATGGAGAATAATAGCAATATTTTAGGCACAACACTTTGTTTATCTTACATATTACCTAGCAACTCAGACTCAGTATCAGTGTAGTCACTGTCAGTTGAAACTGAGGTACTGTCTGACTGATCGGGGAGCAACTGTCTGTCAGTGAACTGTTCTTGGTTCGATTGTGATAATTTCAAAACACCAACGAAAACTACCACTATAGCACATATCTCAATCAAAGTTAGCCCTGTTTCTTGCGGAGAATCATTCGACTCTTTTGTGTTTTTTGCTGTCATATAGTAACTCATATCATTAGGAGCATGAGAGAGAAAAATAAATAAACAGATGATAAAAAAATATTAAAAATAGTACCAAACTGGTTAATTTGTTCCATCTCTTGGTTTCCCATGTAACTGAACTTCCTGTAAGTTAATTGGAAGAAAGATGACATATGGAAATATTAAAATTACTGATAGTGTATTACATGAATGCTCATAGAAGGCTAGCTTCCATGCAAGTGCAACTGCAGCAACTTTAGTTCCGGCTAACACCAATTTTCTAAGCCTCCTGGAAAATGGAAGTTGATTATCCATGATCTCCTCGCTCTCTCTTCTCTTCCTAGCTTAGTCAGGACTCAGGAAAGGAGTACTTTATTTATTTATTTCTAGTGGAAAGAAATGTGGATATGTACAAGCAGGACAGGAGTACTTATTATCTGTGAAACATTTAATCTTTACATAAAGCAGCGCGATAAAGATTTGAAAAAAGTAATATGTGGACTTTTAAAAAGGCTTTTGCTTTGTAGGAAGGAACCGATTCTCCTATTATCTCTCATCCCGACGGTTCCCATCGCATAAAAAACGAACGCAACCGATTCTCCTATTATTTCTTGCTCATCTTTGTTAACAATTTTAAATAAGCAATTGTTAGCAAATGTGCGGTTCATGACGGGAGCGCGAAAAGGGTTAATAACGGTTTTCATTTACAAACCGTTAGCAAATCATTCTTCACTAACGATTTCAGTGCATAAACCATTAGCGCAGCCGGCTTCAATAGCGGTTTTAAGATTGAAACTGTTAGCAAAGGTTAGCACAGAAATTTTTTAAAAAATATTTAGTAATGGTTTTGTGTATATAACTGTTAGTAAAGGTTTGTGCGGAAAAGTTTTTTTAATACATTTGGTAACTTTTTTTTATTTATAACCGTTAGGAAACTTTATTTTCTTTTGTTTTCTTTTTTGTTTTCTGTAGCCAGTCCATTTGCTAGCCGTATATATTACCATGCCATTCACCACATTCAAACAAATTGACATGTATATAAATAGTTTCCAACAGATTAAAAAATATATACATCACACATGTATTTAGAAATAATTTCACATATATATTAAAAATATAAAAATTTCAAAACAAATGTTAGAACAAATTTACAACAAGGTCATATATTTTGGTTAATAAATTGAATAACCATTTGTTTTAACTCATCAATTAAATCTTGCTGATATGGTGCTGGATCCGACTCAATGTACTGTTCAAAGGAATACATATTTTCATGAATTTTGATTATATTATTAATATATATAATTAAAAATATGTATTATAAGTTTTTCATACCTCAGGCAAATCATTCGACTTGTAGTAAATTATGATTATGTCATGTATTAAGCTCATGATATAATAATTGCATTCCTTACCATCGAGTTGTGTTAGACTCTAAAAAAATAATAAAAGTACCATGACATAATTATAACACCAAATATTATGATATTTTATAATTTTAATTAGGTGCAGATTTTGTACCGTTCGTCTGACATATTTGAATCGGATGTTCTTCTTGTTCTTATTATATATTATCCAATAATGTCATAATGTCCTACAAATTTAATTACCATATTAGTATAAGTTTTATATATTTACATTTTATTGATAAAAAAATGAAAGAACTTACATATTTAGTAAATTCTGAATGCGCAACCCATTTATGTCATGATTCACGGGATTCAGGACAAACATAATTATTCGACATACTGATAACAAGAAGGATCCAATGACTCCTACAATTGATATTTAAGTTTTAGAAAAAGATAAATTTCAGAAATTAAAAGTCTTAAAAAATATTATTTCTTACCCCTCCACGTATAGTAAGAACAAGTAACGACTTTCGGCACGTAGCAACATGTCATTCAAGTATCTTGTTGCTGGTGTAAAATCAGTTTGGATGACCCTTTCTGAGCATTTATATGGACAAATAAAGCCACAACTGATGATTTCAAATGTTTTGCACCGATTTGTCAAAATTCTACATGTATATCATCACAATTATTATATATATTCTTCAATTAAGCAAGTATTAGGTTCAAAAAAGTTACATGCAGAAAATCTGAAGAATCGAGACGTTGAGCATGTCATTCGTTAAAAGTTCCATTACGTCTTCAGTGCACACGTGCACTTTCCCTTGATACCCGAACACCTCCTCTTAAAATTCTTTCTGAATAGGCTCATCCTCAGGCTGATTCATTAACATATGATATATATAATTTGACGTCGAGTCAAGGTTATTCACCACAGCATCGTCGAGAAGCGGTGGTTGATCAATAGCCAACGACGCACTTGGCGCTTTCTCTTTGCTTTTCCTTTTGGAGGGGAGCTTTTTCAATGTGATATCCTATATTAAAAATATTAGTACATAAAAAAGATAATTTAAATATAGACTTAGCAAATAATTGAATACCTATTGAATCAGCTACACTAGACTCGTGGGTCACTTGAGGTGAACCCCCAATTAAGTCAACTAGACAATGACTACCGTCCGTTAGATAAAGAAGATTATAATCGCGACAGCCATCCATCACGCAATCGGTTGAAACCCTGTGGTAATCGTGGCACTGTGAATCATGTCATCCCCTCTCAGAATAACTCTCCCCTCCGCCATAAGAACTCATTTCTCGGCAAAAGTGCGACCTTTTTTCGCGCTTTCCTCACTCAGCGAGTGTTGCGAAAGAAGGACACATAATCACCCTTAAGCGCGCATCAAATGATTTTTATAGATTTGGGATACATATTTAAAAACTTTTTAGTGATTGTGGGGTCTTTAAGATTCTAATAGGCGCAAACCCCCATTGTTAATTACTCTGGGCTGTGTACCCGAGGAACCTCTGATTAAAAAAAATAAATAAATATAATAGCTAAGCAATTTAAGTGGTCATTGTGAATAAAGGAAGAGAAGATAGGAGGACTTTTAAGGGTAGCCTACACCTTATGAAACTCAATTAATGACAGTTCAAATCATGAGCCTCAATTAATGGCGGCTTCGATCATGAGTCTCGATTCATGGCAATTCAGATCATGAGTTTCGATTAATGACAACTCAGATCATGAGCCTCGGTTAATGGCAGCTCAGACCATATAAATTTCAGTACACAGAATGTGAAGCTTGAACCGTTATGCCAGCTCAGCATCAAGGACTGGTGAATCAGAAAGACAAAGAAGATTTTTATTGTCTTAACTGATCTTCTAAATCATGAACATGAAGCGCTATGTCAGCTCATACATCTATGCATTCAAATATCTCGATATGGATACTGAATGATTTTCGAGATGTAAGATATTGAGTTAAGACTCCTTACCAACTCAAATATCAACATCGAGATGAATTTTTTCAGATACATGATGTGAATACAATCGTTCTACTCGCTCAACATCAAGATCTGATGAATCAGAAAGGCGGAGTTTGACCCATTTCTCGGTCTTTACTGTTCTTCTAGATTATGAATCCAAAGCGCTGCGTCAATTCATAAATTTAGGCATTTAGAGTGTCGATGATCCATATAGAGACTTGAATGATTTTTGAGATACGAGACATTGAGTTAAATCTCCATACCAACTCAAATATCAAGATCAAGAATTGATTTTTATTTCGGGTTGAGTTTGATTTACTTTGAAAATTGAATTTTTATTTTATTTGTCAAAAAGGATGAAGTCTTTTATTTCTTTTTGTTATTTTATTTTTCTTTCGTTTATGTAATTAGATTTATTCATTTTATTTATTTATTT
Source organism: Schoenoplectus tabernaemontani (assembly GCA_037127355.1). NCBI lineage: Eukaryota > Viridiplantae > Streptophyta > Magnoliopsida > Poales > Cyperaceae > Schoenoplectus > Schoenoplectus tabernaemontani. The sequence goes on from JAZBJN010000033.1 coordinate 216,081, forward strand.
TGAAATTTTAAAACATTATTTAATTTTGGTAAAAGGATAGAATCCTATATTTCTTTTAATTTGTTTTATTATGTGTTTAATTTTAGTTATTTTATTTTATTTTATTTTTATTGATGTTTGAAATTTATTTTTTTACTTGAAGTTTGTTTAATTTTTAAAGTTGATTTAGTCAATAAGAGTTATATATTATATTTTTACTTTTTATTTTATTTTTCTTATTTTATCTTTGTTTGTAGTTTATTTAATTTTTTAGATGAGCTTCTCTTATGAAATCTGTATTGAAGATTCATCTCCGCCCCCTTTTATTATTTAACTATGCTTGAAAGAACCATGGATGGAGGGCTTCACCGATTTCATAATAAACGTAAGAGAAATATAGAAATATGTCTTTAAATATTTTAGTTCTATGTTATTTGCATGCTAATAAAAAAAAGAAATCAAATTAAAAAGTTATGTAGTCCTAAATCTAAATCATGCAAAAAGAAAGATAATACAAATAAACTTGAGTTTTAACTTCCTCTCTTTACTGGTAAATACCAAATCAGAACTAATAGCTCATCAGAGGATCATCAGTCTCTATTAATTGCTACTTTATTGAACTTTTGATTTTTTTTTTCAAAGAAGTTTCATCACAAAGAAACAACGAAATGAAAATGCAAATGCCACTTATGAAAATGCAACAGAAATAAAGAAATGAAAATGCAAATTGAACTTAAGAAGATGAAAAGAAACATGGCTCTCAGTTTAGCTCTCACACAAGACTTGGAGCTCAGCCAATGGACATGGCTCTCAGTTTAGCTGATGCACCACCTCGTGACCCTGTGGTTATGCTCAAAGTCAGGTGAGAAATCAAATGATGGGGTTCTTCTTAAAATAAATGTCAAATGAGAAGTGCTTTTGTGAAATCCAATAAGAAGAGAGATGGATAAATTGAGCACCGTACCGATCGGTACCAATAGTTCAAGTGCAAGCCAAACAAAGATAAATAAGAAAAAATAAGCACAATCACAAGAGACACAAAATTTTTCGTGGAAAACCCTCTGAACCTGGAGGGTAAAAAACCACGGGGCACACCGGCAAACTTTCACTATACCAACAAACGGGTACAATTGTTCTTCTCAAGTTTAAACCCTAAACTTGAGGTATACATATGCAAATAGAGAGAAAATACTAGAGGTACATACCGCGAGTCAACACCCGCTTCAAAACCCCAATTTCATTCAAACCCAAGAAAACCCTAAATTAGAGAAAATGAGAAAATATCTTCTTACAAACAGGGAGAACACAATCAGAGGCAATGGAATCGAAGAGTCTGACTTCCTCTTCGTTTTCTTCTTCTTCACCACCTTCTATCTCTTTCTCCTTCTCCTTGTCTCTCTTTCTCTCTCTTCGCCTGTCTGAGACGAGCACGAAAACACCCCTTTTTTCTTTTCCTCTTCGCGTCTCACTTTTCCTCTCTGTCTCTTCTTCCGTGAGAGAGAGACCCTTTTTTTTTCTTTTCTTACCGAATTTGGGCTGGACCCATCATGGGCCCAACACCAACAATCTCCCCCTCCAGCCCATGGAGAGAGGCACGCCGGTCTTCAAGTCATCACTTGGTATCCATGTCGACAAGCCGGCGATAAAACTCAAGCTTGTCCTTCGGAACTATCTTCGTCAGCATGTCTGACGGGTTCTTATCTGTGTGGATCTTCTTCAGCTTCATCTGTTGATTCTCTATTACATCTCTCAACCAGTGAAATCTCACATCAATGTGCTTAGTTCTGGAATGATATGTAGCATTCTTGCTCAAATCCATGGCACTCTGACTATCACAGAAAACAACTGCCTCTTCATGTTGCATACCAAGCTCTAGGAGAAATCTAGTCAACCACAATAGCTCTTTACCGCCTTCCGTATTCGCAATGTATTCTGCTTCTGTAGTTGACAAAGCCACACATTTCTGCAATTTGGACTGCCATGATATAGCTCCCCCTGCAAAAGTAAACACATAACCCGAAGTAGACTTTCTGTGATCCAGATCTCCAGCCATATCAGCATCTGTGTAGCCTTCTAACACAGGTTCACCCTTTCCAAAACTCAAACACAACTTGGAAGTACATCTTAAATATCTAAGAATCCATTTCACTGCTTCCCAATGTTGTTTTCCGGGATTAGATAGAAATCTGCTTACCACACCAACTGCATGAGCTATATCTGGCCTGGTGTAAACCATTGAATACATCAAACTCCCTACAGCTGAGGAGTATGGCACTCTTGACATTTCATCCTTTTCTTTCTCCGTTGATGGACACAACTTCTTACTCAGTTTCGGATGGTTAGAAAGCGGACAACTTACTTTCTTTGCTCCTTGCATGTTGAATCTCTCAAGCACCATTTCGATGTACTTCTCCTGTGACAGCCAAAGTCTCCTGGTCTTTCTATCACGAATGATCTGCATGCCCAATATCTGACGTGCTTGACCCATGTCCTTCATGTCAAATGACTTGGACATTTCCTTCTTCAACATGTCTATCATCTGAGCATCATGTCCTGTAATTAACATATCATCAACATAAAGCAAAAGGATTAGAAATTTTCCATTAGCAAGTTTTTGAAGTAAACACATGGATCTGCCTTGGTTCTCTGGTATCCATGACTCATCATGAAAGAGTCGAATTTCTTGTACCACTGTCTTGGAGCCTGTTTCAATCCGTACAAACTCTTCTTCAACTTGCAAACCATGTTATCTTTTCCTTTTACTTCAAATCCTTCTAGCTGCACCATATAGATCTCTTCCTCCAAATCACCATGAAGGAACGTAGTTTTTACATCAAGTTGTTCAAACTCAAGGTCTAAACCAGCTACTAGACCTAACACTACACGGATGGAAGTCATCTTCACCACTAGTGAGAAAATCTCCTCAAAGTCAATACCCTGTTTCTGCCCAAAACCCTTTATTACTAGTCGGGCTTTGTATTTCATAAGTTCTCCATTTTCATCTCTCTTTAACTTGAACACCCATTTGTTCCTCAATGCCTTTTGGCCCTTAGGAAGTTGCACAAGCTCATATGTGTCATTTTCTTGCAATGATTTCATCTCATCTTTCATTGCATCCTGCCACTTAGTCTTGTCTTTATGAATTTGTGTCTTCTGAAAACTTTTTGGTTCTCCTTCTTCCGTTAATAAGATATACTCTGAAGAAAGGTATCTTTTAGAAGGTTGATGCTCTCTTTCAGACCTTCTAACTTGGAGCTCTCCTAGCTCCCCTTGATGATGTTGCCCCCCGCTCAGGAGCATCATAAATGACATCATCATCATTATCACTGTCCATCATGTCAGAGGTTTCCTCAGTGGCTTCTTCATTAGATTCATCTTCATCTATTATTGTTGATTGCACAAGTGAAGGAACTGGTGTGAGTTCTATGGACTCACCAACTCTCTCTGACTTCTTGTCGTTGTTCAGATCTATCCCTATTTGGTCTTCATAGAACACAACATCTCTGCATCTGATAATTCTCCTCTTTTCTGGGTCCCATAGTCTGTATCCGAACTCCTCATTTCCATAACCTAGAAAAATGCAAGGAGTTGCTTTGTCATCCAACTTATATCTTCGCTCCTTTGGGATATGCACATATGCTTTGCATCCAAACACTCTGAGATGAGAGTATGACACATTCTTCTTGGATCATACTCTCTCTGGTATCTCAAACTTCAAAGGAACGGATGGTGACCTGTTTATGAGATAGCATGCTGTGCGAACTGCTTCTCCCCAAAACTGCTTTGGCAATTTTGCCATTTTGAGCATGCATCGACCTTCTCAACAATGGTGCGATTCATTCTCTCAGCTACACCATTGTGCTGTGGGGTTCCAGGTACTGTCTTCTCATGTCGGATTCCATATTTCACACAATATGCTTTGAACTCTTTAGAGGTATATTCTCCATCGTTGTCAGAACGGAGACATTTTAGTTTCTTGTCTGTCTCCCTCTCTACCATGACATGAAACTCTTGAAAGTAACTAAATACTTGGCCCTTTGTTCTCAAGAAATAAGCCCACACCTTCCTAGATGCATCATCAATAAAGGTCAGAAAATATCGATTGCCACCCAACGACTCCACCTCAAAGGGACCACACACATCAGAGTAAACTAAGTCCAACACATTATGTTTCCTTTCTGATGTTTGACTAAAAGAGACTCGATGTTGCTTACCAAATAGACAATAATCGCAGGGATCTAGAACCTCATCTTTGGTCGAAGGGATGTGAGACTTCCTCGTCAGAATTTGTATCCCTTTCTCACTTATGTAGCCAAGGCGTTGATGCCACAAATTTACAGAGCTTCCAGCTTGTACCGCATTTAAGCCATTCTTAAGCACCTTTGCGTGGGTTTTGTATAAGGAGTTCCATGACTTCCCTCTTGCTACAACCATTGATCCTTTGCTAAGCTTCCATTCTCCACCTCCTAGGTAATGCTTGAATCCATCTTTGTCCAATGCATCACCTGATATCAGATTTAGGCGTAAATCAGGAATATGTCGCACATCTTTCAGTATTAACCGACAACTCATATCCGTCTGCAGGCAAATATCACCAATACCCGCAATGCATGAGTGGCTAGTATTACCCATCTTCACTGTACCAAAATCTCCAGCTTTGTACGTCATGAAGAACTCTTTATTCGGTGTAGCATGATAGCAAGCACCTGTGTCAACTATCCACTCAACTCCTTAGTGACCTTCTACATGTAGACATTGATCTTCTTCACAAGAGAGAATCACTACATCTTATGCAGTTACTGTGGCTGTGATATTTTTGTTGTCATCCTTTTTCTTCTGATTTTTGCCCTCATTCTGTAGTCTTTTTCAGGCTCTACAATTTCTCTTTATGTGACATTCTTTACCACAATGGTAGCATTGTCTTCCTTTGAACTTTGACCTGCCTCTGGACTTGCTACGACCTCTTGATTGTTGTCTGCATTCAGCTCTCCCCATGTTCTCTGTGACAAGAGCCTGTGCACCATTTGTATCAGTTGACTTCCTTCTTGTCTCTTCATTGAACAAGCTGCTAGTAACTGTACTCATGGTGACCACACCATTCGAAGCTGCATTACTGATTGTCACGACCAAGGTTTCCCAACTGTCGGACAATGATCCCAAAAGCAACAAAGCTTGTAACTCATCTTCTAAGGTCATCTTCATTGCTGACAATTGATTAATCAAGCTCTGAAACTCATTTAAATGCTCAGCAACATTGGTACCTTCTCTGAATTTAAGATTTACCAGTTTTCGAATCAAAAACGCCTTGTTAGCTGTTGTTTTCTGTTCATATAGTGACTCCAGTTTCTTCCACAACTCATGTGCGTTTGTTTCACTTGCTACATGGTGGTACACACTGTCATCAAGCCACTGTCTGATTGTGCCAACAGCTTTTCGATTCCATTTATTCCAATTAGCGGTAGTCATCTCTTCTGGCTTTGCACTTTCTCCTTCAACCAACTCATACAAGTCCTTACAGTAAAGGATATCCTCCATTTTGGATTTCCATATCTGCCAGTTGTTGTTTGTCAATTTGATCATGGTGCTACTATCTTTCATCTTAACCTACAAAAGCACGCTCAAAAGAAATCTGAGGCTCTGATACCACTTGATGGGGTTCTTTTTAAAATAAATGTCAAATGAGAAATGCTTTTGTGAAATCCAATAAGAAAAGAGATGGATAAATTGAGCACCGTACCGATCGGTACCAAATAGTTCAAGTGCAAGCCAAACAAAGGTAAATAAGAGAAATTAAGCACAATCACAAGAGACACAAGATTTTACGTGGAAAACCCTCTCAACCTGGAGGGTAAAAAACCACAGGGCACACCGGCAAACTTTCACTATACCAACAAACAGGTACAATTGTTCTTCTCAAGTTTAAACCCTAAACTTGAGGTATACATATGCAAATAAAGAGAAAATACTAGAGGTACATACTGCGAGTCAACACCCGCTTCAAAACCTCAATTTCATTCAAACACAAGAAAACCCTAAATTAGAGAAAATGAGAAAATTTCTTCTTACAAACAGGGAGAACACAATCAGAGATGATGAAATCAAAGAGTCCGACTTCATCATCGTTTTCTTCTTCTTCACCAACTTCTATCTTTTTCCTTCTCCTTCTCTCTTTTTCTCTCTCTTCGCCTGTCTGAGACGAGCACGAAAACACCCCTTTTTTCTTTTCCTCTCCGCGTCTCACTTTTCCTCTCCGTCTCTTCTTTCCAGCGAGAGAGACCCTTTTTTTTTTCTTTTCTTACCGAATTTGGGCTGGACCCATCATGGGCCCAACACCAACATCAAACAGCAGTAGTTAATTCCCCTTCTAATTTATAAGAAATACTGGAACAAGAATCAAGAATAAAGTAGAAGATGCACTCTGAAAATGTAACCTTTGCTGTATCCTTCCTCCCACTTTATGAGAAAAAAAGACAATTGAGTCAGAGGTTACAGGTACATGGTAAATTTTTTTTATACTGCTCTGAAATCTCGTTTTTTTTTTCTTTTTGTGTGATTTTGCAGTGTATTGCTCATTTTCGTTTATTTGATCGCCAATTTCGTAGTGCTACATTTTATTATGAAGGGTTTTCAACAGGACGAAACCCCAGAAGACAAACGCTCGTCATAAAACAGTAGCATTAAATTTTATTTTAATATATTACTTGACCTTATATTTTGTTTTTCTTTCATTGTTATGCATCTTGATATGTTGGAAAACTAATTCCCACAGGATATTTTCATCTAGAATATATCAAAACTTTTTTCTTTATGTGCCATTTGTTCTGGAAAAAAAAATATCAATACTCAGGAACTGTGAAAAAGGTTCGATGGTGAAAATGGGTGTTCATGCATGACCGCCCTTTTCATTTAATTCTAACAAATTATTTCCTAACGAGCACTACAATTGTCTAAATTTAATAAATTATTTTTTATTTCAAAGCTGACTCAGCTTGCAGCTAAATTCTTGATAATTAGTGAAGTAATGAGAGAAGCAAGTCTTGGTACAAGCAACCATCCGAGAAGCTCAGTACAAAAGTAGACGAATTTAACTGCCAGAATTTGTTATCAGCAATTGATATACATGGGCCACCTACTTAAATGCCCAATTGCACTTAGATTAGCACAATCCTACATGCATCATATATACAGTAGTACCTTATATGACACGGATGGTTAAAATCAAGTCATAATGGTCACTGACAAGAACGGGTTGGTTCTGGAATTCCACAGTAGATTCACATGGTACAACTACTGGTGTCTCCTCTACTGATATTTCTACTTTGCCAACTATTTCAATATCCACCAGTTCAAAAAATTTCAATTTGCACAGGATCCGATCCAATCTTTCGCGTAACATCTTGCGTCCTTTACACAAAGGGTTCCATTTAGCGTCAAAAGTGTAGCCTGGTTTGTGCGGCCTTAGGTGCTCCCATGCATCAATCCAACCAGGTTCTAGAGGAAAAGAATCATTACTGTTTCTCCAATCCATGTCACCACCAAAAATTATGTGCGGGCAATGGCGCAATTTTTCTTTCGCCTACTTGGCTTGAGACATCCTCTTTTCTGTGGGACGGTTTAGATGGCTTGTTGCTATGAACAAATCACTTCTGTCATTGAATTCTGTTTTAGTTACGAGGAGCGCACCTCCTTTGGAGATAGTTTCTGAGTCTAGCGAATTCATTGGTAATTTGGAGAACTGCAAGATATAAAATTATGTTATGCATTTCCTTTTGGAGGTATGGTATTGGTGCAGACATAGATACTGGTATTGGATCACACACAAATCAGGGCAAAGTTGATTTTACCTATATTTTGTGCTTGGCATTGACCTTAGGAATAATGATAGTATGACAGTATATAATTTTGGATATATATCTAAAATTGTATTTCAAAAATGGGAGGTTAATGTTAGAAACAAGGATCTTAGAAACCCCACCACTGCACAGTTATCTTTCTCAGCCACACTCTTGTAAGAATCCCATATTCGACTACTTCTCAGAATTTTTTCCATCTGTGAAAAGTCACTTCCTAATGCAATTAAAATAATAAATGAGATAGATCAGTAAAGAAGAATACTAAAAAAAAAGAACAGGAAGAATACCAGTAAGTCCTGCTCTATAGGCCAAGTCTAAATAAACAGTTTTAGGACATGGTATGAAAGAGAACCACATCAGGCATATGTGTTTGCAGGAGAAGTGTAAGTGCTAGCATTCTCGCATTTAATGACATTTTCTGTGGGTGACAGAGGTTGTATGTCATGATCTTTATCTCTTTCTGAATAAGCTTGTTACATCACAGACTTTATCTGACAGTAAAATAACGAAAAAAATAAGAACAAGAATTAACAAAATTCTGCACCTGAAACACAACAGTATTTCTTTGGCATACTAATTGGCTTATGTTCCACATTACCTTGCAAATGAGAGACAGCAGTATGTGGAGTTTCCATCACTTGAAGTTGAGGTAGATGGATAGGGGAGGAAATGCCTTTCAATGAACGGTTCATTATTCGTTCCTGCTGAGGCAATTAATCTTGCTTAAACCATATACACCCCACAATCTCAAAGTACCGATGACAACCACTAAAGAACAAAAGTTAGCAAATTTTATCCTCGTTTCTTGAAAAGAATCATTCGACTTCTTTATCATCTCTTAAAACTTGAAAGAGATTTTAAAAGAGTACACTACTCTACTTTAATTGAGAAAGCTTTTCCTTTGCAGGTAAGGCTGACGACACTAGTCACACGCAGTTTTTAGTAATAATATGTTTTATTAAATTAATATTATTAAAAATAAGAGTGAGAAACGTAAAATTTCAAATATACGAATGATGTATCGCCATTAGCGATGCGTATGCCATTGTTTGAATTACTTAAACGCGCCACGCTAGTGGCACGTTTCCTTTTTTTTTTTTTTACGCTTAAAACGCGCGCATGCGCGCGAGGCGTTTCCGCTTTTTTTTTTTTTTTCGAAAACGCGCCACTACCGGTGGCGCGTTTCCGTTTTTTTTTTTTTTTTTTTTAAGCGCGCCGCGCGGTGGCGCGTTTACTTCTTATATATACAAAACGCGCGCGCAGCGCAAGTGAGATGGAGTCTTTGCGCGCGTTTCATTATTTTTTGAAACGCGCCATCGGCAAAGATGGCGCGTTTAAATCGCGCATAGCAGCGTTATGGCGCGCTGCCATTCGTAGATTTGAAATTTTACGGTTTTCATTCTTATTTTTAACAATATTAATTTAATAATACTTATTAATAATAAAAACTGCTAGTCACACTACTCACACTATCCAGAGTATAAAAAAGCAAAACAAATTCAACACTGGCTAAAATTTTAATCTTTCGAACGTAATGCTAAAATTTGACAAATAGAAAATAACAGACTCGTAATTTGTAAATACCCATGACCCATCCCAAACCTATTTATTTTCTTCTAACAGAAGGAAGGAAAAATAAAAATAAAAGAGAGTTTATATAGAGACTGAACTGGAAATCTCACAGTTCCAATCTATAATTGGATCTTTCCATTAGTGCCCATTAATTATAATCATTGAAGTGACTGATCATGATCCCGAGCAAACCACAATCTTTTTTACCGGTCCTAATCCATATGAGAGCGGATGGGTCGTCATATTAAAACTACTAACCTTTTTTTAACTAAAACAGAATTGTCCAAATATTTTAGTATATAGACCATTTTGTCCTTCTCTCAAAAAAAAAAAAAATTGTCCATTAAATAATCCGGTTATTCTTTCTTTGTGTTTATAAAATAAATTACGGAGCAATCAGTGCCACCATCGATATCATCATGATATCATTAATAAGTATTATAATTATGAGTGCATCATAAATCGCCAAAATACGTAATAAGATAACTCTAACATATATATCATAAGTCAAAAATATCTAAATGTGCATCATAATTCATTAAACATACATAATAAAATATCTAATATATATCATAAATCTAATGTACATCAGAAGGCGAATGCACATCATATCTCACTTTAATATGCATTATAAGTCTAATGCGCATCATTACTAACATTAATGTGCATTATAACCCTAATGTAAATCATAAATCTAATATACAATATAAACCACCTAATATGCATCAGATTTATGATGCACATTAGTGGGATCAGCAATGATGATATCTGTGAAATATTTTCAAATAAATCATTCTTTAAACCATCCTTCAATTATCTCTCTAATGTATAGGACTTCTTTATAGTGTATGCTGAGTCTCTTCTCTGGCTGGGCATCTTCTATTGACAAACTAGCCGAGAACAAACCAATCTCTTATAGTCAAATGAATGTGGCATTGATTCACACAAGATAGATGATGGCAAGAGGTCACTACCACAGAAGATGAAGCATACTGGCCTTGGGAAAACAAGCATGCCTCACTTTTTTAAAGAAATGTGGCAAAATTCAAAACATCATTTTACTGTTTCATTGAATTTTAAGTTGGTAATGTGAAAAGAATGCTCTTCTAGGAAGATTGTTCGGTGGATTACCCTCTTAGACAATCACATCTAATGTTATATCGGCAATCAAAACAACAAACCTGCACTGTGGAGGAAATTTATCATGGAGGACAATGACAACTGTTGTTTCATGCAGACTCCTTTGAAATTCAAGACCAACTGTGACAACTCAGAACAAGACTAATTGGTATACACTTGCAAAATCAGCAAGATGAAGTAAGAGGACTCGTAGTACAAAGTTTACAACCAGCGTTTATTATTAGTTCATACAAAACTTTTCAAGCGTTAACAACTCACTGCCAAATCTTTAGGCAATAAGTGCGCTACCTAGGGTAATGATATTTACTTGATTAATGTTCTGAAATGCAAGGTTGACAATCTGAAGAAGAGAGGATGGCAGATGGTCAATGTTTGTCATATGTGCTTCAATGTAAAAGAAATGGTGCATCATTTATTCACAGAGTGCCAATACATCAGAGAAATACATTGCTATATATATGATGTGGCCCAAAATCATAGATCTGTATCCACCAATTACAGAAACGGTAAATACCAATTTATATTGGACACAGTTCATGATAAATATTGGAGGAGAATGTAGATTATTACTTGCTTTGTCATTTGACGAGAGAGATGTATGAGAATATTCTATGAAGAAAACAAGACGCCTTTGACGATAGTGAGAGAGATATTACTAGAATATCAAAACTGATTCAACGAGGAATCACAGGCAGAGCTAGTGACATTTAGGACTTCGAATATTTTTCCTATTTTTTTTTATCTTCTTATGTCTTTTTTTTCTTTTTTTTTTATTGTGCTGTTATACAAAACTCACATACTTGTGAACAATGTAACCTAACAGATTAATAAAATTTGGAAATATTGAACTCCATCTTTTCAATAAAAAAACTAGACTAGAACATGTTCTTTAACAATAAAATGTGAATAATGCCATAAATAATATTTTCAATTACTTACAATAAAAAAAATGAAAATAACAATATCACATAACAATACAATCAATAAATTGTTTGAAGTAAACTTAAAATTATGAGATACGGAACATTTTTTTTCCGGAAATGGGTGTAGAGAGAGGATTTAATTATGATAAATAGAATAATAAATTGTCATTAATATAAAGAAAGGTTAATTGCATAATTCAATAGAAAAAACAGTGAGAGCTTCCTATATATTAGATGCGATTATACTAAGAAAATTTAGGCGCGAATATGAAGATTCTCTTTTATCAATTAAAATTTCTAAATAATAATTTTCTAAAAATCCAAAGAAATAAAAGAGAATAAAAAAAATATTAAACTTTAATTAAGATGTTAACATTATTGATATTTTGATGAGAAAATTGACTATTTAAAATGTATACTGACACGCTGGACATCATCCCCAGAACAAACACAGCAGGCATGGATGCAATTCAGAATTTTATTTTACTGTTTTCGTCAGCTTCGCTAAATTGTACAGCAAAACGTGCAACGAGTAATATTCCTAATTAAACCGAACTCATTCAAGTATCAGAATTATTTTTCAGCAATAGATGTACATGGAACCTGCAGCCACTCACATGGCCAATTACACAGATTTGCAATTTGTCAATATTACATGCAATTATGATTTGCACAACTCTCTATATGACACGGACGGTTAAAATCAAGCCATAATGGTCGCTTATAATAACAGACTGCTTACGGTAATTACCCAATTCGCATGGGACAACAACTGGTATTTCCTTGTTGCCAATCATTTCAATATCCACCAGTTCAAAGTTAGTTAATTTGCACAAGAACCTGTCGAATCTTTCGGGTGATATCTTGTGGTTTATTAAATATGGGTTGCTCTCTGTGTCAAAGGTGTAACCTGGTTCCTGGGGCTTTATATGCTGCCATGCATCAATCCAACCGGATTTTAGAGGAAGAAAACCATCTCGGTTTCTCCAATTCATGTCACCTCCAAGAATTATGTTTGGGTAATGGTGTAATTTTTCTATGGCTTCCTTGGCTTGAGACTTCCTCTTGTTCCAATCATTAGTAGATGTTGTAGAGTTCCTTGTCGACTTTAGATGGCTTGTTGCAATGACCAACTCCTTCCCATTGCTGCATTTTGTTTTAGCTAAGAGCATCTCACCACCTTCTGTGAAGAGCACTGAATGCAGAGAACTCATTGGCAATTTGGAGAACTGTATATAGGAGATTAAATTGTGTCAAGCCTTTTCTTTCAATGGTTCTGTACAGACAGAAATACTGGTAAGACTGAGGTACTAGATTCTCTATCTCTCTCTATATATATGTATGTATAGAGTTTGGCTACGGTGCTACGCGTAGCACGGATGACTCGTGTGCTACGGATAATTTCTTCGTTTTCGAAGTTTAAATGATTGATCCGACCGGTCAAAATATTTTTCATATGAAAATCTAGTTGGAGATCAAATTTTATATTTTTTAGAATCTTTTACTATTTTTTAAGATAACTAAAAAGTGACTTATTTTGAATGGCTCATAATAATTAAATCAAGTGATTTTTTAATCATCTTAAAAAATAGTAAAAAAAAAAAATCTAAAAAATATAAAATTTGGTCGCCAACTATATTTTCATATGAAAAATATTTTGACCGGTCAGGTCGACTATTTAAATTTCGAAGACGAAAAAACGGTCTATAGTACACAGACCATCCGTGCTATGCGTAGCACCGTAACCAAACTCTATATGTATATATATGCTGGAGATTGACCTTACTAATGCAATCAGTATCTAATTTTGGATATATATTTACAAGAAAACTTCATTAAATTGGAGGTAAATGGTAGAACAAGAATCATAGAAACCTCACCACTATGCAATTACTCCCAGTATCTACACACTCGTAAGAATTACACGTCCCAAAACTACTGAGGATTTCTTGCATCTGTGAAGTTATCTCCTAATGAAATAAAAATAAGAAACGAGATAGACCAGTAAAAAGATTTACATAAAAGAGAGAAAGTATATCAGTGAATCCTGCTCTGTAGGTCAAATATGATCAGATTTACTACATTTCACCTGAAAGAGAACAACATCTGGCGTATGTTTTTGCATGAGAAATGCAAGTGCTCTCATTCTTGCATGCAAGTCTTTCTTCGGGTGACAGAGATTGTAAGTCAGGATCTTTATTTCATCTGACAGAGAAAGGTAAATAATTAAAAAAAAAAGTCTCCAATCCAGGAAAAGGTCTTCAACAATCTAAATGAATTTGATCTAATAGCTGAAAGTTGGATGAAAATTTTGCAATAGCGGGCAGAGAGAAGCATTAGTGTAATGCATAAGCAATAGAAATCTCTCAATACTATAATTATGATTTCTTACCAAACAAAACTAATTATATTTAGTTTTTTGACGTAGTCGCCTTTAGTAATTCAATCTCAAAATCAATCAAAAAGTTGTTCTCTAGTAAAAGATAGGTTTTTTTTGGAGGGAGTCAAATTACCGAAAAACAATATTTTTCAAAATCCAAGAGGAACAGCTGCCCCCTGAATACTACGTACTGGATCCGTCCCTGATGGTGTGTTGGAGCAAGTTTCTTACCAAAATTTACACAGGCATGAAGAATGATAGCAATATTTTAGGAACAACACTTTGTTTATCTTACATATTACCTAGCAACTCATTCTCAGTATCAGTGTAGTCATTTGGAACTGAAGTAGTCTAACTGATCGGGGAGCTACTGCCTGTCAGTGACTGTTCTTGGTTCAATTGTGATATATCATTCGACTTATTTTAGAAATTAAGTAATATAACTAGTAATTGCAAATTGCAAATTACAAATTAAAAGCCTAGGAATGATTAGAGTATGTTACAACATAACAATTAACAGGTGCTTGACTTGTAAATTTAAAAAAAAAAATATTGCAATTGTTGTTTAAAAATTGCGACTGATGATTCTAATTAGTAAAGTTTTTGCAAATAACCTCCAAGTTCACAGTTGACACAGATAATTAGTGAAGTTTTTAGCTGAATAGAGTCTGATAAGATTTTCCTAATTTGTATAACTAGAAATGAAATTATATTAAACTAATTGTGTATGATCCCATCAGAGATTAAAACACAGAACAAATGCTGTCATATAAAATTACAAATACAAAAGTACAAATAAGAGATTAAGCATGAATTTGTCATACAAAATTACAAAGTACAAAATGTAAACAACAATTAAATATTAAATAAATTTACCTACAGTAGAAAAGTCATAAGACAAGAGTGTAGGAGGGAGGCGATCTCTCTGTCTCTCTTTGAGTCTGTCTTGTGCGCAATGGAGGAGGGTATTTTAACTCTCTATCTTGTGCGATCGAGCGAAACAGAAGCTAAAAATTAGGTGATTTTAATCGATTTTTATCTCTCCTTGAGCAGGTCTCGTGCGTTAAGGAGATTGGGAATCAAAGCGACGAAGCGTGACCACGGTTAATAATTTACACGGAGCAACAAGGCAATCTTCTATTGGCTCCTCAGCAAATCGTGCATTATGAGTTCACGGTTCGCATCGGCCGTCGTCAGACTTGTACCGTACCGACGATTCATATCGTGAATCTTACGATACTGAAATCTCTGGTTGAGATCCACCAAGCAAGAAAGATGAAAGAAGTAAAAAGTAATTAAAAGCAAATAGCGAGAGTGTATTACCTGAGCGTAAGAAGTCAGAGACGTTCCAAGCAAGTAGTGCTGCCCCGATACCAGTTGTACCAGCTAGCACCAGTTTCCTGGTCATCCCAGAAGAAGAAGAAGACGAAGACGAATGTTGATCGCCCATTATCTCCTCACTCTCTTCTTCCCTTCTTACTTTACTCAACTGTTCTTGGTTCGATTGTGATATATCATTCGACTTCTTTATCATCTCATTAGATCTCTCTGTCATATATCAGGTCATCTCATTTAGAGAGGGAAAACAGAGAGAAATTAATATAGAACAGTGCATAACAATTTTATAATTATTGAATTAGAAACATATTTTGGCTGAAACTTCTTTGTTTCTATTTTCTGGGTGAGGCTTTTGGAAGGGGGAACCACTCATCTCGCATCCCCCGTCCCCAACTCTGATGCAGCTCGGCCTCACATTCACTGCCATAGTTTTCCATGGCAACTTGCTGCCGATGAGTCTATGGTGGTTGAGACCCACCAATCAAGAAAGAAGAAAGATGTAAAAATTAATTAAAAGCAAATAGCGAGAGTGTATTACCTGAGCGTTGGAAGAAGTCACAGTTCCAAGCAAGCAGTGCCGCCCCGATCCCAGTTGTAGCAGCTAGCACCAGTTTTCCGGTCATCCCAAAAGAAGACGAAGATGAATGTTGATTGCCCATTATCTCCTCGCTCTCTCCTTCCCCTCTTACTTTAGTTCTGGCTAACACCGATTTTCTAAGCCTCCTGGAAAATGGAAGTTGATTATCCATGATCACCTCGCTCTCTCTTCTCTTCTCTTGCTAGCTTAGTCAGGACACGAGTATTTTTTTTTTCTTTCCTAGTGGTATGTGGGTATGTACAAGCAGGAGAGGAGTATTTATTCTCTCTGAAACATTAACCTTTACATAAAGCATTGCGTTAAAGATTTGAAAAAAGTAATATATGGACTTTTAAAAAGGCTTTTACTTCGTAGGCAAGAATACTTCAAAAGGAAGGACGAGTCATGGCGCCACTACGGAAAAGGAAAAAGTGATGGCTTTTTTTAAAAATAAATAATTAGTCCTACAATGAAAACCATTACGAAGTTGAGGGCTCAATTGGAGAAATATAGCAATGTAGCATGCTTGTATATAGCCGTCCCAAGTCTATTGCTTCTAACAGAAGTGGAAAAAGAAAGTTCAGATAGAGACTGAATTTGCAATCTGACAGCACCAAGCCACCAACCAATTTCCATCAGTGCACAATATAATCATGATTGAGATTGTTATAGTCCTTGCTCTAGAGGTAGTCTAAAATACCTTTATTTTTTGCTGAGAATATGCTACTTTAGAGAGCGAGATAATATATCTTTTAGGTGTATTCCATTTGACAAATCGGCATATATTAATAGACACAAATTACTATTTAATAAGCATATATATAAATTCATGTTATTAACAGCTGTGGAATCGGCACATTAGTACATTTCTTTTCAGAAGTAAATGCTCATTTTATTGCGGTAATTTCTGACATTTAAATGATAATTATACGAATATAGGCGTTGTTAGCATTGATCAAATGGTTTCATCCTTTTTTTTAATTAACCGAATTTTTTATTTGAATTTGTTTATAATCATTCAAAACGAAAAAGATACAGTACATATATACACTTTCTATATTATATATATACAGCCAGTACGTACAAGCCTACAAGGATAATTTGCATTTTGAAATCTGAAAATCTATAGTTTACACAATGAAAATTTTTGACAATTTTTATAAGTTTCATCTAATTAATAAATATATCAGGTTCTGAAGTCGCATATCACAAAAGCTTTTGTAACATTTTAATATAAATGTCGGCTTGATCATCCCTGGTAATTAATGTTTACGGATTAAATTGATCCAATCTGATCGCTTGGGTCGGGGCTGTTAGAGAGAGAGGGAGAGGGAGAGGGAGAGGGAGGAGCGGGTAGCAATTAATCAGGCAATATGGCATATATATAATCATATTGCACTAATTAATTAATCTGTTTTAATTTATCTTTACACACGTGGAGCTCACATGAGAGGAAACAGACGTGAACATGTTAAAAATAGCAATGAAAGAGTTTGATCTTCAATTTTCAATATCCATGGAGAAATTAATTAGGGAGATGAGCGTAAGTTGAGCGCAATGCGATTAATAACCGTTGGCATGCTACAATTGGCGATCCTTGCTGCCACTAATCTCTCACCATACCCTGAATTAGCCACATTGCTTGCCATTTGCAACGGTCATCTCCTATTTAAATTCGTACCCCATGGTCATGAGAAAGAAACGAATATCATTCATTGCAATAGCATATATAATTAATACTATGGCGCAAGGCTCATTGAAAGTTTTGGCACTGTTGGTGTGCGCCTCGTGGTGTGCCTTTTATGCAGCGGCCGGGAAGCAGAAGGACCCAGCAGCAGACTCTCAGGATGCACCGGCCACCGCCACTTTTAACGTCGGCAGCTATGGTGCGCATGCTGACGGGCAAACCGATGATAGCAACGTAATTATTGAAACTTAATTATTACTGTTCTTGAACGTCTTCATCAGTTGATTTTGTGCATTCCTTTTGGCAATCAAATGATGCATCATCATATATAATAGATGCTATCATGATTTCAGGCCTTCTTGAAAGCATGGCAAGCGGCCTGCGCATCGAGTGGCAAAGTGAAGATACAAATACCCCCCGGCACCTACAAATTGGGCCCAGTTGTATTTTCTGGGCCATGCCCCAAAGTTACCATGCTCACAATTGTCCACAAGGTAATTAATTGCTCAGGCCCCATGAATCAGTGATAATGGCAATTATGGAAACTAATTTCTTACCACTGTTACTGTTGTGAATATTCATTAATAATTCTGCTTCCTGGGTTGATGTAATTAATTAATGCAGGGAACAATAAAAGCGTCGACTAACCTGGGCAAGTACAAGTCAGATGCCTGGGTGGAATTTTATGGGGTGAGTGGCCTCAGAATGAGTGGCGGCGGCACATTTGACGGCCAAGGAGCCGCCACTTGGAGCCAGAACAGCTGCAGTAAGCAAAAGAACTGCCAAGCTCTCCCTGTGGTATGTATAATATGTATAATACGTATATTGTGTATTTCACTATTTTTGTTACAATACTTGGAACTAAAACTCTACTGTTCTTCTATTAAGCATCACCAAAAAAATAGTAGCTAACTAGACTTAATCTTGATTACAGTCAGTGAAGTTTATTCACATGAATGACACGATGGTGAAAAGAATCTCATCCATTAATCCAAAGTTCTTCCACATGGCTGTAATTGGTTGCAATAAATTCCGTGCCAATGACCTCAAGCTTGAGGCTCCCGAGACAAGCCCCAACACGGACGGCATCCACATTGAGACCAGCACCGATGTAAAAATTGTAGATACACAAATCCGCACCGGAGACGATTGCATCTCAATTGGGCATGGCAATTCCGACATAGTCATTGCAAGAATTAGCTGTGGGCCTGGCCACGGCCTTAGCATCGGCAGCCTGGGTAAATACGCATATGAAAAGGACGTGAAGGGACTTCTGGTCACGGACAGCAACATCACCGGTACCACAAATGGGGTGCGCATCAAGACATGGGAAAACTCCCCTGTAAGCACCGTCGTCTCCAACGTAACCTTCCTAAACATTCGAATGACCAATGTCAGCAACCCCATCATCATTGATCAGATGTACTGTCCCTTTGCAAATTGCGGTAGCAAGGTACTTGTATTTTATATCAGCCTTTATTTATGTATGTATCTATCAATCCATAGAATTTAGTTGTCATGTTTGTGGATTTGATTTGATGTTAACTGATGGAATCAACAGGATCCATCTAAAGTGAAATTGAGCAACATAAACTTTACTGGCATAAAAGGGTCTTCAGCAACACCAGAGGCAGTGGTCTTGAAATGCAGTAAGGGATACCCATGCCAGAATGTCTGCTTAAAAGATGTGCAGCTCAAGAATGTTAATGGTTCAGATGCCATAGCAGTCTGCGCCAATGTGAACCCTCAATTCTCTGGCACTGTCCTCCCCAAGACTTGCACCGCTCCAACTACCACTGCATCTTCCTAGCTCTCGATCTTCTTCAGATCGCTGTAATAATTTTATTAACTTTCTTCACCATATTCTTTAACCAAACAGTCTCTTGTGTGTTGTAGAGATAATACTGTAGCAGAGATGTGGCATTGTCATCTTTAAGATGCAATAGAGAAGATGTCTGTGGATTGATGTGTTTTGAGGTTTCATGTAAACTAAAATGCTTTATATAGAATAATTGCTCTGCAATATTCACACAGTGCGTCTGGTCTCTGATTACTTCCCATTTATTTACAAGCATTGAGTAAATGGCCAACTGACACTCTTAATCTTTTCAGAACTGACATACCTGCGACACTAAGAGCGACACTAAGAACACACAAATGATTTACGTACCTACTTGCGATAAGTCTTCTAAGCAGCACAGGAACTCGTAGATAATTGCCAAATTACTAATCCAATTATCCAAGTTAGCCACCGTTTTAGGCCTAGTCACAATAGGAATTTGCCCCCATTGCATGTTTTTACTTTGACAGAGGCCAACCTCCACGTCCACCTAAGCATATGATGGAGAGCACTAGATGAGGCCGGATTTTAAAACTTAATAAAGAAGAGACCATAGATAACCTAAAACTATAAATATCAAGCGCTCAGCTTCTTTAACAGGGCTGAAAATGAAATAGGCCTTCAACAATTATGGATGCTTCTTAGAGCATCCGCATCCCATTGTCAAATTGACTGCCAAATCTCATTTGACAATTGTCATTTAAATTTCAGAGATGCAGAGACTAGGCAAAATTAGACAATTGTCTAAATTTGACAGTCCATTTGACAAGCCACGTCAGCGTAGGAGCAGAAAATTAATTACGAAAGTGCCATTTTGACAATTTCATTCTATTCAGGGATGTCACTCTTAAAATGAATTGTCAATTTGATGATGTGGCATAAAAAATTAATTTTGACAATCGGCACCGATGCGGATGCTCTTAAAATCTTTCATTATTTCAAATGGAACATGTTATTATTGTTATACAAACAATTTAATTTTTATGCTAAC
Organism: Schoenoplectus tabernaemontani; assembly: GCA_037127355.1. Lineage (NCBI taxonomy): Eukaryota > Viridiplantae > Streptophyta > Magnoliopsida > Poales > Cyperaceae > Schoenoplectus > Schoenoplectus tabernaemontani. The sequence continues at coordinate 236,361 of JAZBJN010000033.1, forward strand.
AAAATCTCATTACACACAAAATCTATTAGCATGCATCCGCGTCATGTCTTGTGCATCTGTTCGTTATTTGATTAATATGAATTGTATTTACAATCGTAAATTTAACAAAGCTAATTGATATATTTCAGATATCATCTCTACGTTTCCATGATTATCTGGTGCAAAAACATACAGATCCGCTTAATGCATTTACAGCATTTTTGTTCATCTATCAATTAATTGTTTTAATCATTAGAGCTCATAATTCGAGTTATCTGATCGCTGAAACAGACAAATATATAGAGTGAAAATATTTAAATTTACTCATTTTTTTTTATAATTAAAACTACATACGTTCTAATCCTTTTCTAGCACAAGAATCTTTCTGAATCTAACTACATGTTTGTGAAATCGATCATATATATATTGTTTCAAAAAAATATAGATTACATTTAAAATTAATCCAAATAATCATAAAAAGATGAAAAATATATTAAGAACTGTTATGAATAGACGCCCTTAAGATTTTGAGCTAAATAGAAAATATACATGTTGAGAAATATGAAGAAATTAAGGACTAATTTATAATTTTTTTTATATAAGAAACCGTCAGTTAGAGAATAAAAATAACGGTCAATTAATTAGCCGTTAGAAATAAATGCTTATATAAATATTTCATATCATTTATAAAGCACTTTTTTTCTCAATAAGAAAGATTAATTTCCATCATTTCAATTCTCAAATAACTGTCTCATATTTTCAACATGATATCAGAGCATACTTGAAACATGTGAATCAAACAATCGCAGAACAACATCTCACTGTGATAGAGAGAGGGTACAGAGCCACAGAGTCAAGTAGAGGTGACAGAATTCAATCTGACCCGTCCGGACTTGAGTTCAATTTAATCTATTTTTTTTAAAAGTTAAAATAACTCGATCCGATCCGAATTCGACCTGATCCGACTCGACCCGATTCAAGATCAAATGATCTTCTATCAAATCAAAATCTATTAAAAATCTAAATAAACATAATATGTAAATTGATCCGATCCAATCTGATCTTGACCCAACTTGATCCAACCCAATTTCTTTCAGAAAATCAAACTGATCCGACCGGCCTGATTGCCACCTCTACAGCCAGGAACCATCTCTGCTAGAAAAAAAAAAGGAAAACTCACGTACATGTAAAACAACCAGTAAACACCAGCAAAAAGGGAAAAACGTATCAGCACAACTGGTACGAGACAAACCAAGATTAACAACAGCAGCCACAACTTGTCGAGCACCGTTCTTATCAGCAGCAGGAAAGAGAGGCAAACTGCTGCCAGTATCTTGACTGGTAACGAAGGTACCAGCCTCAAAACAAAACAGGAAAAGAAAGTAGTTCTTGTTCCAGTAAAATCAGAAAAATTTGAGACAGAAAGAGCAAAGGTTGTACCAGAAAAATCTGTTAACAAATCTGAGACAGCAAAGGTTGTACCAGCAAAGCGTTCAATATCAGACAATCACAGAAAACCAATCAAAATTGCAATCCCTGTTATTATCAGAATTCTCAAAACCACAAAACAGCAAAACAGAAGAAGGGGCACATGGAGTATGAATGTTGGATTCTCAAGCCTCATCTTCGTCCGGCCAGGGACAAGAGAGATTGAAGGAGCGAAAATTCTGATTGGAGGTGAGGAAAGCACGATGGTGGAAATAAGTCTCTCTTCGCAAAAGGAGGAAATGGGTGGATAGAGGTGGCAATTGGTCGGGTCGGGTTGGGTTCGGGTTCGGATCAGATCGGGTCAGTTTGACTTTTTGAAAGAAATCGGGTTGGATCAGAGTCGGATTGGGTTGGGTCAATTTACATGTTGTGTTTTTTCAGATCTGTGATATATTTCGATTAGATTGCAGGTCATTTGATCTCAAGTCGGATCGGATTAAGTCGGGTCAATTTGATTTTTTTAAAAAATCAAATTAGATCGAGCTTGAATTCGAATGGATCAGACGAATTTCTCGGATCGGATCGGATTTTGCTACCTCTAAGTGCGAGTTAGGGGAGAAACAGAAAAAGCTTGTGTAGAACGAGTCAAAATAACCCGCTCAAGGAGCATCCGGATCTACTGAGATTGCTACTCCAGCTTCTCACCGTGTTGCCGTCTCAGTATAACTCAAATAAGATCTCTGCTATGGTAGCTAACTTAAATTTAAATTCTTCAAAAACAAAATGGATTTTAGATTCTGAAGCAATGGATCACATGACGGACAATAAAAATTTATAATATAGTTTTAAAAAATATGAGATCAATCAATATGCTACCGTTACAAATGAAATAAAAATAAAAATTGTTGGACATGGTTCAATCAATCTATTTTTCAAATCAATTTCAAATGTCCGGTATGTTCAAAATTGTTCATCTAATTTGTTATCCATTAAAAAATTATAAATGAGCTAAACTGTGAAATTTTTTCTACACCAAAAAACGTAAACTTTTAAGAATGGATAACAAAGAAGGTGATTGGTGAAGGTATTCTTGAAAATGGACTTTTTTTCTCTTGACTGAAAATATTTACACTTTCAATACAAAAAAATTTAGGCACTCATTAGCATAAAAGAATTGGATATCCCTTTGATAAAATCTTGAAATCTTTTTTTGATTTTGAAAATTTAGATTGTATCAATTGCAAAGTGTGTAAGTTAGGAAAACACAATAAGTTATCATTTGGTTTATCAAATTATAGAAATAAAAAAAACTTTTTGAACAAATACATTCTGATGTGCGGGGTCCCGCTCCAATCGAGTCATTTAATGGTTATAAATATTTTGTTATTTTTATAGATTATTTTTCAAGAGCCACTTGGTTGCATTTATGAAAAAAAAAGTGAGGTTTTTTTTCTCAATTTCTAAAATTTTATAATTTTATAGAAAAATAACTTGATGCAAAAATCAAAATTTTTAGAAGTGATAATGGAACAGAATTTATAAATCAGAATATTTCTTTTTTTTTCAAATAAAAATGATTTTTACACCAAACAACTTGTGTTTATACATCCGAGCAAAATAGAGTATCGAAAAGAAAAAATTGGTATGTCCTTGAAATGACATGGGTGCTTTTATTTTAAAATAATATTTTCAAAATTTACTCGTTAGATGTCGTTCTCATCGTCGTATATTTAATAAATCAATTGTCAAGAGCCAACTTAGATTACAAGAGTCCATTAAAAATTATTTACCAAACAAAACTCAATGTTAATCATTCGAGGGTATTTGGTTATACATATTTTGTACACAATAATAATAAGCAAGACAAGTTAGATTATATATCAATTAATGTCATCTTCTTGAAATATTCATCATGAAAGAAAGGTTATAAATGTTATGACATAATTAATTAAAAATTTTGCATTTCAAGGGACGTAACATTTCAAGAAATTGAGTCTTATTATATAAAAAAATTGAAAAAAAGATTGATAACCCTTGACAAATAAATACATCATCATTTTCACAATTTTATTCCCCCAAAGAAGAAAACTCTGTGAAATTAAAAATGATAATGAAAATGAAAATGAGAATCTTGAAGAAGAAATTTCACTAAATGGAGAAGAAGGGGAGAATATTGAAGAAATAATGTTACGAAGGTAAACGAGGGTAACACAACTGTCAATAAAGTTAAGAGTTTTTCTACAAGCATAGCATATTACATCCAAATACAAGGCCTACTTAATCGCAATTTATAAGAAAATTTAACCAAATATTTACCAAGAGGCTATTGAAAATCTAATATGGTACAAGACCATGAAAGAAGAACTTAGGGCTTTAGAAAAAAATGAGACTTGGGTGATTATACCTCTACCCAAAGATATAAAAAAATTCGTAAGGTGCAAATGAGTTTATAAAATTAAATGCAATAGTAATGGTACCGTAGAACGGTAAAAGGCATGGTTGGTAGCCAAAGGTTGTACCCAAACTTATGGTGTTGATTATTATGAAACATTTGCACTCATGGCCAAGATAAATACAGTAAGAATTTTATTTTTCATTATGGTAAATCAAGGATAAAATTTATATCAAATGGACATTAAAAATATTTTTCTTCGAGGAACACTTTAAGAGGAGGTGTACATGACCATTTCATCCGGTCATGTAGAAAAAAATAGTTCTAATTTTGTTTGTAGGTTGAAAAAATTAATTAATGGATTAAAACAATCTCCAAGAGTATGGTATGGAAATAAATGATAATTCGTTCTTTATTAAAAGAAATGATAAAAGTAATCTCGAAGAGCAAACTCTTATTTAAATTTTTATAATTTTATGATTAGTAATGTCGATCACTAGTTATTTATTAAAAGAAATGATAATTCAACAACTATAGTTCCAGTTTATGTTAATGATATAATAATTATTAAAAATAACTAAGAATAAATTAATAACGTTAAATCTCAATTAAAATAAAATTTTGATATTACGGATTTAGGTTTGTTAAAATATTTATTAGGAATTGAAGTAGCGCACTCATCGAAAGGACTTTTTATTTCACAAAGCAAATGCACTCTTAATTTACTAAAAAAAACTGATAAAATAGGATGTAAACCGGCCTCCATCCTGATTGATAGCAAAGGTAAATTAAATATCGAAGATGGTGATCCCTTAGAAGATATAAACCAATTTCAATGACTTATAGGAAAATTAATCTATTAAACGGTAACTCATCCGAATATATTTTTTTCATAAGTCAAATTAGCAAATTTATGCATGCACTTCGGACACCTCATCTTGAGGCTATAAATCAAATTTTAAGGTATTTAAAAGGTACTCCCGGAAATAAAATTTGGATGAAAAATAATAATTCTAATGAAATATGTGGCTATTTCAATGCAGATTGCGTCAGAAGTTTTGATCGAAAATCAACAACCGACTTTTGCACATAGTCAAAAATTTAGTCACATGGAAAAACAAAAAACCAAAATATTATGGCTCAGACAAGCACTGAGGCGAAATATCGAGCCATGACATCAACGGCAAGCGACATGATATGGATCAAATAACTCCTTATGAATCTCAAAATAAAAATTGAAGAACCCATGAAGATGTATTGTAACAATCAAGCCGCACATCATATTGCATCCAATTCGATGTTTCACAAGTGAACAAAATATATCGAAGTGGATTGTCATTTCATACGGGGAAAAATTCGAACCAAAGAGATTGAAACACCGTTTCGTGAGAATCGAGGACTAACTTTGCGAATGTATTCACTAAAGGATTGGATCCAAAATCATTTCAAAAAAAATATAGACAAGTTAAGAATGATTAATATTTTCTCTCAAGATAAAAACTACAAACATGACAAAAAGACTATAAAATGGATAAAGAAACTTGCCAAGAAAATAAAGAATCTAATTTGTCAAATAGAAACTGTAAAAAAAGATTAGATGCAAGGAAATTTTAAACCTAACTTTTCAAGTTAGGGTTGATAAATATTTTTTCATCCCTAACTTGAGAAAACGTGTTGAGAAATATAAAGAAATTAAGAACTAATTTATAATTTATTATTTTTATAAGGAACCATTAGTTAGAGAATAAAAATAACGGTCAACTAGTTAGCCATTAGAAATGAATGCTTATATAAGCATTCCATAGCATTTCATATTTTCAACAATGCATCAATTTATGCCCAAATAAATGATAGAGCGAACACACTCTTAAAATGGACAATCACACTTCTAAGTAAGACAATCTCGGCTCTAAGTCGGATCCTAGTTCCTGTGTCGAAAACTTTAATACTAATTTGTTGAGTATAGATAATATGATTGATATGAAGGTAGAGAGAAAAAAAAATACACTAAATAACTGTTAATAATTCTCTTAATAATATATCTCTCTTACTTTCTTACTAACAACAGATTATAATTTTTTATATAGAGCTAAAACATCAGAAGAAAACTTTAGAATGGGTAATAAATAGAAAAACAGAAAACTAAACAACCTAGTCAAATCTGACATTTGTTCAATGAAATTGCTATAACTTTTTTTAGAAAACTCCAAATGACTTAAAACTTGGACCAACAAAAACTAGACATGATGAGCTTTAATTTAATAGTTCATTCACTGAAAACTAAGTTCAGATGATCTTCTAAATTTACTTATTAATCATCCTTAAAAATTGTTGACCGGACAACAAATTTCAATAAAATATTAATTAAGTTTATATTTTCAACATCTCTTCTTAAACTTAATTATTTTTTGTTCGCATTCCGAGCAACTTTTTGAAATTGTTAAAGAGTTCTACTAGTAGTGGTTTGGTGAATATGTCCACCACTTAATCACGACTCGCCACATGAATCATCTCCACATCATCATTTTTCACGTGCTCTCGTATGAAGTAAAAACACACGTCTATGTGCTTGCTCCTTTCCTGAAACACTGGTTTCTTCGCTAATTTGCCAACTTGTTATCCTCTTGTATATTTGTCGTCTTCTCTTGAGAAAAAAATATCTCCTCTTGTCTAGCGGTTTGTCACTTCTCATCTTTCACAGCTTGCTCGAATATGATGTCCTCCGCATCTGCCAAAAAATACACCAAATGCAACTCATTTGTCGCCTCATATATGTCGTGTAAATTTATTATTTTTGGTGTCATTGACTCATCGTTTTCATCATATAAAGATGAAGATGGTTCAGCTTGTGATGTTATCGATGTAATTATGCTTGCCGGTGTAGAGATAATTATTGATGTCATTTTTTTCTTCCTCATGAGACATCTCCTCCATGAAACTCCAATTCCACATGATTTCTTCATTGACCTGCACATCATAACTTACATATACCTTTTTAGAAAGCGGATCATAAAGATTATATGTCTTAGACTTCTTATCGTAGCCGATAAAAATCAGCTTTTTGCTCTTGATTTGGAATGTGAGCATAAGCCATACTTTCAAACACTTTCAAAGGCGCTACCAATGGCTTGACACCACACCATGCTTCTTGTGGGGTAATATTCTTCAAATTCGTTGTAGGACATTAGTTTTGTAAGTAAACCACACATCTTACAGCTTCAGCCCAAAATTCATTTAGTATATTTTTAGTTTTTAACATGATTCGAACTATGTCAAGTATGGTCCGATTTTTTTTCTTCCATTCCATTTTGTTGAGGTAAATAAAGGGGCTGTTAAGAATCTTCTAACACCTTTATCTTCACAAAAAATCATAAATTCTTTTGATGTAAATTCACCACCTCTATCGGATCTCAAAACTTTTATGCGCTCACTACTCAAGTTTTCAACAAGCACCTTAAAGTTATTAAAAAAAGAAAATACTTCGGATTTCTATTTACCCTTGAAAATTCAAAAAATTAAAAAAACAACTTGGAAAAAAAGATATAAAATTAAAGGAGATTTTAAAAAGCTCGAAGAGGCTTAATTCAAGTCCAGAAGCACCAAGGAAAAAGAAGAATTCATAGAAATGCTCAAAAATTAAAATTCTTAATAAAAGAATTAAATATCAAAGCTCAATAAATTCAAATCTAAAACTTCTTCGAAACCTAAAATCTCAAAACTAAAATTTTATGGGAAAATCAAATTCTCCATAAAATTATGAGAATTTTCATATATTACTTGAAAATAAAAAAAATAATCAAATGCTATTATTGAAAATAAAAAAACAATAAATAATAAAAATAAAATAAAATAAAAAATACAATACTTATACATTAAATGAAATTCTAAATTAAATAATTTCAAATAAAAAAATAATAATAAAAATAATAAAAAATAGAAAACATAATAAATATAACGCTTATACAAAATTAAATAAACTTTAAATAAAAAATAAATTAAATAAATAAATACACAAATAAAGAAATAAATAATTTTCTCTTTCTTATCAAACAAAAAAAATTTAATTTCAAAATTAAACCAACCTTCAAATAAAATAAAAATAAAGAAATTAAATTAAATCTTTGAAATTAAATAAATTTAAATATAAATAAATAAAAGAACACAAGTAAAAGAAGTAATAATAGGAAAGTAAATGACTTCATTTTTCCTATCAATAAAAAAATTTCAATTTTAAAATTAAATCATCATTCATCAAGAATTAAAATCAAAATAAAATCAAAATAAAAAAATAACCGTCAATCTTCAAAATTAAATAAATTTAAATATCAATAAATAAAAAAACACAAGTAAAAATAAAAAAAAATTATTCTTCTTATCAAATAAAAAAATTCAATTTTAGAATTAAATCAATCTTAATCTAAAATTAAAATAACTCTCAACATTCAAGCTAAATAAATTTAAATAAAATAAATTCAAATAATAAATAAATAAATAAATAATATAATATAATTAAATAATAAATAATAAATAAAATAAAAGACAATTATTTTATCAATAAAAATAAAAGTCAATTTCAAATATAATTCACAAAAGTGTAGACTATCTTAAAAAGTTCATATCTTCCTCACCTTACTCACAGTGACCACTTAAAATTACTTAACTATTTTGATTTTTTTCTTTCTTAATCAGAGGTTCCTCAGGTTTAAAACTCAGGGTAATTAACAAAGGGGGATTTACGCCCATTGGAATCTTAAAGACCCCACAATCTTTAAAACTTTTAAATGTGCATTTCAAATTCACATAAATATACCCTAATGCACACTTAGAGGGATCTCCGTGTCCTTCTTCCGTAATTCATCGCCCAGTTCCTTTTCACGGCGGTGAAAATCGCGAAAAAGGGTCGCACAATTTCTCTTTTAAAAAATCAACCCAAGTTCTTCGAGAAAAATCATCAATAAAGATAATAAAGTACTTTGTGTTTATCAAGTGAATTAGCGGTTATTGAACCATAAATATCGATATGATCCAATTCAAGCACCTTCATTGCACAATAACTTGCTTCTTTTGAAAAAGAATTCCTTAGATGTTTTCCTAATACACAACTTTCACAAAATTTATCATTGTGGTCTATGTGTGGTATATCCTTCATCATTCTTTTATTTGTCAATTATCTCAAACCATCAAAATTAAGATATCAAAACCACAAATGCTGCAAATAAGTTTTATTTATATACATGTCTTCAAACACCTTACTTGAACATTGATCAAATTTAACTTAAACATACGGTTTTTGGTCATTTCAACTTGGGCTAGCAATCAATTATCTTGGTATCTCAAATAAAGTATTATTTCTTTCATAAAAATCATGTAACCACGTTCCAATAATTGTTCCAAACTCAAAATATTACTCTTCATATCCGACACATAATAAACATTTGAGATAAACCTCTTATTTTCATCTTTACAATGATTAAGTATTTTACATTGACGTTTAACTTTCACTTGTAAGGCATCTCTATATGACACATGATCATCCACAATCTCCTCTATCTCGATAAATATGTACTTGTAGCCACACATATAGTTGCTTGCACCGGTGTCTAAGTACCACACCGACTCGTTGTTGGGATCGACCTCCTTGCTTGCTAGTAATACCACACCATCACCTCCTTTCTTTTTTTTTTCATCATCTTTCTTTTTATTATAATAACGCTCTGCTGCATAATGGACATACTTTTTGCAAGAATAACATTGGACATTGTACTTATTCGACCTTCCTCTTCCTCGACCTCGACCTCTACCGTATGAGTTTAGGTTGGTTCTTCTCTTCCTTATTCTCTTCTTGTCCTTTACCACGGCCTTTGTCGCGACATCTATCTCGTCCTCTAAAGCCACCATGACCTCTTCCACGACTACTCTCGCTATTGCCGTCTTGTCTCCTTTTAGTGTTGTATTGGCTTGAAGTGCTTATTCTAACCTCTTTCTTTTTCTTCTTTTTTCTTTGTTCATGAGCCTCCAAAGAACTTGAGAGCTCATCCACCGTCATTTTTGTTAAGTTTTTTGACTCTTCTCTGGCACACACAACATTCTCAAAATTATTTGTTAATGACCTTAATATTTTCTCTATTACTCTACTTTCACTCATCTCTTCATCATTTCTTTTGAGTTGGTTCACCATCATTTCTACTCTTGTGATATAATCTGACACACCTTCTGACTCTTTCATTCTTAAAGTTTTGAACTCACCTCTAAGTGTTTGTAGATGAACTTGCTTCACTCGGTCTGCTCCTTTGTATGCTTTTTCAAGAGTTTTCCATACTTCTTTTGATGTCTTCTCACAAGCTATCTTCTCAAAGTTTGACTCATCAACAGCCTGTTACATCATGTAAAGTGCGATTTTATCTTTCTTGCGTGACTCCTTCAACTCGTTCACTTGATTAATCATCAAACCTTCCACGGTTGTATGTTCAGTATAGCTAAACTCAACAACTTCTCATGCATATTGCGAGCCGAGTAGCACATTCATGTGTATACTCCAATTATCATAGTTGGTCTTCGAAAGATGCAAACATGATACATGCCCGACACTTACAATGGCTGCACCATTATTGGTCATGGCTCTGATACCAATTTGATAGAGCGAACATACTCTTAAGCGGGACAATCACACTTCTAAGTACGACAATCTCAGCTTTAAGTAGGATCCTAGGACCTCTGTCGGAAACTTTGATACTAATTTGTTGAGTATAGATAATATGATTGATATAAAAGTAGAGAGAAGAAATATACCAAGTAAACTCTTAATAATTATCTTAATAATATCTCTCTTACTTGCTTACTTACAATAATTACAACTCTTTTTATAGACATAAAACATTAGAAGAAAACTCTAAAATTCGTAATAAATAGAAGAAAAAAAAAAGAAAACTAAGTAGCCCGGTAAAATCTGACTTTTGTTCAATAAAATAGCCATAACTTCTTTTAGAAAACTCCAAATGATTTGAAACTTAGACCAAATTTAAATAGCGTTGTTCATTCATTGAAGACTAAGTTCAGATGACATTCTAAATTCACTTATTACTCAGCCTTAAAAACTATTGAATGGACAACAAACTTCAATAAAATATTAATTATATTTATATTTTCAACAATAAATTCATTATTCTGATAAATAATTGTTAGATTTCAAGTGTATATTCATTGAAACTGACAAATACTTACGCACTATAGATATTATCATTGATATACCCATGAACTTTGTTTGTACCAAATTAAAACATATACTAAATTAGTCATACACATATATATGTTGGAATGCATGACGGTGGAGGATCAGGAGATTGATCTCTGGTCTGGTTCAGGGAATGATTTTCTTATTATTGTCCCTTGAACTTTTGAGTTTTACAAAATACTTTGATTGTAATAAGTTTCCTTATGGTTTTGATGTTGGTGTCTATATTTTGTGTTGATGAGGTGCGCTGGTACGCAGGTTTCCTTTATAGCTGGGACGAACATTGAGGCATATTTTGCCAAGTCAAGTTGTAATTTGCCAAACACTAGGGTCAATAGATAAACACTAGGGGATATTTTAGGAGTTTACTATTTATTTGTTGCTGATATTGGTTGTTGTTTAGACACTGTCTCAGTACCAAATGTTTGGTACTTTGACGTCTTAGGTTGTAAGACTTTTGGTTTTTATGAAATCAGTGGTATATTCACAGGTACAAAAAAAAACTTTTGGGGTGCTCTAATTAGGAAAAATACATTAATTTTACGTGCATAAATTTATTGGATTCTCATTTGGATATTGCATGATCCGAATTTAAATATGTTATAATTTTTTTAAAGTTCTAATAGCAGAACGTTTATGATAACAATATTTTTTCTATTGTAAACTTAATGATCACAATTATAGTAGTTTTGTCTTAAAAATAATTGATCCGCATTGAGTTTAGAAAAACTTATATATGAGTTAAATTAATATCAAAATATTAAATACTTTCGAACATAAATTGTTCACATTTTATCCATATTAGATATATATTCTATCATTTTAAGTACTTGAATACAATTGGACATATAATTAGAATGACACAATACGTTTTAATAACTACTTTGTAATGTTTATGAATTCACATTTAGATTCGAAAATTCTACATATTTCAAATATGTGATTAAAATCCGATTAAATGACACCCTTAAATAGGGAATTTTTTTAGTAAATGAAAAAAAAACACCGAAACTGGCCAAATAGAGCCGAACTTTTGTAGCTGTAGCCTGGACCGAGTTTCAAACTCGATCCTAGTTTTTTTTTGTGATGACTTGGTCATATCCAACGAAAGCCTCCTGAAGCACCAGTACGCAACGGTATTCTATGTCGTCCTGAAAATACAAAAAGAGGAAGAGGTCGACCGAGACTGACATGAGAGGAAGCAATAAAAAGAGATTTGAAGGAATGAAATATATCCAAAGAGCTTGCTTTGGATAGGAGTGCTTGAAAGATGACGATTCATGTACCTTAACTATGATTTAGGAGTTAGAGTCTAATAGTAGAGTTATAGACTTCATGTTCTTAGATTTTTAGGATTTAGAATTTAAAAATAGGTTTTAGAAATAGAGGTTTAGAAATAGGATTTTAAGATTTAGAATTTAGAATTAGGTTTTAAAATAGGATTTTAGGATTTAGAAATAGGTTTTATAATAGACGTTTATTGTATTATTATTATTATTGTTATTATTACTATTACTATTAGCATATTATCATCATCTTTATTTATTTATTTATTTTTTCTTTCATCATATTCATTATTATCACTGATATTTGAGATCTTTGATCTTATACTTTCCGATTGGGTTTCATTTCTAGCCTACCCTAATTTATTTAGGATTAAAGGTTCTTTTGTTGTTGTTGTTGTCTGTATTTGAAAATGACAGGAAGCTGGGACTGAGTTTAAAACTCGGTCCAACTTCTTTTGACCGAGTTTTAAACTCAGTCCAGCTTCCTTGGACCGAGTTTTAAACTCAGTTCTAGCTTCCTGCTAATATAAAGGAACACTCAGCCTCTTTCTTCTTCATTTTCTTTCAGCCAACTATTTCCTCAAAATCGCCATTGTTACTGCTGCAAGAGATTCCAACTGAATTTTTTTTTTGACAGATCCAGAGCCGATCCATATTCACCACTCTCGTCTCACCAACATTGTAAGTTTTTTTTTCTATTTGGACTATTATTTTTTGCTCTAAAATTAAAATACATTAACATTAGGGTTTATTGTTCATATTGTAGAGACGAAAATGTTGTTGATCAATGTGTATCATAGAGGTAAAATCCTGAACACTTCAACTAGCGTGGGTTACGACATTCGTGCTGTGTGCACATTTTCTGCCGACGAGACAATAAATCTTCGTGACTTGAAGAGGCAGATTCATGCTGGTTTGGAGCTGCTCCCTAGCCAATTCACCATCAGCATTAGTGCACGGATCAATACTGCACCAGCAGGTTCGGGTGGTTTTTTTATACCTTATTTGGGGTTATTTCTGATGAAATTTGGGGATTGATTGAAATAACAGCTCCGTACCAATTACCCCAGTATAAAACACTAGAGCTAGTAGTTGAATCCGAACCAATATCTGAATCTGACAACTATGATCCGACCAGTATTCCTGAAAGTAATAATCCAGTCATGGCTGAGGAAAGAACCCACTCTCAAGCTCGGGAGCAGCGATCATCCCGTGCTCCGGTACAAAATATGGATGTCGATGTGGATGAGGATAACGAAGAGGAAGGGTGGCACCTGGATGCCGAGGAAGATGAAATTGAGGATGAAATTGAGGATGCGATGGCTGTCGAAGAAATATTTAAAGAGTGGCAAATGTATGTTCCTTTTATTAATCGGGGTATGAAGCACTCGCGTACACAATTTGCTGATAATACGCCTATGTCGTATGCAGACGATCCTTATTTTCACAAACCACCTAGAATTGATGAATAATTTGGTGTCGGTCAGCAGTTTCGTACAAAATCAGAGTTGAAAGTAAAAATCGTTGTTTTTCATGTTCAACGGAATATAGAATTGGAGGTAATAAATAGCAGCAAATCAAAGTTAGTAATAAAATATAAAGATTCTAACTGTCCATGGAGATTAGAACAAATCCGCTCGAGCACTCTTATTTTGGCAGTGCTATTAGTGTGGACCACATTCAGTTGACTTTCAGACTAATAGCAGATATTGTTCAGAATCGGTTGATAGAGAACTTAGAAATGACAGTTAAAGAAGCAAGGAGATTGGTAAAACAAAATTATCTTACAGTACAACCGAGTTATAATAAATTATAGAGAGGAAGAGAACTGTCAATTGCAAACCTTTTTAGTAATTGGGAGAGATCATACGAGATATTTCCGTCTCTACTAGCAGTCATGCAAAGTTCTACATATGGCACAAAATACATCATAGAGACATCGCCCTCAACAAAGTTCGGTGTTGAAATTTTCAATCGTGTTGCATGGACATTTGGTCTATGTATTGCAGCATGGCCTTACTTACGGCCAGTCTTAACTATCGATGCTGGATTTTATCCGGTCGGTATGCCGACAAACTATTTATGGCATGTGGTTATGATGTAGAGCAACAACTATTACCACTTGCATTTGCTATCATAGTAGGCGAGGAAAATGTGACAAATTGGGGTCGGGTTATGCAGTGGGTGTGTAAAGAGGTTGTCGATCCTAGTAAAATTATCGTTATCTCAGATCAATATTTAGGTATAAGGGTGGTATTTGAGAGAACAGATTTTGGATGGTAGGAATCAGCAGGCGAGACTGTTCACCGTTATTGCACTCAACACATTGCACAAAATATATATAAAGACTGCCATATGAAAAGAATAAAAACTCTTTTCAAACAAACTGTAAGACATAAGAAGCCATGGAGGTGCGAGAAATATATGAAAAAATAATAATAATATTAGACCAACATCCTATAAATTCGTCAGAAAATCAAGAATCATGCAAGGAAATCTCCCAACGGAACAAGTGTCCAACTGAAGGACACAAAATAACAGAAACCGCAATAACCAACCCATCACAGCTGAGGAAGTGTCAGCCGAAGAATTTCATTACGAAGAGTTAACCCCGGAGCAAGTGGCTGCATTGCATCAAGAAAGATGGGCACAACATCTAGACAGTGATCTCAATCGCTGGGGACTAATGACAAGCAACAGTTCATAATCATTGAACAACGTGTTCAGGATCGCTAGATAACTTATGGTATGTGCTATCGTTGAGAACACGTGGCACAAATGTGTTGAGTGGTTTTATAAACGTCGAGAAGTTACAGCGGCTTGGGAAGCCCAAGGTCTGATATTCTCACACAAAGTCACCGAACTGATAAAACATCACGATGATAAGGGGAGAACTTACGATGTCGTACCACTGAATTGGGGTATCAACAACTACGACGTTTACAACATAAATGGACTTATCGAGACGGTAATATTCTATACTTATATTAATATTTTTATTTAACTTTAAAATTTAAGCATTAATTTATAATTTCTATTTGAAATAATAGGGACAAAGGGGTGAAATAAAATATGAGGTTGAATTAGCGATGATAGAAATTGGTAATTATTGGTGTCAGAAACCGCAACTGACTGGCATCCCATGCGACCACTTGCTTGTTGTTTGTTCATTCAGAAGGCTGGATTACACTCAATACGCTAGTCCATATTATACCATCCAGTATTACATTAACACGTGATCTGGTCATTGGCGTAGTTATGACAATAGACGAGATTGGTCAATGTACAATGGTTCGATCATTAGGCCAGATCCAGCAAAAATCAACAAATGAAGGAGAAGGAAGATACGCATTTCAATGGTTATGGATGAAATGGAGGGTCGAATCAACATGATGCCAACTCAAGATCGAGCTCGTTCCAGCAGAGCATGATATAGATTACCAGTCTGTTTATGTTTTGTATCGTTATATTTATCAGAACAACTAGATTTTAATTGTTGTTGTAATATTTTAATTTGTTTGATATTATTTTAAAATAATATATTAATTGTGCTTATATTTGACTTTGTAAACCTTTATTTTAATTTTTGTTATAATATTTTAGATCAATTTATTAATTGTTGTACTTTTATTAATTGCTGTAAAATTTCGGCTCTTTTTGATCAGTTTCGGTGTTTTTTTTTTCATTTACTAAAAAAAATCTGCTTAAATAACAAGTGCACACGGAGGGGCGGGGAAAAACTGTCCTCTCATATCATCCATCCGGCCTATATATGATACCAAGTACTTGTAAAAATATGTCTAATCCTATCGTTCCTTCTGACCGCGTCCCCGTTGCAGCATGTTTTCTGCATCCATTCGTTTAATTTTAATCAATATATAGGAGTTACATTTCAAGGATATAAATATAATTACCAAAAGGGAGCTAGGGTTCCTTGACAATTTTATTTTAATAACCTTATCAATGAATTTTTAAATAAATTTTAAAAAATTAAAGCAAAAAATTTATAAATGCGTTATTTTACTTATAGATTAACAGATTTACATTGTTTCAAATTTCATGTAATTTTAATATCATTTAATAGTGTTTCAAACCAGCTTCGTCTATAATACCCATATCTCATCATTTACATATTGTGAACTTTTTTGGCGCCAAATTAAAAAGAAATTTTAGACTTTCAGCAAATAAGCCAAAATGCATTTATTGTGATCTTTTTATTGTGGTTATTGAAACAGACGGGTATACTCTACATATTATAAGCTACTTGTTCTTGAACTTTATTGCGCTGAATTAAAGGATCCATTAGATTTATGCCGAAAGAAATCTGTTAAAACTAGTAACAAATTCGAGTTGCTTTTGGTTCTTTGTTTTTAAACAAGATATTATCAGGCATCAGCCTGTTGATTATAAATGAATTAATTTATGAAAAAAACAAGGAAAAAGAACAATCGTCTTCCAGTCGAATTCTATATATTAATTTTGACAAGCACGGAAAAGCACTCGCAACAAACCAACAAAAAAATATATCTTAAAAAATGAAAAACCAAGAAGAGAATTATGCAATAATTGCAGTGTCGACGTCTTCAAGTACAACGATTCTCTCATTTATTCATCGGTTAATAGATAGACGCTTTAGGCTTCTCTCGATATCCGCATATTCTTAGACTTTTCTATCTGAGAAAAAGAGAGAGACAGCATATAATTGGCAGTTACCCTGTAAAAAAACCAAAGAGAGCGGCTGTATATCAGACCCAAACCCGTGTAATTGTAAAGTTGAACCCATGAAAAGGCGAGCCTAACCAAACGAGAGATAGAAATTAGAGAGAGATGGACAGATGGTGCATGCGTGCATGGCAATTATAGAAGCTCAAAAACGGCACGTATACCGATAGATTACTATGTTTGCATGAAGAGAGATAAAGAGACAGTGCGAACAGATCAAGAACCTGTGCCCATCAGGGTTTAAACTTCAAAACGAGAGAAACCAACAAATTAGCTTTTGCTCTTTTTCCCTCTGCAGATTCCTTTATGACATGCCACGGCCCACGGGAAATCACAACCTCTTTTTGTTTTCCTTTTCTTTGTTCCTTTGAAACTTAAATACACACAAATGTCTAAAAGATGGAAGCATGGATGCAGTTGTGTACATGTCAACAAAAGTTGTAATTGATTGATAGTGTTAGTATGTCATGTGTTGAAAGTTATCAACTGTCAAATTTATCAGAAAAGAAACAAACAGACAGACAGTGCGCAGAGAAGAGCTTTGATTGTCTTTCCTGAAGAGACAAACATAACATACAGCACTCGATCGGGTTGCCTAATTCATTGATGAAATTCCCATCTCACTGCCACAAAAAGAAAATCTTGTAAATTATGAATGTAATTAGCTAGTAGCACCCACATTACACAGAATGACATAAATTAACAAAGGAAACACACACATTTAACAGTTTTCAACTTTTCTCTATGCTTTCTTTCCTTTCCGAAAACAAATTAAGTCTCTGGTCAAACCACATTATTATTTCGATTAAGCAACCCTAATTGACCTCTCTTTTACTCATTAATAGCACTTTCTTTCCGATGATTCTATGTTTCTAAATGGACACATATATTAAGAAAAATTGACAAAGAAGTCCACAAGCATCACAACAACAGCTAGCAGAAAGATGAAGGAATGAATAAAAGGACTCAGACGACACAAAAACACACTAAAGTTAACTTCAACCTTCTGTACTCCAATTACCACATATCAGCAACCATATCTCATATGAAACTAGCCGGCGGAGCAGGAGCATCGTTGGTAGCAGTAGCAGCCACCGTAGCAGCCACACCAGTCTGATTGGAAGAACCATTTGCTCCAGCATGAAATGCAACAACCCTAGCATCACCTCCCTCGTTGTCACTGAACCGAGTGAAGAATTGGTTCACAAACAAGTCCCCTCCATTAATATTTCCGTCCTGGCCATTTACCCCCTCTCCAGCATTGTCAAAGGTCACACCGCTTGCACCCGACCCCTCACCTGCATTGCCACCCAGTACCTGATTCACATTGAGTCCATGAAGCAACGGTAGCGGTAGAGATGGAGTTGGTGGTGGTGGCATCATCAGGGGATTGAAAGGCTGAAAACCTCTCAATCCCGGAAGGCCTTGATTGAACAGAGACAGAGTCGGGCGCAGAGGAAACCCGCCACCCACCATCCCAATCCCCTCACCGAAGAGGATTGGAGGTGGTGGCGAGGTCATCCCTATAGCTGCCAAAGCTGATCCGGCCATGAGAGAAACACCTGAGGCAGGTGCCTGATCAACCCGAATCCTTGGCACCTTTGAAGAGCCTGGAGAAGTTGGAGGCGCGGTGCTGGCACTGGAACGGCGATTCCTCTTGCGATTGGTGGTCTCTCCAGGAGCCGGGATGTTGCGAAGAGCCCCTCCCTGGGTCCAGTAGCGGTGGCAGTCACGGCAGAAATGGCGCGGCTGCGCGGTGTTGTAGTTGTTGTAGTAGCAGAATTTGGTGTTGTGCGAGCTGCACCTTGGGCACTCAAGTGGGGCCCCTTCCTGCTTTCCAAACCTCTTTTTTTCCTCCATTTTTTTTTCCTTTTCAACTCTCTCTGAAATTCTATCTTTTTTTGAGAGAGAAAGAGGTGAGAAGGATGGTTAAGGGGTAAACGATGGGGGTTATATAAAAGGCAAGGGGGGAGGGGTGTGAAGCATGAGGTGTTTGTTGGTTTGGTACGGGAATTAGGGGGAGTTTCTCTCACTCTCTCTCCCCACACACTGTCTTGTTGCTGGTTTCCCTCTCTCTTTCTCTCTCTAGAATGCCAACGTGGACGAGAGTCCTTGCTTGGAGCGTGAATCGAAACCGAAGAGGACGGTTGGTGGTGAGCGGCTTGTAGTATGTAGAGTGGTAGTAAGAATCTGGTGGAGTGATCAGGTTTTAGGGTTTATCTGGGGGAGAGAGATTTCGTTGTAGATACATACTATACTAGAGAGGAAGTGGAAGGAGGGGTTATAAATCTCATGACACAAGATGACAAGGAATTGGGTATTTTGTCAGAATTGTCAAAGAAACGAGGGGTTAAATTGAAAGATTGGTTGTCAGTATTTCTTCCTTGGGTGAACCAGGTCTTGGGAATTCTAGATTTGATAACCGTTGGCGCTTGTAGACTGTAGTTGTAAGTTGTTGAAGGCCAATAGCACTAGGCGATTCTTGGTATCTGACAAGACTAAAGCAATAGACCAATAGGCCGGCCTCTTCTCTATTAATTTTTCTCAAGGAATAAATTATAATTTTTAAGGCATTAAAATCTTTCTAAATCAGCACTAAAGCTTCCAGGAGAAACTTTTGTAAATATCTATATGTACATGAACCGTTTTTTTTTTTTGTTTTGCATCCGATGCATTTAGTTTTAATAAATCATTATTACATTTAGTTTTAATAAATCATTATTACATTTATTTCAAAAAAGGTTATTTTTCCAATTTTTTTCTTTTGCAAACTAATTTACAGAAAGGATATTGTCCCAATTATTTTCTTTTGGAAAGTGAATTGATTAGTTGGGTAGGGATAAACATAGACCCGAAACGAGTGTGTCAGAGGACTGTCAGTATGAAGATTTTACTAGAAGGAATAATTTATATATGATTTTATGAGCACATGAAAATACCCCACTTATTTGTGCAGTGGAATATGAGAAAAAATAAATAATGGTTTATGTGTGAGTGGTGCGAAGGTGCGGGTGAGAGATTGAATCCGAATTTTCTGCGGAATTTTTTTTTCTTCGCATAGGGGAGAACTTTTCATTTCGTCCATTAGATGAGATCCGACGGATCGAAACAACGATTACTATAAAATTAAAAAAAATACAAAATCAATGATACGTTGCCTGCCAAATCCATTGTGTCTCCAATTCCTTCGTAGGACGAATCATCCTTCCTCTCTCCCCAAACCCTTCGTCTTCCCACCAAATCTTCGACTCTCCGACACTTCGTGCGATTGAGCTCCGTCATTATCTCAACGGTGATGAACTGCTATGAAATGTTCGTCCTTCTCTTTCACTTAGTGATAAAATTGTGCTTTAGGAGATCAAGTACTAAAAGAAATTCTTTACGAGATGCCAGATAAATTTACACCTAACATCAAAGCCGAGAAAAATGTAGCGTAGATGCATTTAAATGACATAAGCAGATGACAAAATGCACACAATTCTCAATAGATTTAGAAAAATTAAAACTGTTATAACACTTACAAAGTTATTTTGTTGCTTCATTTTGTACAATTAGTTAATCAATGCTTACTATTTTATTTTTTATTGTTCATGAAAATATGAAAAAACAACAAGATAATTTTGTACCTCATTTGCGTATGGAATTTCAAATAGTGGATGAAGTATGGTCGGTTTGGAGTTATTATGGTGGAAGAATTGGTTTTGGGGTAAGAAAAGACTTAGGTCCTTAGAGGCTCGTTATCTAATACCTAGCCAACATAAAGTGCCGAAAGTAGCATGCATTGACATTCATCTAGCCAATAGTTTAAGAATTCGACTAAAAGGGGCACATGAGTTATATAGTAGACAAAATGGTGGAATTAGAGGCATTGGTTACACCGCGATAGACCATAATAATTGTTTGAGGAATATGCCAAAGCAATCAATGGAATATGGGGCAGTCGTTGCTATGACGAAGTATTTTACAAGGCTTGCTTTGGAAAATCCGTCTTTTAAATATTTTGAAGATACCACCTAAGATCGGGAAAATTGCTAATATCGTTTGGACAGATGCAAAGATGATTGCGGCTTATGTCCGATTTGGAGATGTAGTTGTCTTTGATACTACATTTGACACCAATAATGAAAAATGGGTCTTCGGTGTTTTCGTTGGCTTCAATCATTTTAGAGAGATTGTGACTTTTTGGTGCGGCTCTCATGTTTGACCCAACTAAAGAGTCTTTTGAATGGGTGTTTACAAGGTTTCTCGAGGCGCATGGTAGCAAAAAACCCATCGCCTTATTCACCAACCAAGATATTGCAATAGGGGTTGCTTTAGAGAAAGTTTCGCCATATACAAGACATGGGTTATGTGTGTGACTGTGACATATAGGTCAAAATTGTCAAAAACATTTATCACGCTACAACAAGGATGAGATAAACATAATGGGAGAGTTTTCGGCTTGTATGTTCAGATATCAGGAGGAAAACAAGTTCGAGGATGCCTTAAATACTCTCATAAAAAAGTTAAGTGACAATTCGTGGCTAAAATTTATATATGAGAGCAAAAAAAAGTGGACATGTTATTTTATGAAGGATGCTTACACTTTAGGGATCCGTAGCACACAAACTAGTGAGAGCATGAGAGCATTAATGCAACTTTAAAAAACTATTTAAATTGTAAATTAGATTTAAATTGATTTTTGGAGCACTTCGATAGGGTTCTTGATGAAAAATGTGAGAAAGAGATCAAATCCGGGTACGACATGAGAAGCAAGTTACTAAGAATCAGGTTGAATTTTCTAATTCTTCGTGAAGCCTGAAAGTTGTATACACTCAAAGTGTTCGAGTTATTTCAAGTGGAGTTTGAGTTATCCGGTTCGGCTCACATAGAACGCCTAGAGGGTAATACATATACGGTTGATATGTGTGACATTGACAATGAAATCCAACCCAAGAGTAGACAAATTGTTTGGAATCAGGATGACCAAATGGTTTTATGTTCTTATAAAAAGTTTGAGAGAGAGGGTATTTTGTGTTGGCATGCACTAAAGGTGTTGGATCGAGATAACATTAAGCTTATACCACCGAAGTATGTTGGCATGCACTAAAGGTGTTGGATCGAGATAACATTAAGCTTATACCACCGAAGTACGTTCTCAACCGTTGGACACAAGTGGCAAAAGAGGATATCATTGTGGTTGTAGAGGTAAGAAGGGTAATTAAAGATGTTATGTTGAATGTTAGAAACCGTAATGGAGATTTGATTCATGAGTTAGCACCAACATGTGCTAAGGTGGCCCATAATGAAGAACAAACTCAATTTTTGCGCAATGAAATGTCTTTGGTTCGAGAGAAATATGAAGTGAAATTTGAGAACTTGCCAAGAATAAGTGGTGAAGTCAATCCAACTTCTAATATATCCCAACATTCACTTCACCTAAAGAAGAAGAATGGTGGCGATAGGCATTCAAAATGAAATCCTCGGATTGAGAATTTGGCAAGAACCAAGAAAAGAAAAAGTCAAAGTATCTCAAAGAGTCAAGATTCATTAAGGTAAATTATTTTAGTAACATTTAAATTTGTTTCATAAGATCTTTTATCTAATATTTATGTTTTGATTATAGGCTGAGCACTAATTTTGTCGCAAGGTACATTAGAGGGAAACTTCGGGTGCTATGATAACCTTGAAGACCTATAGTAAGTGCATTGTCTAAATAATGTCTAAATGTCACAACAAAATATGAAACTTTCCAAATGTAAACATTTTTTTATTATTTTTGCAGAAATTTGGAAATTACTCAAGAGTAGAAGCATTTTGAGTTGTTAATTCAGATTTTTGGGAGAGAGATTTTTGTTATAGAAAGTATTTTGGTTATAGAAAGTATCTTGGAGAGAGATTTGCATTCGAGTTGTTAATTCCGTATTGATTTGCTAAGAAGTAAGGCAAAATTCTTTTGTTAGCCTACTTATTTAAAGAAATCAGGTTGTTGATTAATTTATGTTACTTGATTCATGTTATTGAGTTGTGAATTTTTGTTAAGAGAGGGTAGAAACAAACAACACTAACTGATAGCATATTACAAGCTTGAAATAACATAGAAGTTGGATCCCTAATATAATTATAATAATAATATCAATAATTAACAATGATAATTTCTAATCATTATAATTAATATGCTAAGTAAGAGTACAATAACACATAAAGTTATTATAAATCCCACAATCATAGATTTCAAAATAACTCCTGTATGTTTCCTTATGTTTAACTACTTGGTGATGACGTTCCCTCAATTGCTTTGGGGCATAATATTCTCGAAAATGAACTTCATCACACCAAGCATGAAAAATACCACCGTCATTGCAATGGCATGCATAAAATTATCGACCTGGATTACTTGTAGTTTCAGATACCACCACCTCATAAAGTAATTTGCATCTTTTGCAAATATAAACCATCTCCTCAGATGGAGGAACAACTTCTATCATCCTTTGTTTTCATTTTCTTAATCAACAAATAAGTCTAAAATAGAAGTATAATAGCATAAATTAACTAATTCTGAATAATTCATTAAATATATTATATAATGCAGTATTAACTATGATCCATGCAAATTATATTGAGAAAGTAACTTTATATAGTACTCACCATATAAGGTTTTATAACCACATCATCACCATGCAAATGTACTAATTATAAAACCTAAAGGAAATATATACAAGTCAAGTTGCTAAAGAAATAATTAAACCAATGTAATTCATAATTCACACAACCACCACTCATACCAAGCAAGCTCAAGCCAAAAGAACTATAAAGTTTATGTTTTCTAATATCACAGAAGAAAGTATCAAACTAGAATAACAGCCATAGCTAATTTGACTTTGTGGTGTGCAACTAACCAATGAGCGATTTCAAGAGTCGATTGGAACAAAATCTCCTCTCTCCTCTCTTGCTCGATCGGAAGAAGAGCTCGTCTCTCCTCCCTTCCTCGATCGTTGATCTCTCTTAACAAGGGTTGGAGAAAAAGAGAAGTGATGCGGAGGGAGAAGGCGAATCCTAGAGACATTATGTTAGTCTCGGACAATTTTAGAGGGAGGATTTTTTTTTTTGTTTTCCAGCGATCTTGATTTTGGTCCGTTGGATCTCATCTAATGGACAAAATGAGAAGTTCTCCCCTCTGCGGAGAAAAAAAGTTCCGCAGAGGATTCGAGTTCGTGAGAGGTTGGTGGATAATTATTGAGTGGAATGAAGTCAGGCCCAAGACGAATCATTGCAGGCCCATTAATAAGTTGTAACCAACCGAGAGGAAATGAATTCTCATATATATACTGCATGTATGCAATTTTAGTATATCCAGTGTAGAGAAAAGAAATAATTAAAAAGGGGAGCAGAGCAAGAGGGCGAGAGCCCAGAACTGTTGTTCTTTTCATATTGGTGTCAGTAATTAAGAGTTGCAAATTGTTGTCCCCTGCCATATGGTAAGAAGCTGGAGTGAGGATTTTAAAAGAATCATTTTTTTTTTCTTTTTATTAAAAAAATAAATAACATGAAAGAAGAATTTGCTCATAAGTAAAAGGTTTTAGGATTCGACTCCTCTATAATACTTTATGGTAGGGTATCTGGTCGGATTCATTTGAAACATTAGATTTAAACAAAGATCAAATACAAATATAATAACTGTTGTTGTTTAGATTCACAGGACAGTACTTCACGTAAAGTTTGTGAGGTACTACAAAGAATGTATGCTCGACTCATCATAGCAAACTTTTCAACCCTAGGTCTTTCCTAACGAATACCAACTGCAATTATTTATGAAATTAGTCTCATGTTATCCACATTTAATTTTATCACTTGTTATTTTATAATACAAGATGGTCAGAAATTAAAAAAAAAGAAGTCAAAATCAAACAGCAAGAGAGGATTAATTAGAAGTTGTGTTGAGAGACCAGCTGTAAATTCAACTTATAGGGCGAAACTACAATGATAGATATTAATTATTATATATTTGCTAACAATAAGATATATGGTTACTTCAAGATGGATGGTATAAAGGGTGTGAGTAAGAAGGACATTAATGGCTGGGATTCCTCTATGAACGATCTGATGGAATAAATTTGATCTGGACGACATTTGTTTCAGCCCTTGGAAGGATCCGTCTTTGTTTGAAGTAAAATATATATATATATATATATATATATGAGTAAAGATACCGTGAACTTAAGTTCACGAAGGTCTTCCGTGAACTTAACTCAAAAAATATATCAAATCATATCCAAATTTTAATTTATCATGCTCATTAAATTCTTTATATGAAAATCTTATGGGATGCAAAAATTTAGAGGGTTTTGAGCTTTTTAAGTCATGATTTTTAATTTTTGAAAATCAGCTCTAACAATAATAATAATATATTCAATACATTAACATCATTTTAAAAAATTAAAAATGATAACTTAAAAATCTCAAAATGCTCTAAATTTTTGCATCACACAAGATTTTCATATAAAAAATTTAATGAAGATGATAAATTAAAATTTAAAAATGATTTGATGTACTTTATGAGTTAAGCTCACAGAAGGCCTTCGTGAGATTAAACTCACGGTATCTTTACTCATATATATATATATATATATATATATATATATATATCAAGTCAAATTTGCCGTACAAAGATATAGTTCAATGATTTTAACTTCAGAAGACGGTGATAACTGCACTCTTTATCTACGTATGTATTTTATTTGTTTTTAATATTAAGTTTAAAATACTTTTAAAATATACAAAAGTCTTTAACTAAAATTCTGAAACATATGTTTTTAAAAAGTAACACAGCATAAAAATAAAATGTGCATAACTTGAGTGTTTCTGACATTATACATTTGCGGAAAAACATTAAATCATAAAACACGCTATTTAAATTAAGCCAAGTAGCTAACCTCTGGTCTCTACTCTCTGGAATAAAGTAATCAGCCTTTGTTGACCATAATATTTATTTGCTAGAGACGATTTGTTATCTTAAACTATTTCCAGACGTATCTCTACTTCAATCAACGCAGAAATGATTTGCTAAGATATGGTTGACCTAATTAAGTTATTGTAAATATTATTTTTGAATTTGGGAAATAATTTTCTCACCCATGGACTTTTGCCACTTTTGGCTAGCTAATAAAGAGTGACGCGTAAATCATATTCTCCCAAAGTGCAAATAGTGTTAATTAATAATATATATTTATTTTTATTCAATATGAAGATGCGTGTCCCAAACAAAATATACAAGATTCACATTTTATAGACGAAAATGCAAGTTGATTAATTGGGCACACTTTTGGACTTTTGGTTAGCAATGACGGATCCACATTAATAGGAGGGATCACTTTTGACAAGTGGGTGTTTTTGATAATCTTGACAATTTTTAACAACCGTCTTTAAAAATTAGTTTAGTTTTATGCCTGGGAGATCTGTCATGGAGGTGATTTTCTTGATAATATAGCTTATAAAGAGATATCGCGAACAAAAGAAGGACCTTTATATGATATTTATTGATTTGGAGAAAGCGTATGATAAAATACCAAAAAATATCATGTGGTGAGCGCTGAAAAGAAATGAGTCCTAACAAAGTATGTTATCCTTATTAAGAATCTATACACAAATGTTGTGACTTATATTAGAGCATGTGACGACGAGTCCGATGTATTTTCTATTAAGATAGGATTACATCAAAAGTCAGCATTGAATACATATATTTTTATCTTAGTGATGGATGAGATCACAAAGGACATACAAGAAAATATTTTTTGGTGCATGCTCTTTATTGATGATATGGTGCTGATTGATGAGAACATAATTAGAGTCGATCATAAACTAGAGTTGTGGAGATAAATTTTAGAATAAAAAAGTTTTAGACTTATTGAGACTAAAACCAAATATATGAGGTGTCAGTTCAGCGGAGACAACTCAGATGATGGAGATGTTAGTTTGGACGGACAAGTAGTACTCATGAATGACACATTTTAATATTTGAGATCGATGTTGCAGAGTGACGAAGGGATCGATGAAGATGTTAGTCATAGAATAAAAGCCAAATAGGTGAAATTGAGACAAACATCTGGTATTCTCTGTAATAAGAAGGTCCCAAATAAACTAAAAGATAAGTTCTATAAGACGACGATTAGATCCGCGATAATGTATGGCTCGAATCTTTGGGCTACAAAAAGATAACACATTCGAGAAAATGAGTGTAGTTGAAGTGCGGATGTTGCGTTGGATATGTGGTAACATAAGGAGAGATCAAATCAGAAATGATGAAATATGAGACAAACTTGGAATAGCACCAATTCAAGAGAAGCTGATCCAACACCATTTGTGATGGTTTGGTCATATCCAACGAAGGCCTCCTGAGGCACCACTACGCAGTGTTATTCTAAGTCGTCCTGAAAACATAAGAAGACGAAGAGGTCGACCGAGACTAATATGAGAATAAACAATAAAAAGATATTTGAAGGAATGAAATATATCTAAAGAGTTTACTTTGAATAGGAGTGCTTGAAAGATGGTCATCTATGAACTAAAATCATGATTTTGGAGTTAGAGTTTAATAGTAGAGTTATATACTTCAGGTTTTGGAGTTTTAATTCTTAGGTGTTAGGATTTTAGAGTTTAGAATTTAAAATTTTATTTTATAATATAGGTTCATTGTACTACTTGTATTATTATTATTAGCATTACTATTACTATTAGCATATTATGAGCATTATCATTATTATTATCATATTGTCATTATCATCATCATTCTCTTTTTTTTTTCATCATCATTATTATTATCATTGATTTTGAGATCTTTGATCTTATACTTTCGGATTGAATTTCATTTTTCTACCCCAATTTATTTAAAATTAAAGACTTTATTGTTGTTGTCGTCGTCGTCGTTGTTGTCATTGCGTAACATAGATGAGAATGTGTTTTTGGACGCTTTGGCATCATCTTTAGTTTCTAAAGTGGTTGTTTATTTTAGAAGTACAAAAACTTGTAAGTACTCTATTTTGTATCCTCTTATTTCTCAGATAGAAAATAGAAAAGAAAATATGTTATTCAACCATCATTCAGGCTGTCTACTCAGAGGTTGATGGTTCGATACCGCTCACCACTTCAGAACCACTTTGAAGGTTTCAAAATTTTTTTACTATGATTGATAGAAATGTGGTTTTTACTTTATAATTATTTGTCTTGCTACGTTGCCCAGTTGCTTGTCAATATCAAAAATGGATTATGATTTATTCAAATGATATGAATTAGGAGTTGCCGGTTCTTTAAAGAACATATTATTGCTGCGGATTCATCAGGAATAAAATTATATTTATTTCAGATGAAATAAATAGAAAAAATATTAGAAAATAAGGGACTGTTTGACACTCAATGGATTAGCAAAAAGTTGGAATAGAATAGTTATTCCGACGAATTAATTTGTCAAACGAATTTTAAACTAAGTAGAAGAGTGCGGAATAGTGCTAATCCCGTATACCAATTTATAGGTGGAATACCGTATTAGCTCTCGTCGGAATAGCGATTATTGTTTGATTATATTATATTATATTATTATATTATGATTATAATTAAGATTTAGTATTATTATATTATTATATTATATTTATTATTATAATTTATTATTATATTAATATTATGATTATCATTTATTATTATTATTATTAAATTATTATTATCATTATTGTTATTATATTATCGTTACCATTAGTATTATTATATTATTTATTTATGATTATAAATATAATTTTAATATTATATTATTATATTATGAATATAAATATAATTATTTTATTATTATATTATTATGTTCAAGATTATTTATTATTATATTATTATATTATGATGATTATGATTATGATTATTAATACTTATTATTATTTTATTATGTTGTATTATATTATTATATGTTGATTATAGTGATGATTAATTTATTATTATATTATTATAATTAAAATTATTTATAATTATTTTTATGATTATGATTATATTTTTTTATTATATTATTATGATTATGATTATGGTTATATTATTATGATTATGACTATAATTATTATTATCATGATTATGATTATGATTATTATATTATTAAAATTATGATTACTTATTATTATTATATTATTATAATTATGATTGTAATTATAATTTTTTATTATTATATTACTATATTATGATTATGTTTATATTTTTATTATATTACTATTATAATATTATGATTTATTATGATTATTTTTTATTACTTTATTATTATTATTATCTTACTATTATGATTATTATTTTACTATTATTATTATTATCATCATCATTATTAGTATCATCATTATTCATATTTTAACTATTCTGAGTAACAACTGCCAAACGATATTTTCGCTCTTCCGAATAGTCAAGAATACCACTCTTCTACCACTCTTCCAAAAAAAATACTATTCTATCACTCTTCCAAAATTACAACTCTTTCAAAACTATTCCTTAATTTGGCAAACAGACCCCTAAGTCTTATTTTCCTGCCGCAACCTGTTTGTGTGCGCGCCCGCCCCTTGATTAGTCCTATTTACACCTACCCCTGGGGTCAACACCTACCCGTCCTTGAAGAAGTCAAGCATCAACATTTATACGTTGCATTTCGATCCCTGCACTACATATCTTGTTGTTGTTGTTATTATTATTATTATTATTATTATTATTATTATTATTATTATTATTATTATTATTATTATTATTATTATTATTATTATTATTATTATTATTATTATTATTATTATTATTATTATTATTATTATTATTATTATTATTATTATTATTATTATTATTATTATTATTATTATTATTATTATTATTATTATTATTATTATTATTATTATTATTATTATATTAATTCAGCGTGCATACGACATACTTCATATTGCCACAGATATGATCATCTATTATACATAAATTTTATGAATGATGAATAAGTCAATTAGCTAGCTTAATGAACAAATCCGGTTTGTTTGGTTCTTCGTTTTGTACATCTTCTAGAGAGTTGAATATTAATTGCTTCCTCCATCTTCTTATTTTCATAACCATACAATACGGTCTTCATCGCACAAAATTCTTATGATTATGGTCTTCATATTCTGGCGGGAGCGCCACACAATAATCTTCTCAGGGAAATCTAAATCTATACCTTTTTATTGAAAGACATATTTTCAGAACTTTAGTTTGGATTTAAATCTTATTTTTACTTTTATTTTTTTATTTTTTTTTGTTTTGTTTTATATCTCCAAATCTCTTGGAGAACTGTTGTAATACTCGTTTTTATTATTAATAAAATTTGTTAAGATAGGAGCTTGATCCTTATCTTTCCTTAAAAAAATAACCATACAAGTACGTCGAAGGTTGAAATTATATTCAATTATGTTTTAATTATTTAATTATATTTCACGTGGATCATCTAATTGATTAAGGGCATACAAACGTGATATCCTATCAAATTAACAATTCCATGATAAAAAATTGTATGGATTTCAATATTTCTTGAGATAAAAAGATGAGGTCAACCCTTCCCACTTATAAATATTCATAATTTATTTATCCAATTAGATTTTGAACCGGATATTTTCTGCATTTCTTTCTTCAAACTTTTAGATTACACCGCTTAATTATAATTTTTTTAAATTATAAAAAAAATTTAAAGAAAATTATTTCTACCCATTAAATATTTCTGCACACCATACTTGTACATAGTGTTAAGTATAAATACTTTTGAAAAATATATATTTTAGGTTCGTTTGGCAAATCAAGGAATAATTTTACAAGAGTGATAATTTTGGAAGAGTGATAGAATAATATTATTTTGGAAGAGTGGTAGAAGAGGATATTCTTGACTATTCGGAAGAGCGAAAATATTGTTTGACAGTTGTTAATCAGAATAGTTAAAATATAAATAATTATGATACTAATAATGATGATGATGATGATGATGATAACAATAAAAAAAAATAATAATAAAACAATAATAATAATAATAATAATTATTATTATTATTATATAATAATATAATCATAATCATAATATAATAATGTAATACAAAATAATTAAATAATAATAAAATTATAATTATAATAAATAATAATAATCATAGTCATAATCATAATAATATAATAATAATCATCATAATCATAATCATAATATAATAATATAATAATAATATAATCATAAGCATAATAATAATAATAATAAATCATAATCATAATCATAATATAATAATATAATAATAAAATACAACATAATCAAATAATAATCGATATTCTAACGATAGCTAATCCAAAGTATACCACCTATAGATTAGTATACCGGATTAGTACTATTCGCACTCTTCTACTTAGTCTAAAATTCATTTGACAAATTAATTTATCGGAATAACAATATTATTTCTATTTTTTTGTTATCTTATGGAGTGCTAAACGGAGCCTTAGAGATTATATATTTTTTACCCGATCTTAGGTGAAAATATTGACCTGTTGGACATCAACATAACTAGTGCTGAAGTACGAGTGCTTAATTACATCGGCTATCACTGCTATAACCAGACAAGCAGCCAGGTGAATGTTTCCCGTCCATCGATTGGGATCAAGCCATTAGAAGCATTTCTCTTCTCCAGAAGACGCAACACGTTCACTGTCATTGGCTGCTACGCCTTAGCATATATTAATGGCGAAGACAGTTCAAACTCCTACACATCAGGCTGCGTGTCTTTCTGTGAGAGCCTCAACAGTACAACTGGTGACGGTGGTTTTTGTAATGGGTTGGGTTGTTGCCAGACTGTCATCCCAGCGAGACTCAGCTACTACAAAGTCCAGTGGGGTTTCAAAAATAACACAGCCTGGTCATTCAACCCATGCACTTATGCGGCGCTGATGCAGGAAGACTGGTACCACTTCTCTGTCAAAGATCTGAGCAGGTTCGAATTTGTTGAGAGCAATAAGGAAAATGTGCCAATTGTACTTGACTGGGCTATCTGAGAAAATGGCACATGCCTGGAGTCCCACACCGAGAGCAGCACCAGCCCGGCATGTCAAAGCAACCACAGCAGATGTGACAACACAACCAACGGCGATGGATACATCTGCAAATGCTTGCCAGGATATGAGGGCAACCCATACCTCCCAAATGGCGGCTGTACAGGTAATTTATGAACTTGAAAACTCTAAGCGTTCTCTCTTCAACTACACAATTAGCTGTCACCTAGACTAATTCAAGGATGTTCTGATTTCTGAAATTTATATCTTCATGCTACAATTATATCGTTTAAAAATATTTCAACAAAAAATTTCAATAATTGCAGAATCAGAATACTTATGTACTTAATAAAGAGTAGAGATAGAGATGTTATTTTATTATTATTGAGTGAACTTAAAAAAACATGAAAAAATTATTAAACAATCTCAGAATAGAGAATTTTAATATCATACAAAAATTTGATCAAAAACCATAATCAAGCATGAACCGAGAATTTAAATGTACATTCAAATTGTTCTCACATAATGTCAAACGAAAATTAAAATATTATAACAATAATTTAAATATTTTTTTTTTTATAATTCTAGCAATAAAATATTAATACTCTATCATTAAATATAAATTATGTTATGCTTGAACGTCCTATGTCTTGGGTTGGGAGTCTGTTGATATAATCCTCTATTTCATTCATAACTATTGAAATACGTATCTTCATTCTCCTTTCTTTGTTGATTTTTGATGGATCTGATCTGATGATCGGATCATTATACATTGATCAATCTCGTTTGTTGTCATAACTACGCTAATGACTAGATTATATGTTGATATAATTGTGAATGTTATAACATGGACTAACGTACTAAGTGTAATCAAACCTTCTGAAAGAACAAACAGCAAGCAAATTATCACATAGAATGCCAGTCAATTATGATTTCTACCATCAACAATTATCAATTTCCACTATAGCTAATTCAACCTCATATTTTATTTCACTCATTTATTTCTCTTTAAAATAAAAATCATAAATTATTACTTAAATTATAAAATTAAATAAAAATTATAAGTTTAGAAACATACCATTTCAACAAATCTATTTCTGTTATAAATATTATAGTTATTTATGCCCCTATCAAGTAGTATGACATCATAAGTTCTCACATTATGATCGCGATATTTTATTAATTATGTGACCTTTCGAGAGAACATCAGCCTTGGGCTTCCCAAGCTGTTATAATTTCTCAACGCTTGTAGAATCACTCAACACATTTATGTCATATGTTCTCGACGATAGCATATACTGAAAGCTGTCTGACAATCATGAACACATTATTCAATGATTCTGAATCATTATTTGTCATTATACCCCACCGATTGAGACCTTCATTAAAATGCCGTGTCCATATTTTTTGATGTAATGCAGTCATTTGATCTGGAGCTAACTATTTATAATGAAATTCCTCAGCCGATAGTTGTTCTGTTGGCACAGATGTAGTGGTTTGATTATTATGACTTTTGTTATTTCGTGTCTTTCTGTTTGATACTCGTCTTGTTGGCACACATGTAGCATTTACTAAGGGGTTTTCTCAAATAGTTCATGTCTTCCTTATATACTAATGTGATGTTGGTCTAAGCATGTTGATTTTTCTTAAAAATTTCTCACACCTCCATAACTTTTTATGTCCTACAGTCTGTCTGAAAGGAATCTTTGCTCTTTTTATACGACAACTCTTATGTATATTTTGTGCAATATATTGAGTATAAAAATGGTGAATAACATCTCCTGCTCGAGTGGATTTAATCTGCCAAATACTCATTATGTTGGATGTGGCATACAATCTTCATGGACAGTTGAAATCTTTACATATCATAATTAATTTTGATTTTTCGCTACTTACTACGTCCAATTATATATTCTGCTGAACATAAAAATCAATAATTTTTATTTTCATTTCGAATTTGGTACTAAACTTTTGATCGACACCAAATTATTCATCAATTCTAGGTGATTTACGAAAATAAGGGTTGTCTGCATACGACATTGGCGTATTATCAGTAAATTATACGCACATGTGCTATGTTCCCCGATTAATGGAAAGAACAGATATTTGTTACTCTTTAATTATTTTTTCAACATTTATCTCATCCTTAATTTAATTCATATTTATATTTATTGTATCTTGAATGTCATCCTCCTCGACATCTTGGTACCACTATTCTTCTTCCTCATTCTCATCCACATTCTATACGGGGACACAACTTGGTGGGTTTTCTCATGCTAGGAAGTACGTTATTTCTTCATTCTCATGCACATTTTATACTAGTTTCAATGCTTTGTACCCAGATAGTTGGTATGGGCTATTATTTTTATCATTCCTGAAATTTTCTAAAAACTATCACAAATAAACTATAAAAAAATCACTCGAACCTGGTTAGGCGATGTTGATTCATGCACTAATGGTGAGGTTGAAATGGTTATGAGCAGTTTCAAACGAGCATGAATCAATCTCCTCAAGTCATGAATACTAATCGTGATGTCTGCTAAAAAGTGCACGCGGTATGGATATCGTAACTAGCAATGGTTTGTTTCAACCATGATGCACATTGATCAATAACATAATTGATTTTTTTGTATAATATGAAGGATAAAACCTAATATTATCATATTTCAATTTTACAATAAAAAATAATAGTCCAAATAGAATTAAAAATATATAATATAGATGAGAGGAAAGTGCTAAATACAGATCTTGACTGTATCTGTCATAAGACACAATTTCAGTTGGAAGCTCTTGCGATACTAATAATTATAATTTTGAAGAAATGACTGAAAAAATATGGAGAAGACTAACATTTGGTAATATATAAATAAATTATCTAAGACTGAATTTCAAACTCGGTGTATACTTAGTGTTGATTTTTAACAATAAATTAATAAAAATATAAAAAAATTATCTGGGATCAAATTTAAAATTCAGTCCGAAGATCTGAAACTGAGTTTAAAACTCAGTTCAGACTAAAATCACTCGTACCATTTCAAAGCTAAAACTATTCTCTCTTTTTCCTTATAATTGTGTCAGCGCCAACTAATTTGGGTTGCTAGATCTTATTCATTGCAAAGCTAATGGAAAAGTGCAACAGAGATTGCAAGTTGCAGATAAATCCATCAGCAGCAACAACATTGACCAACTAAATGATCATACCAATTAATGATGTACAGACGTAGATCAGATCGAGTACTGGTTAATCAGTACAGAAAAATTGCATCTTAGGAAACAAGATCATCCGGTTTGCCATGAACTTTTCGGTTTAACACTGTGGGTTACATATGAGAGAACATTTTTGAGTAAAAAAAATACCAGAGAACTTGTAATGATGAATATTTTTTCTTGTTGTTGCGACGGGGGTACCTAAACAGACATTGACGAATGTAAGTTGCCGGATCAGTACCCATGCAAGGGTAGCTGCCACAATAAGGATGGAAATTATGATTGTTTGTGCCCGAAGGGCACCAGAGGAGATGGCAAAGCTGGTAATTGCACAAAGATTCCGGAGAAATTCCCTTATCCTGCCCGAGTGGCTATTGGTAAGTAGAAACAATTCTGGTTTTGCAATAAAAATGACATCCCTGTCTTATTCTAGCTAATTAATGTTATTGCCATCAGTAATGCAGCAAAGTCTTTAGAAAAGATATTTTGTTGGACATCAAAATCTAATTTTTAATTACTTTTAAATAAAAAAAGTATGACAATCTCTGAAAATAAATCGTTTGCCAACTCATAATAAATGTTCTCTTATTATTATTATTTTTTCAATACAGGATCTATTCTTGGTGTCGCATTTTTGGTGGGTTTTTGTTTCCTTGCAATTTGGTATAAACAACGCAGAAGGTACATCAAAGAAAAAGATGAGTACAAAAAATATTACGAGATGATGAACAACCACCTTCAAGTGTTCAGCAAAAAGCAAATAGAAATGGCAACAAATAATTTTGACGAAGCTCAAATAATAGGCATTGGAGGGCATGGTAACGTGTACAAAGGTTTGTTAGAGAATAACAAGGATGTGGCCATCAAGAAATCAAAAGAAATTAGTGAAAACCAGAGAGAGGAGTTTGTGAATGAAATTATCCTTGTTTCTCATATCAACCACAAGAATATAGTTAGACTATTTGGTTGCTGTCTTGAGGTTCAAATTCCTATGCTGGTTTATGAGTTTATTCCAAATGGCACACTTTTTGAGTTGCTTCATGTAAAGAGCAAAGATATACCAGTTTCTTTAGGTACTCGTATAAAAATTGCTATGGAGTCAGCAGAGGCTCTTGATTATCTCCACTCCTCTATCTCTCACTCTATCATTCATGGTGATGTTAAATCCGCTAATATACTCCTAGCTGAGAATTACACAGCAAAAGTGTCTGATTTCGGTGCTTCAAATCTCGTTCCTGTTGATGATGCACAGATTGTGGAACTTGTTCAAGGGACTCGTGGGTATTTAGATCCGGAATGTCTGTGCACCCAGATAATAACAAAGAAAAGTGATGTCTATAGTTTTGGGGTAGTTATTTTGGAGCTCATTACAAGGAGAAAGGCAATTTACCAGGACTATGAAACTGGTGAAAAGCAGCACTTAGCATCTTGTTTTCTTTCGAAATATTGCCAGAATAAACTTCATGACATGTTAGATGTGGAAATAGTAACTGATGATAAAAAGGTCATTGAGGTTCTCCATGAAATAAGTGAGCTAGCGGTACGGTGTCTGAGCGGCAGAGGAGAGGATCGACCAACAATGAAGCATGTTTTTGAGGAATTACAAAGTTTATCGAGGTTTGACAGCAGCTTTGCAGGCTGGCAGACTGATCCCAAAGAGACTGACAGCTTGCTTGACAAAGCAAAATTTTATTCTGCATCAGATTCAACTGCATCTCCCAGTACTGACTATAGAGCAGTACTTGAAATTGACACCGAGATGGTGAGGTGATGAGGAATGAACTGCAATAAATCTTAGTTAGGTCAAGCTCCAAACTTCGACTGTTTGTGTTTATTTGTAATTATTTTATACAATTCTAATCAGATCGATATGCTAGTTTTCTTTAGTGTGCCTAAATTTTATTCTGCATGAGTATTGCAAGATCTCAGCTGTATGTTCATTCTCATAAAGAATATACAGCTATATTCTTACCTATCTTCTTGTATCTTTTCTTAGTCTTATATTACAGTGGATTGTTGCTTTATTTTATTATTCAAAAAAAGAAAGAAAGTAATATGTATCTCTTGGTTTTATTCATCTGATGAACTCTACATATGAGGATTTCTTTGTATTTCGTTTTTAAGAAAAAAGAAATGGAAAGAGTGTGCTCTGTGTGTGTGGAGTAGGTACCAAATTGGATCGAACCACGTTAAAAATTTTGTATTTTTCATCTTGTGAGATTATTGTTTGAGTTTTTCTACATGGTATCAAAGTCAGATTGCGGTTGGGAATAATAGTTTGCTGATGGAGATGTGGAAAGTGAACTAGGTATTCTTAGTTTGGTACATGTCTGTTGCTGCTTTCTTCTAATTTCATACCTGTCTGTTTCTTTGTTCTTTATAGCATCCAATGATAAGTTTACTCCATGGCCGACACCAACCAAAAGAGTTCCTCTAATCAGCAATTATACAATGTGTGTTAGATGGTACCAATTTTTTACCATGGGCAAGAGCTGTTCAGGTTGCCTTGGGAGGCCGAGAAAAAGCAAACTACTTGATTGATGCCGTACCAGATCCAGCAACTCCTCATCTCAAAAAATGGAAAGCTGAAAACCTTTGTGTTATGTCCTAGATTTTTAATGCTATGGACCCAAAAGTGTATGAAGTTTTTGCATATGCAAACGCTGCTAAAGAACTTTGGGATTCATTGTATGAGATGTATGGTAATGTTAATAATTCTTCCTGAATGTTTGAGATTCATCAGAATTGTCCACTCTTAAGCAAGAATCGAATCATCTGTTTATTAAACATTTTAGAAAACTGAAGAAGGGATGGGATGAGTTAAGGCAATACAGACCTGTCTCAGTCATTGCAAGTGATTATGTGAAGAGAGAAGAACAAGATAAAATTTTCAACCCTGGCAAGTCTCGCTCCAGAGTTTGAAGAAATCAGAAGGGAGATTCTCATGCGATCAGAACTTTCACCAATCAGCATTCAAAGTGAAGAGACGAGAAAGAGCAATTGGAAAAGGCCCCAAGGTAACTAATTCACATCTTCCGGAAAAGATATGCTAATTTCTTATCTTCTCAGTATAAGTCTAGTGAAAGCAACAAGTCGAATAAAAACAAGAAGAACAATGAAAATTCTTGATTTTCGTGCGAGCACTATTGTGGCTCAGGCTACACCTAAGATCGGTGTTGGGTGATGCATCTCCATTTACGACGAAATTAGGGGCGTGACAGAAAGGCATAAATGGCTATCAGTCGCAGCGTTGAATCTAAGTCAAGTAATGTTCATCAATGATTCAAACTGCTCACAAGTCAGATAGAGCAAAATGATGTGGAGTCGTATTCCTAGAACCAGTTTAGAGGTCTCCAACAATGATGTTGAATCATCCAATATGATATTTAAAAGTACCAGTAAGGAGTTAGCCATGTCTGTATTTTTTAATTCTCAGATTGTTATGGATTTGGGTGTCATAGATCATATGTTTGCCACAAAGAGTATTTTATCTGAAGCCAACAATAAAAATCATTATCCTCATGTCACGGTTGCGAATGGGTTGACTGTTCCTACAAATGGATTGGGTATAACATGATTATTTTCAAAATAAATTGAAGTGGCAATTGTTCCAAAATTGAAGACCAATTTGTTGTCAATTAGTAAGTGTACTAATCGATGGAATTGTAATATAAAATTTACTCCTCAAAAAGTAATATTTTAGGACCGAGCTTCTGGGATGATGATTAGTGAAGGAAAATAAGTTAATGGATTGTATGTGCTTAATCCTGAATCTGCTGCTTGAGTATCAAACAATTTCAGAGCTGAGTCTTCTCAATTTTGGCACAAAAGATTGAGGCATCCATCAAAAGAAATTTTACATAATTTAAATTTATCTTTAGTTCATGACTTGAATAATTGTGATCCATGACATTTTGCTAAATTACATAGATCGCTTTTTCTTGAACATGCTAGTAGATCCAATGAATTATTTGATTTATTACATTTTGACATGTGAGGTCCTACTCCAGTTGATTTCAAGG
This sequence comes from Schoenoplectus tabernaemontani, assembly GCA_037127355.1. Lineage (NCBI taxonomy): Eukaryota > Viridiplantae > Streptophyta > Magnoliopsida > Poales > Cyperaceae > Schoenoplectus > Schoenoplectus tabernaemontani. The sequence continues at coordinate 275,642 of JAZBJN010000033.1, forward strand.
AAGATTTTAAGTATTTTGTTTCTTTTAATGACAAGTCTCGCACTATATTATTATACCTTCTCAAGTCGAAGAGTGGAGTTTGCTTTATTTTTCAAATATTTTGTAACTTGGTTAAAAATAAATTTAATAACTTTGTCAAAACTTTTAGATCTGACAATGACATAAAATTTTATCAATTTAGAGTTTTAAAAGTTTCTTTAACAAAGAGATATAATTCATCAAACTTCATACATAGAAATACCTTAACAAAATGGGATAGCCTGATGAAGGAATCATCACTTATTAGAGGTAACCCACACCTTGCTATTTTCTGTAAACTTTACCAAAAACTTTAGTCTGATGCAAATGTTACTAGTTGTTACCTGATAAATTGGATTCCTTGTCGAATTATTAATTTTAAGAGCCCAATGAAAATTTTACATAATAAAAAATTTGATATTTCCCACTTAAAGGTGTTTGGCTACACTTGTTATGTTCATTTACAAGGAGCAGGAAAATTAGATCCACATACAAGAAATTGTGTAATTATTCATCTATTAAGAAATGATATAGATGTTATGACCCACAATCATAACTTGTATACATTTTCAAGGACATTTTGTTTGATGAAGAGAATCCATTTTTTAAGCCTGTGTTTTAGGGGGAGTATGGTACGAACAACTTAGTTCAACATTTGGCCCAATTCTATTTAATTTTTTTAGAAATTGAGGCATTGGATGTGACATAAGAGGATGAGTCACAAGGGTCACAAACTGTGCAAGAGGGATGCAAATCGGACCAAGAACTATGAAAGATGACGAGCCGTAGGGCCTGCAAGATGGGACCAACACTCTAAGAAGGTTGCTCGAAGCAGGAAACCTCCTAAAAGGTTCTCTAACTTTATAATGGGCTGCACAATCCAACACTCTATTCAAAACTCCATCAGTTATAATCACATCTCTATGAATTTTTGGGCCTTTCTAGCTGCAGTGAATAATAATATTGAACCCAGAAGTTTTAAGAAGGCTAGAGAAAAGGAGGTTTGTGTAACCACTATGAATGAGGAGTTAAATGTCTTAATAAAAAAATATACCAGTGATCTAGTTAAATTGCCAAATGAAAAATAAATCATAAGATGCAGATGGATTTATAAAAAGTAAATTTAATAATGATGGAACAATTAAAAGGCATAAAGATAGATTAGTTGCAAAACGATATCACAGACTTACGATTTGGATTATACGAAAAATTTTACACCCATGATAAAAATGAATACAATTTGAACTCTTTTATAAGTAGCTGTAAATTGTGAACCGCTACTTTTTCAAATGGGTGTCAAGAATACTTTCTTGCATGGAGAACTTGAGTAACAAGTATAAATGGATCCACCTCCTGGAGCAAGTGTACGAATAGGAACTATGTATCGATTAAGGAAGGCAATTTATGGTCTCAAGACGTCACATAGAACTTGGTATGGAAAACTAAGTGCAGCACTAGTCAATGCAAGTTTAAAAAGAGTGATGTCGATGCTTCAATGTTCACATGAATTTCAAGTAAGGGAATTGTAGTTATCTTAATTTATGTTGATGATCTGATTATAATTGAAAGTGACCAAAATGGAATAAAATCACTCGAGGCACATCTCAAATAAGAATTTGATATTAAAGATCTTGGTAATTTACTTATTCTCTTGGAATTGAAATTGCATAATCTAACAAGGGTTTGTTTCTATCTCAAAGAAAATATGTGTTAGATTTACCGAAGGAAACTGGAAAACTAGGGATTAAGCTAGAAAGTATCTCAATGGAATGTACCCGTAAATCTTTTACAGATATGGAACCTTACAATAATATTGAGCCATTTCAAAAACTAATAGGCAAGCTAATCTATCTCACTATCATTCGACCAAATATTGCTTCTACTATCAGTTATATAAGTAAATTCATGAAAAAACCATTGCAAGGCCGCATGAAGTTGATTGATCAACTGCTAAGATACTTGAAGGCTGACCCAGAAGTGGAATTTTGATGCAGAAATATGGGAACACTAACATTGTGGGGTACATCGATGTTGACTGCGCAGGTAATCCACATGATAGGAAATCAATTACAGGCTTCTGCATTTTTATCGTAGGTAATTTAGTTGTCTGAAAAAGTAAGGAGCAACTTATTGTTGTCAGATCAAGTACTGAAATAGAATATCGTGTAATGGCTACACCTACCAGTGAACTTGTGTGGATAAGGTGTTTGCTTCATGACTTAGGGTATGATCAAACCGAGAAACCTACCAAGTTGTTTCGTGATAGTCAAGCAATTATTCATATTGCATCAAACCCAAAGCATATTGAAATTGACTGTCATTGTGTGTATGTGGAGTAGGAATCAAATTGGACCGCACTACGTTAAAACTCTGTGATTTTCTACAATGAGATTCAAAAAGAACTGGTCCGAATATGTCTATAATTTTTTGTTCAATCAAATTTCAGGTATTGTAAAACTAAATTTACAGTGAACTCTATGCAAATTAAATTTGATATGTAATTCACATTAATTAATCTCTCTAAACGTTTACGAGTTTGCTTACAAAAAATCATTTAGTTCTTTCTTTTGCAAAAATGGAATGCAGTCATTCCGATACGCTTGCATGCTAATAAATCCGCTCATCAAGAAATTTTGGTTCATTGTGTTAAAACTAATTATAAAAATTGTCTATAAAAAAAATAGTAAAATCACGAATTAGAAATTGCAAACTCCAATTGAGGAGTCTCAATTGCAAATTCTTCTTGTAAACCATCGATATTTGAATCGCACCCGTAAAAGTGATGGATGTTAACTTTATAGTATTTGCCCACTGGTGCAATGGATTTGGAAATGGAGAGAACTCAAAACTTCGTTGTAACACTGACGCAAAAAATATGCGTACAAGGCCATTGATTTTGGCAACTGGATTTGGAAATGCGAGTATTGGGCCCGCTATAAGGGAGCTCAACGCTTTTTTTTTCACACTTTTGATTCCAGTTCTTTTACTTGGATTAAATTTTTGTTTTTTCTTCCTCATTGTGCATCGTTATTACTTCGCTTTAAATTGAATCATAATTTTTTTTTGATCCGATCGGATCATAGATTGACCCGACTCGATATAAATACTATTTATTTATTATTTTTTATATATTTGATTGAATTTTAATTAATATATAACTGATCTTGTGATCTTGTTGAATAAAATTTGAGGGCACTTACCCATAACTTTTTCTAAAAAAATAACTGATGTTAATTAGTGTGTATGTAAGATTTGATCAGTGTTAAATCACAATATAATTTTAAAAATATAATTAAACATATTAGGTCGATTTGACTCGACCCGATTCTAGATGGGTTAAAAAAATTAATCCATATCTGACTGATTTATTGTTGGATTATTTCGAATCGAATTGGGTTGATTTGTCAAGCCGGGTCAGATTGAATTAGTTCAAGTTGCGTCAGATCAAGGATCAAAGATTGTTTGGAGTCGGAGGCACAGAGCCGGGCTATGAATCATTGAATTCTAGGGTATGTTTGGATGGGTCAGGAATAACATAAGATTATTTAATTAATTTAAAGTTCAAAATAGATAGGCCACTATTCATACTGACACAAAATATTTTCCTACGAGAGTTCTCTGATATCGGTGACTACTTGTCAGATCTTGACTTAAGTGCTTCTTCTCAGGTTAAAACTCCCGAGCTTGCTTGCTTGGATCTTGCATCTCGAGCTTGGTTTTGTGTTGTTGTTGTTTGTGTTAATTATTATCTTCAGGGATTCTCGAGATCAGGTTCGGATGTTGGCTTTTCGAGTTCAGGACTTGGTGTTTAGACGAATAGAGTTTGATGGAGGGGGGTTTCCTTATTTATTTAGACGGTTCCAGCTCAGATTATGCCATCTCAGATTGACATAAATTTTGTCTCAGATCAAGATGAATGTTCTGCCTTTTCTCCTTGTATCATTTTTTCAATCTGCATGTGTCCGATCTTTTTTCAATCTCCTTGTATCATTTTTTTCAATCTGCATGCTCTAAAATGCATTAAAAAAAAAATCTGCAAAACAAGGCAAGCAATAACAGTACTTCGAACTTGATGTAAAATCTAAACTAAATGACTCTAAAATTAATTAAAATAGTATAGTTTTCAAAATCAAATCCTCTCAAAATATAGATGCATCTTTAATTGGCTTTTCAATAATTTCATAACTATCTAAATCTAAAAATAATAAAAGAACTTTAACAAAACAAAGTTGATCCATAAATGTGCACCGAAATTTATGATGAGGGAGTCAGGCGGTAGTGTCTTGTCGAGACCGCTTAACTATTTGCTAGAATATAAGGTCACTACAAAACTAAAACCAATTTAGTGAAAATCATTAATAATATTGGATGGTGATAGTTTAAAAAATAAGTTCAACTATTTTATAACTATTTAGAAGAAGAAAACGTTACAAAAATATATCGAAAAGTATAAAAAAATTATCGACAATCTTTACTAACGGTTTTCTATTAATAACCTTTAGCAAAACCCAACACAAAAATATTTTCTAATATTTTTTAAATAAAACCGTTAGTAAGGATTTTTACGTTGGGTTAACGATTATTAATAGAAAATCATTAAGAAAGTTTTTTGTGCTTTGGGTTTTTACTAACGATTACTAATAGAGCATCATTAGCAAAGGTTCATGTACAAAAAAACCTAATATATCCCGAGTACATTTTCTCGTCGCCATCACTCATTCATTTCTCTCTTCTTCAACCGATTTCGATCGAGGTATATTTTCTATCTCTAAATTAGGTTTTAATTGATATATTTATTAAATTAGTTAATTTCTAACTAGATTATTAATTAATTATCAACCAAAGCAATCATCTCTTTTCTTTCAACCAAAGCAACGAGCTAGTTGTGCCCTTCTTTAAGGTATATTTTTAATTTTCATCTCTAAATTAACTATAATTAATTAGTTGTTAGATGCATTTCTATCTCCAATCGGGACATGCATGTACACGATAAATTAGTTATTAGTTACTAGTATTATTTACATAGTGAATTAATTAATTAATTATATATATATAAATATATGTAATTAATTGATAATATTACCATATAGGATCAATTTATCAAAATTTAAAAATAATTTAGGTCGATACCAGCTCGAAATTAATTCAATAGGAATTAATCTCGAATAGTCATTGGTGGGACTGCTCTTTGAATACTTTGTCTTATTTAGAATTAGTGAAAATATATTATTTACAATCTGATATTTGAGAATAATTCGATACTAATATTTCTCATTTTGCTCCAACGAATACGTACATACATACAAATGTGTGTTGGCGTATTTGAGGAGCAAAAGGGAAAAATATTGTCGAATTTTTCTCAAACACCATATTGAAATTAGCGTGTCTTCACTAATGACGTAAAATATTCAAAGAGTGGATTAGGATGATTGGACAATCCAAAACCTAGACCCATAAACTCAAAACTCTCGTAAACCCTAAAGCATAAAAACCTAAATCTAAAAACCCTAAACCCCAAACCATAAACCCTGAATCCTAAACCCTAAATCCCAAATCATAAACTCTAAATTCTAAACGCTTAGCGCTTGGAATTCATGATCTAGAAGATCAGTGAGAAGAAACATGTGGGCTAAATCCACCCGTCTTCTGATTCACCAACCTCAAGATCAACCGGCTAAGTGCTTCGAGTTGTATTTTGTGTGATTGGTTGTTGACTAGTGAAGATTGAACCGTTCTGTAGTAGGTTTATCTTCTAGGTCAACTAAGGTCGAGTCGTTCTGTAGTAGACTCACCTTTCATCCCTCCGCAAAGGTCAATCTCATCTGTTGATAAGATTACCTCCTGGAGCGGTAAAGATTGAACTGATCTGTAGTAAGTTCATCTTTTTCACCGTCCTATCTCACTGGACTGACCTATTGGTAAGTCCAGGATGCTTCAGTGATTTCAATCACCGAAGCACGTGACCACTTGACCATCATTTAGTTATACTATTTGCTTCCCCCTTTTAAAGATCTAGAGGTGCCTCGAAGTTAACAACCCAGGGTAATTAACGGTGGGGGCTTGCGCCCACCGAATCTACAAGAACTCACAATCACTAAAAACCCCCTAAATGTGCATTCAAATTGGTTTAAACGGTAAGATTAACCGGCGTTAAATCAAATACACGCTTAGGAGGGATCTCCGTGTCCTTCTTCCGCATCCCATCGCCACTAGTGGCGGTGCGGAGCGCGCGAAAAAAGGGTCGCACAACACCATATATTTCTTACCCAAGTATCACCCATATCAACGGAAGAAATAAGAATTTGATGATAAAGTCGAGACCCAACAAGCTCCAATTTCATTATCCAGAAAACAAGTTTATAATCAAATAAAAAATATAAATGTCCAGTTTGGTAAAGCAATCAAACTCGTAAAGATGACAATAGATAGAAGAAAAGATATATATTCGGGATCTTCCATATTTATCAAGTAGAAATTAGACATTGTATGGATGAGATATATATTATTAAAAATATTTATGAAAGTTTGGTTGGTTCGTTGTTGAATATTCAAGGAAAAACTAAAGATGACGTCAAAGCAAGAAAAGATATGGTTGAATTGGGGATTCATCCAGAGCTAGCACCAGACTTAGAGGTGGCAATCGGGCGGGTCGGGTTCGGGTTCGTGTCAGGCCAATTTGACCTTTTTAAAGAAATCGGGTCGGGTCAGGGTCGGGTCAATTTATATGTTGTATTTTTTCAGATCTTTGATAGATTTTGATTGAATTGAAGGTCATTTGATCTCGGGTTGGGTCGGGTCGGGTCGGGTCAAGTTAGGGTTGGGTCGGGTCGGTTTGACCTTTTTAAAAATCAAGTCGGGTCGAGTTCGGATCCAAACGGTCGATGAGTTTCTTGGGTCTGGTCGGGTTCGCCACATCTAGCACCAAGAGAGGTTGAAAAATGGACTTTCCTTCCCCAACATGCTATACTTTATCCAAAAAAAAAACTTAGTTTGTTAGGGTATCTGAAATTGATTAAGGTTCTAATTAGTTATTCATCAAATATCTCTATAAAGGTGTCGATTAAAAAGTCACATGATTGTCATGTCTTATTAACTCAGTTGCTTCCAGTAATAATGCGAGGAATTATACCTTCAAATGTTACGCACTCAATTACCAACTTGTGTTTCTTTTTCAACTCAATTTTTTTTCAATGTGATCGATCCCAAGTACCTTGGAAAAATTATAGGTCGACGTCGTGGTAACCCTCTGTGAGCTCGAGAAGTATTTTTCTCCCTCATTTTTTTGATATCATGGTACATTTAATCATTCATTTGTTCAAAAAATCGCCTATTGACAATTTATTTTTAGCCCATCAATTTACATAAAGTTATATAGACCCATATTTCTCTGATACATATATCATTTTGAGAGAGCAATAGATCAGTTAAAAGGGCTAGTTCGAAATCGATCTTGACTCAAGGGAAAAATTGTTTAAGAGTATATTATAGAAGAGGTAATTGAGTTCTATACCGATTTTCTAGATAGTGTCGAACTTATTGGTCTTTCTAAGTATCGGCATGAAAGTAGATTCTAAGATTCTAATATGATTGGATATAAAATTATAAGCATGAGTCTTGAATTACGATAAGAAAACTCATCTCAAAGTCTTGGAACACCTCGTAATTGTGACTTCGTACGCTACAGAGAATTTAGATTATATACGAGAACAAAATCTTTTGAGAAATGAAAATTAGATTGTTAGAGAGCACAATTTGAAATTTATAAATTAATTTGAAGACCATTGCACAATTTGAATAGCACAATTGGTAATGGCGGTTCATGCAATGGCTCGGGCTGCTGTCAGACTTAAGTACCAGAAGCACTTGACCGCTATGAAGTGTTTTGGGCTGACAACAACTCTGCCTGGCAGTTCAACCCGTGTCTTTATGCCGTGGTGGTCGAGGAAGACTGGTACAAGTTCCAAGTTCAGGATTTGGTTAAGGATGATTTCCTTCAGAGGAACAAGAAAGGGGTACCAATGGTGCTAGACTGGGCTATCAGGGACAATGGTACGTGCCAGATTAATGGTGTGGAAAAGCGCCCAAACCCTGCATGCCTGAGCACAAATAGCAATTGCTATAACATAACCAATGGAGAGGGATACCTTTGCAATTGCTCTCAAGGTTACCGGGGCAACCCCTACCTCCCTCATGGATGCATAGGTACTCGAACTATTTAAGAAACACTGCATTTTCATCCTAATCTTGCATACATCATTAATCATCCACAAACAACTACACACTCTGATAACTAATTCATCTTTTGGTTCTGAGTTTTTCTCTAAACTTCCAATCGCCCCAACTTTATCGTTGAACTCTAAACAATACCAAATAAGTCCTTGACCTCATTTTTTTTTAAAAAAGAACAATTTGTTTTTTTTTAATGAAGGAGAGTCCAAGAATCAAATTAGATTTTTTTTTAAATTGAGGTCAAAATAATTTCTTTTTTCAAAAATTTAAAGGCTTACTCGATATAGTTTCAAGTTTAAGTACCAAGTTGTTGTTTTTTAATTTCAAGAATCTATTTGATGTTTTTACAAAATTTGAAGGAGAAACTTGATATCTTTAAGAAAGTTCAGGAACCAAACATAATTTTACTCTTCTAAAAGAAAAAGAAAAGAAAAGAAAAGATGAAAAGTGATACTTTGTAATGTACCTATCTTGATTGACAAATGACAACGCATTGATTAACTCAATTAAACTGACTCAGATTTAAGAACAAAAATTCCTCCTTTCATCCTTATTTTGACTTTTAAAACAGATCTTGGTGGCTGAATTGAGTTTAGTTAATTGAAACTCCACACATTACGGATAACAAATGTATGATCTAAAAAATTGGATGCAAAGACTTTGTTCAATTAAGAACAGTATTTTGTTGAAAATATAAATTTAATTAATGTTTATTGAAGTTTGTTGTCCAGTCAATAGTTTTCAAGGCTGATTAATAAGTAGATTTGAAAGGTCATCCGAACTTAATTTTTGATAAATAAACTATGAAATTAAATTCCTTTAAGTCTAATTTTTATTTGTCCAAATTTGAAGTCATTTGAAGTTTTCTAGAATAAATTATGACTATTTTATTAAACAAAGGTCAGATTTAACTAGGCTGTTTAGTTTCTATTTTTCTACTTATTATGAACTCTAGAGTTTTCTTTTGTTATTTAAGCTCTATATAAAGAATTGTTATCTATAAGCAAGCAAGCGGAGAGATATTATTAAAGAGAATTATTAAGAGTTTACTTAGTGTATTTCTTCTCTCTAACTTCATATCAATCATATTAAATCATACTCAATAAATTAGTATCAAAGTTTCCGATACATATCCCAGGATTCCTATTTAGAGGCGAAATTATCCCACTTAGAAGTGTGATTGTCCAGTTTAAGAGTGTGTTTATTCTATTAAATTGGTATCCGAGCCATGGCCAATAATGGTGTAGCCATTGGAAGTATCGGGCATGTATCATACTTGCGTCTTTCGAAGACTAACTACGATTATTGGAGTATACACATGAAAGTAGGGCTACATACGAGTCGAGTTTGAGCGAGGCAAGACTAGCTCGAACTCAACTCATGACGTAATGAGTCGAGTCGAGCTATGCGCATCACTACCGAGCTGAAAACCCAGCTCGAACTCAACTCGATCTAGCTTGAGCTGGCTCGAGCTGACTCGAACTGGCTCGTGAATTTGGAGACTTCGCACCAGAAGAAATTGTTACCTGGTGAAAGAAGCAAAAATCAAACCAATTGAATGCAAGAAATTAGATACCAGGTCCAGAAGAAAGAAATAGAAAATCATAACAAATGAATGCAAGAAATTAGATACTAGAAAGAAACAGAAAATCAAAATAGCTAGCACTTGTACCAGAAAAAAATATTACCTGGTGTACTAGTATACTAGGGCGGAACGCGTGGCCGGCTAGGAGACAGGGAGGACTGAGGAGGTGTTGCACACCGTGTGTGAGTTGTCAGTTGTGGCTCATGTGTGTACGACGGCGATGAAGAGACGAAGAGATTGGAGACGACAACGGAGGACAACGAAGAGATGAAGGGATGGAGATTGGAAATTTGGGGAGGAGGCGAGAATCTAAGATGTGAGCGAGAAGCCACTCGACGGATCGAGGTGAGGAGTGAGGAGAGAAGAGAAGAACGAGAGCGGCGGGGAGGAAAAGGGATTTAGGGTTTTCAGCCTTTCGAAGGGAAATGAATTGCAACTGGCGAGAAAATTTATCGTGAGTTACCGAGTTGAGTTTCGAGCGAGTTATACCAAACTCGAACTCAGCTCACTAACCATCGAGCCAGAATAGCTTGAGTTCAATTGGCTCGAGTCCGAGTTAAGTTTGAACTGAGCCACGAGTTTGAGCTTTTTTGTGCAGCTCTACATGAAAGTGCTACTCGGCTCACAACATGCATGGGAAGTCATTAAGTTTGTTTGTACCGAATATGCGACCGTAGAAAATTTGATGATTAATCAAGTGAAGGAATTGAAAGAGTCACATAAAAAAGATAAAACCTCACATTACATGATGTATCAAGAGGTTGATGAATCGACTTTGAGAAGATAGTCGGTGCAAAGACATTAAAAGAAGCATGGGAGACTCTTCAAAAAGCATATAAAGGAGTTGATCGAGTGAAACAAGTTCGCCTACAAACACTTAGAAGTGAGTTCAAAACTTTAAGAATGAAAGAGTCAAAAGGGGTGTCGGATTATATCACAAGGGTAGAAAAGGTGGTGAACTAACTCAAAAGAAATGGTGAAGAGATGAGTGAAAATATAGTAGAGAAAAATATTAAGGTCCTTAACAAATGATTTTAAGATATTGTGTGTGCCATAGAAGTGTCCAAAAACTTGGCAGAAATAACGATGGATGAGCTCTCAAATTCCTTGGAGGCTCATAAACAAAGAAAGAAGAAAAAAAAATAAGAGGTATTAGAAGAAACACTTTAAGCCAAGGCAATACTAAAAGAAGACAAGTCGGGTAACGACGAAGGTAGTCATGGAAGAGACCGTGGTGGCTTTAGAGGCCGAGGTAGAGGTCGCGGCAGAGGCCGTGGTAGAGGATAAGAAGAGAACAAAGAAGAGAAGAATCAACCTAACTCATACGGTGAAGGTCGAGGTCGAGGAAGAGTAAGGTCGTGTAAGTACAATGTTCAATGTTATTCTTGCAAAAAGTATGGTCATTATGCAGTGGAGTGTTATTATAATGAAAAAAAAGATGATAAGAAAAAAGAAGAGAAAGGAGGTGATGGTGTAGTATTACTAGCAAGCAAGGAGGTCGATCCCAACAACGAGCCGGTGTGGTACTTGGACACCGGTGCAAGCAACTGCATGTATGGCTATAAGTACATGTTTACCGAAATAAAAGAGATTGTGGATGGTCATATGTCATTTAGAGATGTCTCAAAAGTGAAAGTTAAAGGCTAAAGTAAAATACTTATTCATTGTAAAGATGAAAATAAGAGGTTTATCTCGAATGTTTATTATGCGTCGGATATGAAGAGTAATATTTTGAGTTTGGGTCAATTATTGGAACATGATTACATAGTTTTTATGAAAGAAATAACACTTTATTTGAGAGACCAAGATAATCGGTTGCTAGCCCAAATTGAAATGATAAAAAATCACATGTTTAAATTAAATTTGATGAATGTTCAAGCAAGGTGCTTAAAAGCATGTATAGAAGATAAAACTTGATTGTGGCATTTACGGTTTGGACATCTTAATTTTGATGGTTTGAGATAATTGGTAAATAAAAAAATAGTGAAGGGTATACCACACATAGACCATAGTGATAAATTTTGTGAAGGTTGTGTATTAGGAAAGCACCCAAGGAATTCTTTTCCAAAAAAAAATAAGTTATCGTGCAAAGAAGGTGCATGAATTGGTTCACACATATATTATGGTCCAATAACCCCTAACTCACTTGGTAAAAATCGGTACTTTATTACCTTTATTGATGATTTTTCTCGAAGAACTTGGGTTTATTTTTTAACCGAGAAATTCGAAGTATTTTTTATTTTTAAGAAGTTTAAGGTGCTTGTTGCAAACTTGAGTGGTGAGCGCATAAAAGCTTTGAAGTCTGATAGAGACGGTGAATTTACATCAAATGAATTTATATATTTTTATGAAGAGAAAGGTATTAGAAAGTTCTTAACGGTCCCTTATTCACCTCAATAAAACGGAGTGGCGGAAAAAAAAAATCAGACCATACTTGACATGGTTCGAAGTATGTTAAAGAGCAAAAATATGTCAAAAGAATTATGGACTGAAGCAGTAAGGTGTGCGGTTTACTTGCAAAATCGATGTCCTACAATGAATTTGGAGAATATCACCCCACAAGAAGTATGGTGTTGTGTTAAGCCATCTGTAGCTCATTTGAAGGTGTTCGGAAGTGTGGCTTATGCTCACATTTCGGATCAAAAACACACAAAACTTAATGACAAGAGCAAAAAGCTAATTTTTATCGTCTACGATGAGAAGTCTGAGTCATATAATCTTTATGATCCGCTTAATAAAAGATACATATGAGTTGTGATATGCAGGTCAATGAAGAAAGTATGTGGAATTAAAGTTCTATAGAGGAGATGTCTCATGAGGAAGAAAAAGAAGCATCATCAGCAATTATCTCTACACCGACAAGCACAACTACATCGATAACATCACAAGCTGAACCATCTTCATATTTATCCGATGAAGAAGATGAGCCAAGAACACCAAAAATAAGGAGTTTTCAAGACATATATGAGGCGATAAATGAGTTACATTTGGTGTGTCTTTTGGCGGATGTGGAAGACATCACATTTGAGCAAGTTGTAAAAGATGAGAAGTGACAAACCGCTATGTAAAAAAGATGAATGCAATCGAGAAGAACGACACTTAGGAACTCGCGACGTTGCTCAAGAGCCACAAGCCGATTGGTATTAAATGGGTCTATAAGAAAAAGATGAATGCAAAATGTGAGATTGAAAGATACAAGACGAGACTAGTGGCGAAAGGATGCAAGCAAAAAGAGGAGATTGATTACGAAGAGGTGTTTGCCCCGGTAGCAAGAATGGAGGTAATTTGACTACTAATCTCGTTGGTGGCTCAAAATAAGTAGAGTATTTTTCAAATGGATGTGAAATTAGCCTTTTTAAATGGAGTGCTTAAAGAAGATGTCTACATCGAGCATCCTCCCTGTTATGTGAAAGTTGGCAAGAAGCACAAGGTGCTGAAATTAAAGAAGATATTGTATGGATTGAAGCAAGCGTCAAGGGTATGGAACACTCAAATTAATGCATATTTCAAGGAACATGGGTTTGTGTAATGTCCATATGAACATGTGTTATATTTGAAGGTACAAAAAATGATATTTTATTTATGGCTTTCTATTTAGATGATTTGATTTTTACGAAAAATAATAAAGACATGATTGAGAAGTTTAAATTGAAAATGACAAAGAAGTTTGAGATGACCGATTTGGGTTTCATATCTTATTTTTTTGGGTTTAGAAGTGAGACAAAAAAATTCTGAAATTTCTATGTCACAAGAAGCATATGCAAAGGAGATTTTGAAGAATTTTAAGATGAATGAGTGTAATCCTGTAAATACTCTGGTTGAGAGTGGTACAAAATTATCTCGATATGATGAAAGCAAGACATTGATGCAACATTATACAGAAGTTTAGTTGGAAATATACGTTATTTGACATGCACAAGGCTGGATATCGCATATGGAGTTGGCTTGGTAAGCCGGTACATGGAGGAGCTGAAAATGACGCATTAGAAAGCCATAAAGTGAATTCTTCGATATGTCAAAGGTATATTTTCTCATGACTTATATTATTCTCATACTAATGAGTTTGATTTTGATGGATATTCGATAGTGATTGGAGTGGAGATTTAGATAATCGGAAGAGCACTTGGGTTTTCTATTTTTCATGAGAAGCATGGCATTTACATGGCTCTCTAAGAAGCAACCTATTGTTACTTTGTCAACATGTGAAGCAGAGTACGTTGCCGTATCTTCATGCGTATGTCATTCTCTTTGGCAACGTAAGTTACTAAAGGAGGTGATTTTTTCTCAAGAGAAGGCGATGAATATTCAAGTGGATAACAAGTCGGCAATTGAATTGGCGAAGAATCCGCATTGCAAAATGAAAGGATCAAGCACATAGACGTGTGTTTTTACTTCATACAAGAGCACGTGAAGAATGATGATGTGGAGATGACTCATATGGAAAGTCATGATCAAGTGACGGATATATTTACCAAACCACTATCAGCAGAACCAGTTCAATCAAAGGTGTAAAAAGCACTCATTTAAGCGCAAAGATGAGGTGCAAAATTAATCTTCGCTTTTTTGGATTGAGAGGCGGGCACAGTTACAAAAATGTGCGCTTTTGTGCGCTTTTTGGTGAGGCGCAAAAAGCGAAAGGCGCAAGGAGATGCGCGCCTGATTAATTTATTATAATGTTTAAAATATTTAGACTTTTGGATTTAAAATTTTATATGCGTTCAAAATATAATTTTGATGAAATGCTAATAGAGATAACAACAAAATAAAGAAATATTAAAAAAATAATATTAAAAATCATATCATATCTTGTTATAAATAATATGTATCCTTTTAGATTAAAAGTTTCTGAACTACAATAATATACCATGTAAAAAATAAAAGTTAAATAATAAATTAATAATCAAATCCATCATTATAGCATGTAAATAAACTAACTTTACTTTATTTGGAAATTTGATGAGATGATGAGTAATATTGTTGTATATGTGTACATATTTTATTTTTATTTTATATATCATCAATATATTTATATTTTATAACAGCTATAGTGAAACATAATCGAAGTTTAGTTATGTTCTATTGAGATTTTGATATTAAATATTTAGAATAATAAATTATAATGTAAATTTTTAATTGCATATTTTTGTTTTATTTGAAATGAAATTCAATTATTTTATTTATATTTTTGTATTCTAAAATATTATATATTATTTAAAAATAAAAAATAAAGTTAATGATAATGTATTTCTATATCAATTTTATTTTTATCAAGTATTTCATTATATTAATTATATCAAATATAATTATGCGTCTCAGATTACTCAGGCGTGCGTTTTTTTGTGTGCTTTCCATCTCAGACGATTTCAACCATTTGCGCCTTGACTGCGTCTTTCGCCTTTGATTACCTTGAGCAGAATTCTTCAACAAGTTCAAGAAGTTGCTCGGGATGCGAGCAAAAAATAACTAAGTATAAGAGGGGATGTTGAAAATATAAACTTAATTAATATTTTATTGAAGTTTGTTGTCAATCAATGGTTTTTAAGGCTGATTAATAAGTGAATTTGGAAGGTCATCCTAACTTAGTTTTTTATAAATGAACTATGAAATTAAAGCTCTTTAAGTCTAGTTTTTATTGGTCCAAGTTCAAGTTATTTGGAGTTTTCTAGAAGAAGTTATGGCTATTTTATTGAACAAATGTCAGATTTGACTTGACTGCTTAGTTTTCTGTTTTTCTATTTATTATGAATTCTAGAATTTTCTTTTGTTGTTTTAAGCTCTATATAAATAGTTTTAATCTTTTATAAGCAAGCAAGCATAGAGATATTATTAAAGAGAATTATTAAGAATTCACTTAGTGTATTTTTTCTCTCTATCTTTATATCAATCATATTAAATCATACTTAACAAATTAGTATCAAAGTTTCCGATACAGTTCTCAGAATCCTACTTAGAGCAAAATTATCCTACTTAGAATTGTTATTGTTCAGTTTAAGAGTATGTTTGCTCTATCATATTTATACTTGTAAAATAGAGAATTTATGTATATTCTATGGCCGCTTGCAATGAACAGATATTGAAAACTTCCGCATGAATATCATTGCTATGGACATTGCACTAATATAGAGGGAGATTATCATTGTTCTTGTCCAAAAGGTACAGTTGGGGATGGCAAAACTGGAAATTGCATCAAGCATGAGAATTTTCCCTATCCTGCTAAAGTGGCCATTTGTAAGTGCTCTTTTTCGGATTTGAAGAAAACATTCCTAAATTAAAAATTGGTGCTCACACATGCTATATCAACTGCAATATTATACTCTCTTTTTTATGTGACAAACATCCGGATCCTATTCACATCTGCTACATATAAATATTGAATTAATTTTCCTTCAAATTAAAGTGGTGTTGATTCTGTTGAACTTTGACCCTACATGAATTATTAATTATATAATTCCTTTTGGTTTTCTTATTGTGTTGCCGTTGCAATTGTAAAAAATAATGGCCACAAAAATATATTTATTAACCTGCTTTCTCATTTGCAGATTCTATTCTTAGTGCTGCTATTTTGCTGGGCTTATGTTTTCTGACAGCTACACATCTACAACACAAAAGACGTATCAAGGAGAAAGAGGAGTATAAAAGATACTACAACATGATGGACAACTACCTTCGGGTGTTCAGTAAAAAGCAGATAGAAATTGCAACAAATAATTTTGATGAAAGTAGAGTTGTGGGCACCGGTGGCCATGGGAAGGTGTACAAAGGGTACTTGGAAGATAACAAACCTGTGGCCATAAAGAGGTCGAAGGAAGTTGAGGAAACCCAGAGAATAGAATTTGTAAACGAAATTCTCCTCCTCTCTCAAATCAACCACAAGAGCATAGTGCGATTATTGGGCTGTTTTATAGAAGTTAAAATCCCTATGTTGATCTACGAGTTCATCTCCAATGGGACACTACATAACTTGCTTCATGGAAAGAACAAGCATTCACTATCAGAGAAAAAATCTTTCACAACTATTGTTGATTAAGTTTAACAACGATTATGAAACTGTTAGTAAATGAGGTGTTAGAAAAAATATTAAAAATTATTGTTAAAAATACATTGTAAAAGATGTGTCAGAATGACATTTAACAACGATTTTTATTTAAAAATCATTGTTAAAATAAATGGTCATTTAACAACAGTTTTTAAATAAAACCATTGTTAAAGTATATCTTAATAAAAAAAATTTAAATACATTTAGGAACGGTTTTAACAAAAAAACGTTGCTAAAGGTATTTTTAATTTTTTTAATTTTAATTTCTTTAAAAAGTGCGAGTTAGATTGATATTGAGTCATATTGATTAACAGTAAATAATGAATATAGAGTCATATTGATTAGATAAGAACAAATAATATTATATATTATTCATTCAATAATTAATATAAAAGAAATATAATTATACATCAAATGAAAAAATATTTACTGAAAATATACATACATCTTGCTCATACAATAATAGGAAAACCTATACAATTTCTATGAAAAAACAGAAAAAAAAAACAGAAAAGAACGGAAATAAAAACTTCAAATGGGTTTTTTAGTTTGAAGACGAGGTTTTTTGGCCTGAAAAATGATAGTAATGACATAAGCATTAATCTTGTAGATCTCGTCATTAGCTTTTTGTGGCCACGTAGAACGCCTAAATCGAAGTTTCCTATCAAAAGTTATGGTCGTTTGAAGTTGAGATAGTCGGATTTCAATTTTTATTTCTCTACCGGCTCTCTTCTTTCTCTCTTCCGTCTCTCTCATCTCTCTTTTATATATGAAAACAGCTGAAAAGGGGTTGGTAATCCGTGGGATTTCGGTTTTTAAATTTTTATTTTTGGAACGTTGGATTGGGATTAATGAACGATGAGATGTGTAATTCGTGAGAGCAAATATTATTTGTGGGAGCAAAAAAATAAATGTCGAACCAAAAAATAGCAGAACATTTAGCAACGGTTCCTTGAAGGAGTCGTTGCTAAACACAACATTTAACAACGATTCTAGGCGGAAAACCGTTGTTAAAGGTGTGTTTAACAACGGTTCCTTCAAGGAACCGTTGCTAAATGGTTCTCGCTACATTTTGATGTTATTTGGAGTCTATTTTAATAATGTTTTTTTTATTATAAATCATTGTTAAAAAAATTCTCAATATTATAATGATGTCACCGAGTCATTTTAACAATGAATTTGATATATAATCGTTGTTAAATAAGTGTCGTCTAAGTTCTTTTCTGTTGTAGTGATTAACCAATTTCTCTGGATATTCGTCTAAATATTCCTCTGGAGTCGGCGGAGGCTCTTGATTATCTGCACTCCACCATCTCTCGATCCATTCTTCATGGGGATATGAAGTCGGCCAATATACTCCTGGAAGATTACTACCATGTCAAAGTGTCTGATTTTTGTGCTTCATACCTCGTTCCCATTGATGACACAGAAGTCGTCAAGGTGTTACAAGGGACACGTGGTTACTTAGACCCTGAGTATGTCGCCACTGCAGTACTAACTAAAAAAGTGATGTGTATATATAGTTTTGGAGTAGTACTCTTGGAGCTACTTGCTAGAAAGTATGCTATTTTGTATTTCTATATTCTGTTTGTGTAGAGTACTCAATAGAGAGTGAATTCTCTCCGCTGACCTTCATAGCATAATTAGCATTGGTAGATATTCAATATTTGGTGGAAGAACTAAATGTAATTTTTCCAACAAATCTGTTCCTTTCAGCTCACACCAATAATTTATTCTAACACTTTTACATTCACTCCCTTCAAAAATGATTTTATTCCTTTCATTTAAGATCTATCCATAATATTGCTCTCCCTTATTAATTCAACAATAGAATTATTTTTAAATGGAATGCAGATCTCTATCTGGTCCACAATTGATCTATCTTTGAAATTTAAATTTGTTAAACCTACATAGGAATTCATGACCAAATCATAGCTACCAAAGAACAATTAACAAACAAATCAGTTGTTTCCCTTCAATTACTAAAAAAAATCATATAACAAAAAGGATATTCTAATACTAATGCACAGTTACAAAGTTACTTATCTTTCCATAATAATGTGTTCTTGCCATTATATATCTACAATCTTATTAATACTTATTCTAAAAATGTGCAATTCTATATTTACCTACTTATTCTAAAAATGTGCAATTCTATATTTACGACCTGCTTTGGTGGGTGGCTCTTTGTTTACCCCTAAAAAGTCAGAGAATAATACAAAAGGAAAATCTGAAGAATCGGGTAGGCTCGAGAGGCCTAGTATTCTCGAAAAGCCCAAAAGACCCGATATTCCCAGGGAAGCCCAAAAAGACCTATTAAAATTCTATTCAAAAATTAAATCTAATTAAGAGGTCTGATGTTATTAATTCCTAAACTAAGATCATATTGGCCCATGTGTCAGCAAGGGTATTATGTGGTTAATATTAAATGAAGCACATCTGGTCTTTTAATAAAAGAGATAAGATGGGATTAGATCATGCACGTAAGCACGTTTCTTATGAACTCATGATCAACTTGTATGCTGGTGTATGTGCACCATGTGTAGACAAACAAAGAGGTTAAATTTTGAAATGGCTTAATCCCTTTCCTCTCGACTTTGTTTTTTTTTCCTGGCTCGATTTCTTTCCTGACCCAACAACTAAAATGGTGATTGCGCAAGATATTTCGAATTGAGTTAAACCCTTATATCGACAGAAATCTCTCAGCAAGGAGAGATTAATGGAGGAATTGATTTTTAAAATCATGCATTGTGTGGCACTCGCACCCTATAACAGAGACTTCAATCACAAAAATGAAATGGTTGGCTTTGAGCATGACAGAGCAAATTAATAGTCCAGAGACTTTCAAGTGGGTCATGTGTTGTTCTTTGAAGCACCAATTTGGTGTAGGAAGCTGTGTGTTAGCGTGGCCACCTATGTGCACTCACGTATGATATGGATTGAGTTCAAACCAGTGAAGCATTACGTGAGGGATTAAGTCAAGGTTTAATTGTGACTTGGTAACATTTATTTGGTATGACACGATGCTAATTACCCAAAGCTAATGTTGAGAAGAGATAAAATGTCAAGGTTGTAAATTCTTGATAAAAGTGGTAACCGTAAATGGTCCCCATCAATGCCACTTGGCACAAATTCCTTCACTCCATATTAACAGAAGAATCTTCCTCTCAAGAGTATAATTCTCAATGCACTCGGTCTATGATGTTGCACAATGAAATTTGAATTGTTTGCTTGAAATATGGAATTGGTGTATAGTGGTATCCAAGGCATCACATGCTAGAAGAGTGAAATTCTGAAAATTACTGATCCAACTGAACTCTCAACAGCACCAATACATCTGGACCTTTCAAATACATTGGAGAACAACTGATGAATGCCAACTCATCAATCCAAGTGACTAGTGAGAGACGTGAGGTGATTGGAAGATGTGAAAATTGTATTACTGATCCAAGTTTCATCAGTATTTTAAAATAAAAAGAAACACAGAATGGAGCAATCTTGATCATTGAAAAGAGCTGAGATGAAACCTGATGTTGCCATTTCAGCAATCCAAGGCAACAAAAGAAACACGAATGTGATAAGAATGCAACATTGACACAAAAAATGATATTACCAGTATACCCCTGCTGCCCTAATTAGAGGTTATATATACCCCTTTACTAGCAAGAAAAAAAGGGGACACCAAAAGAGAGCAAAAAGCACCAGAGCCTTATTACTCTACTAGAAAAAAATCTGAAAGAATCAGAAACGTGAGAGCTTCATTTAATCTGAGATTGTTTTCTCAAAAACTGAGCATAGGTAGTTTTCATCATGTAATCCTTGATGCTAAATTATAGTGGAGCTTGTATATTGAAACTTTATGCAATGGAATGAAGTTTACTGCATGTTATTGTTCTTTTCTTTTCATCTTACCGATTGATATTTTTCTATTCGAATTTTCTTTCTTTTTCTTCTCTTACTGACTCATATTTACACTACAAACTCAATTGTGTGTTAAATAGAGTTCAGATAATACCCTTAGAAGCTTCAAGATCAATGACTCCTTGATAAAAAAAAATCAGCTTTTAAGTGCTGAAATGAAATAAAATAAGGAAAAAGGATGAGATCTGTTTTAAAACTCTCCAAACTCTTAGATCTTGTAGAAATCATTTACATTAATTCATAGGAGTTGATTTTGTATTTTTTTGACATTCCTATAGAAAGTTATGTCATTTTTAATTAGAAATAACAAAAACTATTTACAGATCTGTCCCTGATGGAGAAAAGTCTCAAAATAAAATATCAAAAATACTTTAGAAATTCTTAGAAAATTAGGACATGTTCTTAACTCCTATTTCCTTGAAATAAAATATCAATATAAAATACTTTAGAAATTCTTAGAAAAGTCTCAAAATAAAATATCAATATAATAGTAGTTATTATTAATAATAGGATAATATAAAAGCTCTTTGGAACCTTGGTGCCGGCTTGACCGAGCTGTGAGTGTCGGGTTACAAAGTTCTATAATGCTAGTGCCAGCTTGAAAAAGCTGTGTGTGTTAGCCTTTTTAAAATAAAAATGAAATACTTTATCTAAAGAGTTTAATTAAGATTCTTATTTAAGAATAAATCATGAAACTCTTTAAAATCTTGGTGCCGGTTCGAAAGGACTGTGTGTGTCGGATTTTTAGAGCAACATGATACTGGTTTTAACATTTAAAAACTCAACAATCAGATTTATAAACTAGTTTGGAGATTATAAGTATGCATTCATGAATATTACAAGTCCTTTTGTAAATATTATAAAAGTTTGGATCTCTTTGTAAAAAATCATCTTTAAATCCATACTTAGTATAAATTGAGTAATATTACAGTTTTAATAATGTTCTATAATAAAAAAAACGCATAAACTCTTTTACTAGTATAAAGATAACCCAAAATCGATTATTTTACTGTTTTTCCATCAAAAAACTATTTTAGAATCTATTTAATATTATCTTAAATAAAATTTATCAACATACATAAATTTGCTATAAGTATTTTCTTTAATAAGCCTTTAATCTTGTTTAAATCTCCATGTGAACAGATCTTCAAAAATCTCAAAAATACCCTCTGATTTTCTCTTTTACTGGCAGCAGTAAAAATATCTAATAAACTGTAGCAATCTATGAATTTGACATATAAATTTTATTTTATATTCTTATTCTCCATAAAGACTAGAGCTTAACTTTAAATTTTGAGGTGAAAATATGAAGATTTAAGTACCTAAATACCCTAATTACTCTTAACTGTCCTTTAATTACAGTTTTAACACTTTAATCAAAATCACTTGAAACTTAATCAAAATGGCGTCAAATCAAAACATTTAAAAAATAAAAGTTGTTTTAAATTACCCAATGTGTCTTACTGTCACTTTGTCCTAGTATATTATGTTCAGAAATTTTGCATAAAAACCCAAATATTTCATTAATTTTGCATCCCTCTCCTAGAAATCACAAAAAATCTCATTTTAGTTGGACCTTTCTGTAAATATGACACATATATTTTATTTTATATTCTTAAACATTGTTGTAAATAATGCTTAACTTGAAATTTTCAAACAAAAATATTAATCTCTGAATGTTTAAAAGAGTAAAACGGTTCTGACAGGCCTATTTTCTGGTTTTGACCTCTGAACAAGAACTTATGTGTAAATATGTTTAAATCTGCTCAAATGGATAAATATTCAAAAATAAAATTTGATCTTAACACTTAATACTACATATTCATCAATGAGTTTGAATACATTATTTATTCAGCACCTAATAAGATTTCAAAATTATTTCTACATTAATTTTGTTTTGGACATTCCTACTAATTTTCATGAGTTATTGAAATTTCATTAAGCATTAGTCATTTGTGTAATATATTATTTTAGTTTTAACTCCTTAAATATTCAGTTAAGACAATTAAGGTTCAGAAGTTAAGTTATACTCTACTACACTAATACATTGAGTATAATTCGTCAAAATTGTATGGTTATTCTGAGAATGCATTATGTTCAAAATTAACCCTGTAGCTTAAAAAAAAAAGAAACCAACTCAATTATTTGATACGGCCCAGAACAAGAATTAGCAAGGAAAATAAAAGGCCTAGTTGAAAATTATGATTAATAACTCATTCAAAAGTGAAAATGAACCGAGCAAAAATTTAATATGGCTCAATGAATGGGAAACGAGTTGAAAATATGTATATATAAAAGAAAGTCCAAAATAAAAATCTGAAAATAATTAAAATACAAAAGCTTTCTAAGCTCCAAATTGAGAAAACTTTATTTCTAAATTCTTCATACCTGGCATAGAGTTTTTAGTTTTTCATAAAATTAAAATAGAACAAAAAATAAATTACTCTTTTCTTAATTAATAAATAATTCCTAAAATATAAAAGTAATTTAATAATAATCATAAATAAATTTAAAAAAAAAAACAAAATTTTCTTCTTAATAATAAATAAAAATATATAATATTTTCTTTCATCAATAATAAAAAGATAATTAAAAATAAAGTCCATTCTTGATTAAATAAATTCATTTACTCTTTCTAATAATAAAATAAATAAGTACACAATGATTCTCCTAATTTGTAAATAAGCTTTGATTAAGTATATTAACCCTTCTAAAAAATGATAAATCTTTAATCAAAAAAGAAGAAGAAGAAATAATAAATAAAATATAATTACAAATAACCTTAAAATTCCTTTCTTATAAATATAAATAAAATAAAATAATCTTTTTACAACAAATAAAATAAATGAAACAATTCAAAAACAAATTCTCCTTTTAATAAATGAAATAAAAAAAATTATAAATATCTTCTAGAAGATAAAAAAATAATAATTAAATATTAAATTCAATTTGTAAGTTATGAACTCACAAAAATATTTTAGATTTCATAATTCAAAATCCATTTAAGAATGATAAAGTGATTTAAATTTCACCCGTTCTTATAATAAATAAACCTAATAAAATATATAAAACTCAGATTTATTACCCAGGTTATAAGTTGACAAGCAAGCGTCAAATTTCATAATTTGGAAGATCAGTAAAAAACCATTAAGTGACCCAAATCTCATCGGTTTCCTGATAAGAAAATCTAATAAAGCCCAAAACGCTTAGATTTTAAACCTAGGTTGTAGGTTGGCATAGCGCTTCAAACTTTACAATTTAGAAGATCAATTAAATGACTAAGTGATTCAAATCTCACCCATTTTTCTGATAATTAAACCTAATAAAGCCCAAAACACTCAGGTTTACATTGCCTGGATTATGAGCTAGCATAGTTTCATAATCTGGAAGATTGGTAAGACAGTTAAGTGACCCAAATCTCACATGTTTCCGATAAATCAAACCTAACAAAGCCCAAAACGCTCAGGTTTAAACATCCTAAATTATAAACTCATAGAGTTTCATGATTTAGAAGATCAGTAAGATAATTAAGTGGACCAAATTCACCATCTTCGATAATTGAATCTATAAGGTATAAGAACACCCAGATTCACCGAGTCTCGTATTATGGTTTGAGCTACCACACAGGTTCATTAAAACAACAAAACCAAGGATAATCGTTGTTGATTAGTTCTCGTTACTCAAAATGACCTATTTAATTGATTTTATTTATATTCTAATTCTTTCTTCTTAGCATCGAAGGTTCCTAGGGTTCATAGCCCAGGGTAATTAACAGTGAGGGCTTGCGCTCACTGGAGCAATAAAGTTCCCACAATCACTAAAAAAAACCTTTGGATGTATAATCCTAAAAATAAATACATAAATATACATTTGAGGGTGGTACCGTGTCCTTCTTCCGCAATTCATCGTCCAGTTCCTTTTTCAGGGCGGTGAGAGGCGCGAAAAAGGGTCGCACAGGATCTGGCACGCCCGGTGGGACCATGTTTTCCTTCCATTCACTAAGAAGAAAATGAATAGAATATAAATAAAATAAATAATAGGTTACTATTAAATGATCATGAGTAACTAATTAAAATTTGAGTTTGTTTGTGGTTTTGCAGGAAATGGCGTTTTTCAGCAATAATTTGAATTACAGCATCAACAACAACATGGTTACTCTTTCGATGAGCTTTGCTCAGGATGCTCAAGGAAGGAACTACTTCTTCATTGGGACAGTTCCTCAAATCCCGATGATACCACAACCTGCTCCAGTGGCTCTTATTATGGTCGCTCCAATCCCGCAACCAGTTCAAGCTTTGAAAGAGGATGATGAATGTTGCTTCTACCTCACTGAGAAGAGCATTCGTAACAATATAATGGGAACTCCTCCCCAACCTCAAAAGAAAAGTAGGTCATACCGGAGAAGGATGGCCGTGACATCATCTTCCCGCCCTATACCGATGCCGATACCACAACATGCCCTAAGACTCAATAAGAAAAGGGCCCTGGAACAATATCAGGATCGGTGGTGGCTAGGCCACTTCGGTGGCCAACTCATTTTCACCACTAAGGATGGTAAGGAACAACTCTCATACTGGTCAAATACGCCGTGTCTGGGAGGTTCCACAACCACGCCCCCAGCAAGCTCAAGTGCACAAAGATAGACCAAAACTCCCTACCTCTACCAATGCTATATATCATGCACACAAAGCCATGAAGGAAAGAAAACAACGAAGGTGGCAACGAAGGACGGATAAACATATCCAACAAGTTCCTATCCCGATTCGGGAATCAGCAAAGACCGGCTAGCATTCCCCAACCACGGGGAGCAAGCGTCTATGGTCCTCGGGAATCGGGAGGCGCTTAAACCTAGGCCTTATAAGATGAAACAAGTGTGGGTTCCAAAGGAAAGTTCTTCTCAACAGACACACGAAGACTTTCAAAAGAGTGTGCTCAACAAAGTTGGGACATAGGGTCAAATCTGGACCACCACCTGTGAATAAAAATTTAGTCATAACTACGTCAAACTCAAGTCGCAAAAAACGACGAGTGGTAGAACAAGTCGAGCAAACACTTCTCAGTATACATGGCCCACGTAGGAGTCGATGATTATGAAGAAGATGATGTTCCAGAAGATATCACGAATGTGTTCTTTGAGCCAGATCTCGCGAGGGCTCATGTGATAGTAACAAGAGGTAATAGTAGAAATACTAACCCAGAGATGGAACACACGGCTGTCAAAGAAAATGAAAGAGGCCGTCAAGGAGATCCTAACAAAGAAGATGATGAAGTTAGTGATTCAGGGACGGCTAATCCCGATGAATTACTGAAAGTTCATTTAAGGCTACAAGAACAGCAAATTGCAGTGCAACAAAAAGAAATAAAAGAACTTAAGAAACAAAATGATGAAATATTCAAGATGATGCAGTCCATGCAGGCCTTCATGATGGGAGGTAAGGTCACACAAACGAAAACCTAAAAGGGAAACCCGAAAAGGTGAAAGATGACAATGAAATAGAAGAAAGACCGAGTATAAGTACTAGAAGACCATATAGAGAGGTAAATCGCTCAAATGAGAACACTTCTCGAATGCCTGATCATCAAAGCATAACCAAGAAAGAGGTGCAAGAGTTGGTCAGACAACAGATACAAATGATTGGGGGAGGATACATACCTACACCCGCAAGGAGATGTGGAAGACCCTATCCTGTATTTTACGATCAGGTTGATTACCCAAAAGGGTACGTTATCCCAAAATTCAAGTCCTTCTCTGGCGAAGGTACAAGGGATGTAAACCCAGACCAACACTTGGCACATTTTGTTGCCTTATGTGGAAATACGGGGGGTATTGATGCCCTTCTACTGCGACAATTCCCTCAAAGTTTAACCAGGACTGCGTTCCAATGGTACTACTCATTAGAAAATGATAGTATCGGTACATGGGATGAAATGGCCGATGCCTTTAGAGCAAAATTTGCCGTTATGATTGATACGACAAACCTAGTGGACTTGGCAAATGTGAAGCCCAATCCCGGTGAAAAGATGTCAGAATATATCGCCAGGTGGAGAAATCTGAGTGTTAAGTGTGATCACAAACTAACACAAGAAGAGGCCGTTGAGTTTATACTTAGAAACATCTCCAAAGAAATGAAGCCTTATTTAAGTGTTGCGTCGATCCGCACTTATCATGATTTGATCAAAAGTGTGGCCAGACTCGAGGAGACATTACATCCAAAAATGGAAGATGGTGCCTTGGCGTCCCAACCCCAAAGAAGTGGGAAAGTCAACACCCGAGTAGCTTATATCCCCAACAGAAATAAAGGGGTGGCCAACACAAACACAACAAACAACACCGACATGAACAACAACGGTGGAAACAAGCAAATGATTGACAAGCCGATGATGGAAGAAGGTTCTAGACTCATCACAACTTTGAAAGAAAAGAAGAGTAAACCTTACTCCTTTCGCAGAGATCGAGTGGCTAAAATTTTCAGTGATTCATTGAAGAACGGACTTCAATTGCCTGAGTGCAAGCGTCCGACAGATATGGAAAAATCTGACGATCCAAACTACTGCCCATATCACAGAATCTTGGGACACACCATCGAAGATTGTTGGGTATTTAAGGATTGGGTGGAGAGAAAATACCGAGATGGAGAAATCGCTCTACCGAAAAGCATTCACGCAGATCCGGCGCCTACCATGAGCAGTCCAATCATGTCTTCTGCCAAGAGGAGAAGGTAGATGATGATGAAAAACCTTGGGTAGTGCACTTATCCAAAAAGGCAAAGAAGTTGCTTAAATACCTTCAAAAGGAACCTAGCATAAAATGGAGAAATGAGGTTACACCCGTCGTACCTTCTCAGCCTAAAGAAACAAAAGTATTTTATAAGAAGAACGAGGGTAGTAAAAAGAAGAAGAATAGGAAACCAGCCAAGCAAACAGACATACAAAAGTATGTAGACGCTCTCGAAGAGTATAACCCTAGTAACCCGATACCAGCCATCCTACGAGATTATATCCCGAAGAAAGTATGGGATAAGTTGATGGGAATTCTCGATGAAGAAGAAAAGTATGTCAAAGCAACCAGCAAAGGGAAAGAGAAAATAGTCGAAGAAGAAGAAGAAGACATTGAAAAAGTAGAAGTTGAAACGATAGACTCCAATTATGAAGATGATGATGAAAACATATAGGGTGAGGCGTGTCTAATGATGAGCCACATTGATTTCTGCGATTATGAAGCATGTGACATGGTAGTTCATGATGTTGAATCTGAAGATGAATGGAAAGAATGGGATGATGAAGATAACATTCTTAATAAAGAGGAAGTGCAGATTGAAACCTCCCAGTATTACGGGAGAAAGGTGCGAAAGTTGGCCAGAAAGGCTAAACTCCCAAAGTCAATTCCGAGATCACAAATGGAGAATATTGAAAAGCTTTGGAGAGGCTCTTTCAAACAAGTGATGGGTTTGGATGGGAAAATGAAGAGTTCAAGAGGTTTAAGATATGAATCCGACAAAGATCTTTTAAACCCTGAAGAAGCATGCAGACAATTCTTCGAGTGCCACATGGTGTCATACGATGAAACACCCGTAGAAGAAAAGGAAGATGATGAAGTCTCACCAATAATCCAGAATGCAAAGAAAGAAATGGAAATGACCCCAAATACTATCGATGACTTGGTAGAAATTAACCTGGGAAGTGAAGAGAATCTTAGGCCCACTTTCATCAGCGCATCACTCGCACCGGAAGAAACTGAAAGGCTAAAAAGGCTACTCTTAGAATATGTTGATTGTTTCGCGTGGAGTTATGAAGAGATGCCCGGTTTAGACCCGCAAGTTGCAATTCACCAATTGAAAATTGATTCTGAGGCTAAACCCATAAAGCAAGCACCTCGACGAATGAGAATAGAGCTTGAAGAGAAAGTTGTTGAGGAAACAAAGAAGTTGATTAAAGCTGGCTTTATTCGGGAAGAAGAAACCCCGAGTGGGTAGCAAGCATAGTTCCCGTTAAAAAGAAAAACGGACAAATACGCATATGCGTTGATTTTCGAGATCTTAATAAGGTATGTCCGAAAGATGATTTTCCGTTACCAGTCACGGAAATCATCATTGACCATACTTCATCATATGAAGTGTTCTCATTTATGGATGGATATGCGGGATACAACCAAATCAAGATGGCCGTCGAAGATGAAAAACACACGTCCTTTCGCACCCCAATTGGTATATATTGTTATACAGTTATGCCTTTTGGACTCAAGAATGCAGGTGCCACATACCAACGGGTTATGACTAAAATATTCGATGATCTCATACATAAGATTGTCGAGTGTTATGTGGATGATTTGGTTGTGAAAGCCATGTCAATAGAAGAACACCTCAGCCATTTAAAAGTGGTATTTGATAGATTGAGATTGCATTCGCTCAAGTTGAATCCCTTGAAGTGTGCCTTCAAGGTGTCATCAGGGAAGTTTTTGGGCTTCATTGTACGCCACCGAGGCATTGAAATAGACCCAGGCAAAATCAAAGTAATTTTGGAATTACCTCCTCCCAAGAATCTTAAAGGTTTGCGCTCGCTGCAGGGACAGTTAGCGTACATTCGACGCTTCATAGCAAACTTATCTGGGAAAATTCAACCTTTCACCGGACTTACGAAGAAAGATGTCCCATTCAAATGGGACTTAAGCTGTCAAAAGGCGCTTGACGACATTAAAGAATACACGCTTAACCCTCCTGTTTTGGCAGCACCAATCCCCGGAAAGAGTTAATCTTGTATACAACTGCCTTAGAAGGGTCTTTGGGTGCCCTCCTAACCCAAGAGAACGAGCAAGGGAAAGAAAATGCCCTGTATTACCTTAGTCGAATGATGGTAGGAGCTGAACACGGGTATACACCCATTGAGAAGCATTGTCTGGCCTTAATTTTCGCCGCTAAGAAATTGAGACATTACATGATTTCTCATCGAATAATCCTTATATCAAAGGTGGATCCGCTTAAATACCTAATGACGAGGCCTATGCTCACGGGGGAGCGGCCAAATGGGCAATTATATTGACGAATTCGACATCATATGTGTACCACAAAAGGCAATCAAGGGGCAAGCATTGGCGGACTTCTTGGCAGCACATCCAATTCCAGACGATTCGCCCTTATCGTGTGATTTCCCAGATGAAGAAGTCATGAATATCCAGCAAGATAATCCCGTATGGGAAATGTATTTTGATGGAGCGTCATCAATAAGGCCACTCCGGGACTGGTATTCCTACAATTCGGGCGGGGATAGGTCTAGTGTTTGTCACCAGAAGGTGGCATTGCAAGACATGCGCTAGCATTAATGGAACCATACACCAATAATGAGGAAATTTGAATATGAAGCCTTGATAAGCGGCCTTGAGATGGCTATCGATTTAGAAATCAAATGCTTACATGTTTTCGGTGATTCACAATTGATTATAAATCAAGTTACAGGGAAATACAAAGTGTTGAAACCAGAATTGGTACAATACTACCAAAAAGCGATAGAGTTAGTGAAGCAAATACCGAAGTCATCTTCAATAAAATCACAAGAGCCGCGAATGGCAAAGCGGATGCCCTCGCAAAGGTAGCTAAGGAGTTACGCGAACACGATTTGCATGAAATTCATTTAACCATTAGAAGCCGACGACCATTATCTCTGTGCTTCACTAAAGAAGATGATGACTATTTTGTTGAAGTGGAAGATGAATGTTATTTGAATAAAAGCTCAGACCAAATAAACACGTTGGTGGCTAATTCTGAGAAGGATGATTGGAGACGGCCTTTCATCGATTACCTCAAGCAAGGTATCCTTCCAAAAGAGAAAGCAGCAGGAGACCAGATAAAGAAGCGGGTTCTTCGATTTGTGTATCTAAATGATACTCTTTACAGGAGATCATTTGATCAATTATGGTTATGATGCATCTCCTACCAGGAATCCGAGCAAGTAATGAAGGAAGTTCATTCTGGCTTATGCGGTGCACACCAGTCTGGACCAAAGATGCGCCTCAAGATCAAGAGAATGGGGTACTACTGGCCAACGATGGTGGCTGATTGTGAAGATCATGCTAAGAGATGCCACATGTGCCAAATTTATGGCCCGTTCATACATCAGTCACCAAGCCCACTACATCCTATAGTGTCGTCATGGCCGTTCAGGATTTGGGGCACAGATATAGTAGGGCCAATTGATCCGCCCACCTCGAAAGGATACAAGTATATTCTCGCCACGACGGATTATTTCACAAAATGGGCGGAGGCAATTTCTCTTAAAGAGGTCAAGGCTTCAGATGTGGTCAGGTTTTTCAAAACCTATGTGCTATACCGATTCGGTACTCCACGAAGGATTATATCTGACAACGGGACAGCATTTAAGAACGCTAAAATATATGCT
This sequence comes from Schoenoplectus tabernaemontani, assembly GCA_037127355.1. NCBI lineage: Eukaryota > Viridiplantae > Streptophyta > Magnoliopsida > Poales > Cyperaceae > Schoenoplectus > Schoenoplectus tabernaemontani. The sequence goes on from JAZBJN010000033.1 coordinate 306,820, forward strand.
TTGGCGGAACGTTTTAAGATCGACTGGAGATATTCCTCAATTTATAACCCAAGAGCCAATGGGTTGGCGGAAGTGTTCAACAAAACCCTGATCAACATTATGAAGAAAACGATCGAAGGGAATCAACGCGATTGGGATAATAAACTCTTAGAGGCACTTTGGGCTTACAGAACCACATACAGGACCCCAACGCAAGCAACGCCGTATTCTCTTGTATTTGGAGTTGAGGCAATTTTACCGTTAGAAGTAGAGTTACCATCTTTAAGGGTGGCTATGCAAACAGAAATGACTTTGGAGGAACATCGTAAACTCAGGCTGGATGAGTTAGATGCGATGGATGAGAAAAGATTAATAGCTCAACAAAATCTGGAGCTTTACCAGGCAAAAATGGCGAAAGCATATGATAAAATGGCTCGCCTAAGAACATTCCAGGAAGGAGAATTGGTATTAGTACTGAAGAGACCGATCATCGGTAGACATGTGGGGTCTAAGTTCTCTCCAAATTGGGAAGGACCATATGTCATTGAGAAAGTGTATGAGGCGGGTGCATATCAACTCATCGATCACAAAGGGAACAAGCTTTTGCCACCAATCAGTGGGAGATACCTCAAGAAGTACTACACTTAAACCTTCCAAATCCAAGAACATAAAATAAAATAAAATAAAGGCTTTAGAAAGCCCATCGTGTGCATAAAATAAGAGGCTTTAAAGAAGCCCATAATAAAAATTATGTACATATAATAAGAAAATCTATGAAGCTTAGAGATAAAAATGAAATAAAGATTCAATAAGCGGGTTGCTAATAAAGAATTGTATTAGAGGGTTTCAAGGAGCTTACAAAACCGAATAAGAGGCTTTAAGAAGCCCACAATAAAGTTAAATAAAGACTTTGACAAGTCCGAGAAGTGGCTCAAAGCAAGGCTAAGTAGATGGATGATAAGTCAGATAAAATAAAAGGGCATGAGTATCAAGGTCATAACCTAACAAAGGTGCATAGCTAAAACCCCAAATAGAAAAGCTGTCAAAAAGCAAAACAAACCCAATATAGGTACGAGGTTAAAACCAAGAAAATGGAAAACCTCCATAATCAAAGCGAGGTTAGTCAAAATTCAAGGCTAAAACCCCAAATCGGAAAGCCGCGAAGGTCAAGCTAAACTTAGTTTGAATCCAAGGCGAAACCACACAATGGAAAGCCGAGAAGGTGGCTAGGGTGTTTGGGCCCATAATACGAACACCACCTGGGTTTTTCTATTTGATCCGAATAAATATAAAAATAGACGGGGTTTGCGGTTGTCCCTTAAACTATCCGTATCGCCCAATGAGGAAAATTCGCTCATCATGGTCGCTGCGGTGAAAACCAAGGGATAGGTCGAGCAGATTGGTGGCTATCCATAGTCACTTCTGAGGGCATAAAAAATAAAAAATTTGTATATATTAATAATAAATAATATTCCTCCATAAAACACATAAAAATATTTTAGTTAAATAAAAATAATAAAAGAAATTATATTTTATAAAAATAAAAATATATATTTTTACGAAAAGGAGTTGTCATCTTTGTCCCCGACACCAAGAGTGTCATACAAAGCAGGTTGGGTGCATTCATCCGTAAAAGCACCACACTTCCACAAAATAAAATAAGAGGAGACGAGCGATGGTGAGTTTCCACTTTAGTACGCAAAAGTGCACAAATGAGGGGAGAGTGTGTGAGCTTCCACTTTTAAATGATATATACATGAAGTATCCACAAAATAGTGTTATCAATTGAATCCATAATACAATTGATACTGACAAGTTTATCCGTCAGTAATAAAAGGATAAACGGGTTCACTCTGTACCTGGCCTAGAGGTCAATACAGATAGGATTGGTATCCTTAAATACTATGGTCCCGCCGTGAAGCTGTGTCAAAAATGCCGATCGAAGATACGATTGAACAACATATGCGAGCAAGCAAACAACAAGTATACAAGCCTACCAGAAGCAAAGAAAGGTGAAAGCAAAAGTTCATTAAAGATCAGGAAATGGCAGAATCTCCTGATGAAAATCTGAGGTACGAAGCCCATTGAAAGGATATCGGGTAAACAAGCCACCAGAAGAAAAACACATGGAAGTATAAGCTGAAAGGAAAAGAAGTTAGGGTTGAAATCACTTGAAGCGAAGGTGCTTTGTCGAAGATCCCGACAGACAGAGGTCTCAAGTTGTAACCTCTTCAGCCAAAGGATGCATCGAAGGCGAAATCTGAGATTCCCTGCGGAAGAAGAAGTGAAGCAAGAGTTTCTTTAGATGAAGGCATCTGAGTAAAGTCCTTTCAGAAAAGAAATTAAATCCAAAATCTATACAAAAAAAATCAGGGTTGAAACTTCTTAGAACAAATGTACTCCATTGAAGATCCCACCAGATGAAGAATTCAAGCCGAAACTTCTTCAAACGAGACTCTAATCAAAGAATGTTTCAGTAAGGAGTTGAAGACCTAAGTCCAAAAGCTGGCAGAACGCTTCAAGCTAATGACTTAGAAGGTCGGATAAGAGGCACAAAGCTCAGCGCGTCTTCCGATAATTGCAGGCCTTGACGTGAGTTGGCATAGCGTTTCAGACTCGAAACGTCCTGAGCCCTGTATCTTTTGTCAAAGATAACCTTATTTGAGAAAAATAAATCAGAGATCCTTGAGATGAAAAAATGAAGCTGAAACCTCTTTAGATGAAGGGATCCAAACGGAAAGACGCTTCACAAGAAGATTCAATTCGAAAACCATTATAAAATAATAATAAGTGTCAACTTCGAATGCACCAAAGCAGGCCCTTCAATTCTCAAAGTGTTCACGACCTGCTTTGGTGGGTGGCTCTTTGTTTACCCCTAAAAAGTCAGAGAATAATACAAAAGGAAAATCTGAAGAATCGGGTAGGCTCGAGAGGCCTAGTATTCTCGAAAAGCCCAAAAGACCCGATATTCCCAGGGAAGCCCAAAAAGACCTATTAAAATTCTATTCAAAAATTAAATCTAATTAAGAGGTCGATGTTATTAATTCCTAAACTAAGATCATATTGGCCCATGTGTCGGCAAGGGTATTATGTGGTTAATATTAAATGAAGCACATCCTGGTCTTTTAATAAAAGAGATAAGATGGGATTAGATCATGCACGTAAGCACGTTTCTTATGAACTCATGATCAACTTGTATCTTTGGTGTATGTGCACCATGTGTAGACAAACAAAGAGGTTAAATTTTGAAATGGCTTAATCCCTTTCCTCTCGACTTTGTTTTTTTTTCTGGCTCGATTTCTTTCCCCGACCCAACAACTAAAATGGTGATTGCGCAAGATATTTCGAATTGAGTTAAACCCTTATATCGACGAAAAATCTCTCAAAGCAAGGAGAGATTAATGGAGGAATTGATTTTTAAAATCATGCATTGTGTGGCACTCGCACCCTATAACAGAGACTTCAATCACAAAAATGAAATGGTTGGCTTTGAGCATGTGAGCAAATTAATAGTCCGAGAGACTTTCAAGTGGGTCATGTGTTGTTCTTTGAAGCACCAATTTGGTGTAGGAAGTCGTGTGTTAGCGTGGCCACCTATGTGCACTCACGTATGATATGGATTGAGTTCAAACCGGTGAAGCATTACGTGAGGGATTAAGTCAAGGTTTAATTGTGACTTGGTAACATTTATTTGGTATGACACGATGCTAATTACCCAAAGCTAATGTTGAGAAGAGATAAAATGTCAAGGTTGTAAATTCTTGATAAAAGTGGTAACCGTAAATGGTCCCCATCAATGCCACTTGGCACAAATTCCTTCACTCCATATTAACAGAAGAATCTTCCTCTCAAGAGTATAATTCTCAATGCACTCGGTCTATGATGTTGCACAATGAAATTTGAATTGTTTGCTTGAAATATGGAATTGGTGTATAGTGGTATCCAAGGCATCACATGCTAGAAGAGTGAAATTCTGAAAATTACTGATCCAACTGAACTCTCAACAGCACCAATACATCTGGACCTTTCAAATACATTGGAGAACAACTGATGAATGCCAACTCATCAATCCAAGTGACTAGTGAGAGACGTGAGGTGATTGGAAGATGTGAAAATTGTATTACTGATCCAAGTTTCATCAGTATTTTAAAATAAAAAGAAACACAGAATGGAGCAATCTTGATCATTGAAAAGAGCTGAGATGAAACCTGATGTTGCCATTTCAGCAATCCAAGGCAACAAAAGAAACACGAATGTGATAAGAATGCAACATTGACACAAAAAATGATATTACCAGTATACCCCTGCTGCCCTAATTAGAGGTTATATATACCCCTTTACTAGCAAGAAAAAAAGGGGACACCAAAAGAGAGCAAAAAGCACCAGAGCCTTATTACTCTACTAGAAAAAAATCTGAAAGAATCAGAAACGTGAGAGCTTCATTTAATCTGAGATTGTTTTCTCAAAAACTGAGCATAGGTAGTTTTCATCATGTAATCCTTGATGCTAAATTATAGTGGAGCTTGTATATTGAAACTTTATGCAATGGAATGAAGTTTACTGCATGTTATTGTTCTTTTCTTTTCATCTTACCGATTGATATTTTTCTATTCGAATTTTCTTTCTTTTTCTTCTCTTACTGACTCATATTTACACTACAAACTCAATTGTGTGTTAAATAGAGTTCAGATAATACCCTTAGAAGCTTCAAGATCAATGACTCCTTGATAAAAAAAAATCAGCTTTTAAGTGCTGAAATGAAATAAAATAAGGAAAAAGGATGAGATCTGTTTTAAAACTCTCCAAACTCTTAGATCTTGTAGAAATCATTTACATTAATTCATAGGAGTTGATTTTGTATTTTTTTGACATTCCTATAGAAAGTTATGTCATTTTTAATTAGAAATAACAAAAACTATTTACAGATCTGTCCCTGATGGAGAAAAGTCTCAAAATAAAATATCAAAAATACTTTAGAAATTCTTAGAAAATTAGGACATGTTCTTAACTCCTATTTCCTTGAAATAAAATATCAATATAAAATATCAATATAAAATACTTTAGAAATTCTTAGAAAAGTCTCAAAATAAAATATCAATATAATAGTAGTTATTATTAATAATAGGATAATATAAAAGCTCTTTGGAACCTTGGTGCCGGCTTGACCGAGCTGTGAGTGTCGGGTTACAAAGTTCTATAATGCTAGTGCCAGCTTGAAAAAGCTGTGTGTGTTAGCCTTTTTAAAATAAAAATGAAATACTTTATCTAAAGAGTTTAATTAAGATTCTTATTTAAGAATAAATCATGAAACTCTTTAAAATCTTGGTGCCGGTTCGAAAGGACTGTGTGTGTCGGATTTTTAGAGCAACATGATACTGGTTTTAACATTTAAAAACTCAACAATCAGATTTATAAACTAGTTTGGAGATTATAAGTATGCATTCATGAATATTACAAGTCCTTTTGTAAATATTATAAAAGTTTGGATCTCTTTGTAAAAAATCATCTTTAAATCCATACTTAGTATAAATTGAGTAATATTACAGTTTTAATAATGTTCTATAATAAAAAAAACGCATAAACTCTTTTACTAGTATAAAGATAACCCAAAATCGATTATTTTACTGTTTTTCCATCAAAAAACTATTTTAGAATCTATTTAATATTATCTTAAATAAAATTTATCAACATACATAAATTTGCTATAAGTATTTTCTTTAATAAGCCTTTAATCTTGTTTAAATCTCCATGTGAACAGATCTTCAAAAATCTCAAAAATACCCTCTGATTTTCTCTTTTACTGGCAGCAGTAAAAATATCTAATAAACTGTAGCAATCTATGAATTTGACATATAAATTTTATTTTATATTCTTATTCTCCATAAAGACTAGAGCTTAACTTTAAATTTTGAGGTGAAAATATGAAGATTTAAGTACCTAAATACCCTAATTACTCTTAACTGTCCTTTAATTACAGTTTTAACACTTTAATCAAAATCACTTGAAACTTAATCAAAATGGCGTCAAATCAAAACATTTAAAAAATAAAAGTTGTTTTAAATTACCCAATGTGTCTTACTGTCACTTTGTCCTAGTATATTATGTTCAGAAATTTTGCATAAAAACCCAAATATTTCATTAATTTTGCATCCCTCTCCTAGAAATCACAAAAAATCTCATTTTAGTTGGACCTTTCTGTAAATATGACACATATATTTTATTTTATATTCTTAAACATTGTTGTAAATAATGCTTAACTTGAAATTTTCAAACAAAAATATTAATCTCTGAATGTTTAAAAGAGTAAAACGGTTCTGACAGGCCTATTTTCTGGTTTTGACCTCGAACAAGAACTTATGTGTAAATATGTTTAAATCTGCTCAAATGGATAAATATTCAAAAATAAAATTTGATCTTAACACTTAATACTACATATTCATCAATGAGTTTGAATACATTATTTATTCAGCACCTAATAAGATTTCAAAATTATTTCTACATTAATTTTGTTTTGGACATTCCTACTAATTTTCATGAGTTATTGAAATTTCATTAAGCATTAGTCATTTGTGTAATATATTATTTTAGTTTTAACTCCTTAAATATTCAGTTAAGACAATTAAGGTTCAGAAGTTAAGTTATACTCTACTACACTAATACATTGAGTATAATTCGTCAAAATTGTATGGTTATTCGAGAATGCATTATGTTCAAAATTAACCCTGTAGCTTAAAAAAAAGAAACCAACTCAATTATTTGATACGGCCCGAACAAGAATTAGCAAGGAAAATAAAAGGCCTAGTTGAAAATTATGATTAATAACTCATTCAAAAGTGAAAATGAACCGAGCAAAAATTTAATATGGCTCAATGAATGGGAAACGAGTTGAAAATATGTATATATAAAAGAAAGTCCAAAATAAAAATCTGAAAATAATTAAAATACAAAAGCTTTCTAAGCTCCAAATTGAGAAAACTTTATTTCTAAATTCTTCATACCTGGCATAGAGTTTTTAGTTTTTCATAAAATTAAAATAGAACAAAAAATAAATTACTCTTTTCTTAATTAATAAATAATTCCTAAAATATAAAAGTAATTTAATAATAATCATAAATAAATTTAAAAAAAAAAACAAAATTTTCTTCTTAATAATAAATAAAAATATATAATATTTTCTTTCATCAATAATAAAAAGATAATTAAAAATAAAGTCCATTCTTGATTAAATAAATTCATTTACTCTTTCTAATAATAAAATAAATAAGTACACAATGATTCTCCTAATTTGTAAATAAGCTTTGATTAAGTATATTAACCCTTCTAAAAAATGATAAATCTTTAATCAAAAAAGAAGAAGAAGAAATAATAAATAAAATATAATTACAAATAACCTTAAAATTCCTTTCTTATAAATATAAATAAAATAAAATAATCTTTTTACAACAAATAAAATAAATGAAACAATTCAAAAACAAATTCTCCTTTTAATAAATGAAATAAAAAAAATTATAAATATCTTCTAGAAGATAAAAAAATAATAATTAAATATTAAATTCAATTTGTAAGTTATGAACTCACAAAAATATTTTAGATTTCATAATTCAAAATCCATTTAAGAATGATAAAGTGATTTAAATTTCACCCGTTCTTATAATAAATAAACCTAATAAAATATATAAAACTCGATTTATTACCCAGGTTATAAGTTGACGGTCGTCAAATTTCATAATTTGGAAGATCAGTAAAAAACCATTAAGTGACCCAAATCTCATCGGTTTCCTGATAAGAAAATCTAATAAAGCCCAAAACGCTTAGATTTTAAACCTAGGTTGTAGGTTGGCATAGCGCTTCAAACTTTACAATTTAGAAGATCAATTAAATGACTAAGTGATTCAAATCTCACCCATTTTTCTGATAATTAAACCTAATAAAGCCCAAAACACTCAGGTTTACATTACCTGGATTATGAGCTAGCATAGTTTCATAATCTGGAAGATTGGTAAGACAGTTAAGTGACCCAAATCTCACATGTTTCTGATAAATCAAACCTAACAAAGCCCAAAACGCTCAGGTTTAAACATCCTAAATTATAAACTCATAGAGTTTCATGATTTAGAAGATCGATAAGATAATTAAGTGGACCAAATTCACCATCTTTCGATAATTGAATCTATAAGGTATAAGAACATCCAGATTCACCGAGTCTCGTATTATGGTTTGAGCTACCACACAGTTCATTAAAACAACAAAACCAAGGATAATCGTTGTTGATTAGTTCTCGTTACTCAAAATGACCTATTTAATTGATTTTATTTATATTCTAATTCTTTCTTCTTAGCATCGAAGGTTCCTAGGGTTCATAGCCCGGGGGTAATTAACGATGAGGGCTTGCGCTCCGGAGCAATAAAGTTCCCACAATCACTAAAAAAAACCTTTGGATGTATAATCCTAAAAATAAATACATAAATATACATTTGAGGGTGGTACCGTGTCCTTCTTCCGCAATTCATCGTCCAGTTCCTTTTTCAGGGCGGTGAGAGGCGCGAAAAAGGGTCGCGCACATATGCGTTTAGTATTCCTTCAATCTTGTTAACTTGTTTTTTGTAAAAGTGACCTAAGTGTTGCTTTCATTTCTTTTCAAAAGTGATACAAAATGAAAAAAAAAATAAAAAAAAAACAATGTCTAAGGAGCTAATTAAAGAGGAGGCTGCAACATATATAAAGCAGCTCTATAGGAAAAAAAAAAAGGCAGAGGCCTGATTAATTACCATAGTAAGCCAGCTAAGAAACAACTAAATTAGAAGTTTGTAATTAGAGGATTAGACAAAAGCAGCAGCAGCATGCAACTACTCAAATCTCCAAGTAAATCCTCATGTTCCGAATCATATCCTCACGAGAAAAGACCGTATAAAACTGGAATTTCGTTCCTTCCAAAACTGCCTAACAGAAAATTTGCACATAATGATAAAAAGAATTTGCGAACACACTTATTTAGCCCCCTGGCATAGTGAAAAATATCATCCCAAGATGTAAAATGCAATTGCAATCCATAAACTGCGCCATTGTTAAAAATATCCTAAGATTCCCTTCTATAACGACCATGAAAGAATACAGAAGGGACATCAGATTGACTCTCTCCATCTTGCCGTTTGTTCATTCAGAAACCTAGATTATACTCAGTACGTTAGTCCATATTATAATATTTAATACTACATTAACACATGATTTAGTTATTATCGTAGTTATGATAATAAATGATATTGATTAATGTATAATGGTTTGATCAGCATGTCAGATCCAATAAAAATCAATAAAGGAAAGAGAAGAAAGATACGTATTCCAATGATTATAAATGAAATGAAGGGTCATATCAACAGACTACTAACTCGAGATCGAGCTTGTTCCAACAGAATATAATTTAGATTACAAAATGTAGTGTTTATATTTTATTATTATAATTATCAGAATAATTTGATTTCAATTATTATTATAATATTTTAATTTGTTTGACACTATTTTAGAATAATCTACTATCATGCTTATATTTTACATTATAAAACTCATTTTTTAATTGTTGTTGTAATATTTTAGAACAATCTATTGTGTGCTTCGTTTTTAATATAATATACAAATATAAAAAATAAAAAAAAACTAGCACTGAGTTTGAAGCTCGATTTAGACTATTGCCGGACAAAAATAAAGTCTTCTTACCATTTTCCTATTTTTTTAATTTTATTTACTAAAAAAACCAGCAGTTATTTTGGAGCTCGTTACAAAGAGAGGCAATTTATCTAGACTTTTTAAAAGTGGTGAAACGCAGCACTTAGCATCTTGTTTTGTTTCGAAATATCGCCAGAATAAACTTCACGACATGTTAGATGAGGAAATAGTAACTGATGATAAAAAGGTCATTGAGGTTCTCCATGAAATCAGTGAGCTAGCGGTACGGTGCCTGCTTAACAAAATAAAATTTTATCCTGCATCACACAGTGGCGGATCTACATTACTTCGGGTCAGGCAAACGTCTGATCCTAAATTCTAATATTTTTTTAAAAATTTAATAATATTTTCTGACTGTATCTCACTCTGAACTCAAATTAAATCTGACACTGAACCTAAAATAAACTTCATATTCAACTACATCTCCCAGCACTGAATATAGAGCAGTACTGGAAATTGACACCGAGATGATAAGGTGATCAGGAATAAACTGCAATAAACTCTTTAGTTAGGTCAAGCGCTAAACTTCAACTGTTTGTGATTATTTCCAATTATTTTGTACAATTACAATCTGATCGATATGCTAATTATCTTTAGTGTGCCTAAATTTTATTCTGCACCAACACCAAGCAGATATATTCTGCCTAAAAATTTAATTCATATCACACTGATATATTTTTGGATAAATATTTTGAATCGAAACAGATCGACTCGTCAGATCGGGTCGAGTCAAATCAAGAATCAAAGATTATTTGGAGTCTGCACCAACACCAAGCAGTTGGAGGCGTAGAGTAGGGATGGATATTTTCTAAAGTACTCTGGAGAGTACAGTGGGCAGCTAAGAATGAAGGAAAGAATTTAGATTTATGAAGCTATTTCTGATTTTTTTTTTTATTAGGACAATATTCTATCCTCCTATAGAGAGAGGATGTGAATTGGGGAGGACGGAGTCGACCAGAAAATAAATATCAATGGATAAGTGGCCCTTGTTAATTTGCGATATGTAGGTTTTTGTGCAGTTGACCTCGCAGTCTTCTCCTTCCTAATTAATTTTTAATTAACTTGGTCTTGGTACAGATAAACAGAACATGTCCAATCATTAATCAACATCTTCTCTGAATTGTATGTATGACCCAAGAAAAAGCATCTTAGGCCTTAGCTGCTAGCCACAAGAGTTCCCATCAAAATTCAAATGCAAACGCTCTCAATAAGAATTCAGCTATTAACTAATTTGAATTATCAGGGTTGATTTCTTACCGGAGTGCATCTATGCTAGCGACGTTCTACATCTTGACCGTTGAGATTTAAGCAGTCATTTCGATACAAATAATATTTATTTATTATTTTATATATTTGAAGTAACTTAATTTTAACTAAAACATAATTCATCTGGTGATCTTGTTAAATGAAATTTGAGGGCATTTATGCACAATTTTTTTCTAAAAAAATTATTACTGATGTTAATTAGTGTGATATAAGGTTCAGACAGTGCTAAATTATAAAATAAATCTAATGCAATTAAACATATTAGATCGATCCGACCCGACCCAATCTGATTCGAGACAGATTAAAATAATTATAATTCATATCCGAGTGATTTATTTTTAGATTATTTCAAATTAAATTGGGTTGACTCATCAAGTCAGTTTGGATCAAATCGGATCAAGGATCAAAAATTATTTTGGAGTCTGCACCAAAACCAAATAGTAATATGAATCATTGAATCTCTAGAATCATTGAATTTATAGGGAATAAAAATGAATATATCCTCTACAATACTCTAAAGAGTGCAGCGGACAGTGCAGAGCCATGAAGAAAGAGACGATGCAATGAAGAACCTTAAATTCATAGAGTTCCTTTTAATTTTTCATTGGATAATATTATATCCTCTAAAGTAATTTAAATAATGTGAATTGACGAGAAGAGGAGGGCTGAGTCGTGGAGCAAATAGCAATCGATAAGTGGCCCTTGTTAATTTGCGATATATAGGGTTTTCAGTCTTCTCCTCGCTAATTAATTAATTCGCTCTTGGTCTTAATTATCATGAAGTATCCGTACTTTTTAAAAGAAAATTATCTTTTTTTTTTAATTATCCATATTTTGTTTGAAATTATCCACATATTTTTATAAAAACTATATCCAAGAGTTCCAAAATATTCTGACCCGCCGCCTGAAGATTTATCAGCTTTTAATTTGAATAAATAGACTCGATGCAATTTTCTAATTTAGATATGTATATGTACCTACCACTTGGTTTCGTGACGAAGGGGTCAAAAGTCAACACAACAACTGTAAAGTTGATGTGAAGAAAATTGAAATTGAACCCGTAAACAAAGTACTTGGTCAAAAAATCGAATAAATTAAGAAAGAAGAGGAAGAGAGATAAATTGGAAGCTACTTGCCAATCTTTCACAGAGAGAGAGAGAGAGAGAGAGATTACTAACTTACTATGGCCTTTTCTTTTAGCAAATCCAAGTTATTTTGGTACGTAGCGCTGGTAGGCTTGGCCTTACCGGCCACTTCAGTAGCCTCATCAGCATTGCCTGGCTGTCCAGACACCTGCGGGAACGTCAGCATCCCGTACCCTTTCGGCACCCGTCCCGGCTGTTACCGTCCTGGATTCCACGTAACGTGCAATGACTCCACTCCACCAAAACCAATCTTGGGTAAAAATATCACCCTGTTAGACATCAACATAACTAGTGCTGAAGTACGAGTGCTCAATTACATCGGCTATCACTGCTATAACCAGACCAGCAAGGTGAATGTTTCCACTCCATATATTGGGATCTCGTCATTAAAAGCATTTCTCTTCTCCAGCACACGCAACACATTCACCGTTATTGGCTGCTATGCATTGGCATATATTGTTGGTCTACGTAGGAATAGTTCCACAACTTACACATCTGGCTGTGTGTCTTTCTGTGACAGCCTCAACAGCACAACTGGTGATGGTGGTTCATGCAATGGCTTGGGTTGTTGCCAGACTGCTATTCCAACGGGGCTCAACTACTACGAGGTACAGTGGGGTTTCCATAATAACACAGCCTGGTCATTCAACCCCTGTAATTATGCTGCGCTGGTGCAGGAAGGCTGGTACAACTTCTCTGTAAATGATCTGGTCGGTTATGGTTTCTATGAGGCGAACAAGAAAAATATGCCGGTTGTCCTTGATTGGGCTATTAGAGAAAATGGCACATGCCTGGAGTCCCACATGGAGAACAGCACCAGCCCAGCATGTCAAAGCAACCACAGCGGATGCGACAACACAACCAACGGTGATGGATACATCTGCAAATGCTTGCCAGGATATGAGGGCAACCCATACCTCCCAAATGGCTGTACAGGTAATTAATGAACTTGAAACCTCAGAGCGTGCTCTCTTCAACTATACAATATTTAGTTGTTACCTAGAATAATACAAGAATGTTCTGAAATAAATTAAGGGGAGCGGTTCATTGTTAAGGGCTATTTTGAAGATCTTGATGAAGGATTTTTTAAATCAATACAAAAAATATGTTGAAAGTTATAAAAAAGTTCAAAGAACATAATTTCAATTCATACAATTTTATTATCATTTGATAGCCATCATCACAATTAGCGGAATAATTGGAGTAGATATATTTATTTTATGGGATACAAAAATTATCTTTGTTAGAGCTTTTGAAGTCTTTGTTCATATTTTTGAAAATAATTTATTTCGTATGTGGCATTTTGTATTATTTTATTATTGTTGAGTGAACTTAAAAAATATGAAAAAAATGTTAAACAGTCTACAAATAGAGAATTTTAATATCATACAAGAATTTGATAAAAATATTTTTTTGAGCAATTTAACGTGAAATTTTACAGATGCTAAATATATTTTTTAAGTAAACTTACTGTAGATGTTAAGGTGTGCTTAAACTCGCTCGAGATCTACTCGGATTATTGTTCATCTTCAGTATTTGTAATAGATAAAATAGGGAAAAAAGAAAGGAAAACGGTGTAATTCATTATTGAAGTATATATTATATGTTTTCATATTCTGCAACTTTAGCTGGGCTGAGTTTCCCGGAGGAGGGCAATAAGACATCTTTAAGAAGAAATAAATTTAAAATAAGGTGAAAATGAAACTAAATTGCTAAAACTAAATTGGTTAATTTTTATAATGGCTAACAGTCAAATTGCGCCACTTTTCTTAGAGGTATGGCTCAGAGATGCTTTGTGTAAGATCAGACGTATTGTAGGCCCAGGATCGGTTATTTAAGCTAGCAAAGTCAAATTGTGTCAGCACCATGCAAAGCTAATGGAAAAGTGCAACAGAGAGTGCAAGTTGCAGATAAATCCATAAGCAGTCAAATTGATCAACTAAATGATCATACCAATTGATGATGTACTGATGTAGAACAGATCGAGTACCAGTTAATCAGTACAGAAAATTGCATGTTAGGAAACTAGATCATCCAGTTTGCCATGAACTTTTTATAGTTTTAACACCTGGGGTCAAATATGAGAGAACTTGTAACGATAAATATTTTTTTTTCTTACTGTTGCAACTGCGGCACCTGAACAGACATTGACGAATGTAAGTTCCCGGATCTGTACCCATGCAAGGGTACCTGCCGCAATAACGATGGAAATTATGATTGTTTGTGCCCGAAGGGCACCAGAGGAGATGGCAAAGCTGGTAATTGCACAAAGATTCCGGAGAATTTCCCTTATCCTGCCCGAGTGGCTATTGGTAAGTAGAAATAATTCTGGTTTTGCAATAAAAATGGCATCCCTGTCTTTCATTAAAAAAAGAAAAAGAAATGACAATGTCCCTGTTTTATTCAAATTAATGTTCTTGCATCAGTTATGGTAGCAAAGTCTTTAGAAAAGATATTTTGTTGGACATCAAAATCTAATATTTAATTTTTTTTTTCACAAAAGTATGACAATCTCTGAAAAAGACTCAATTGTTTGCCAACTCATCATATATATTCTCTTTTTTTTTTTTCAATACAGGATCTATTCTTGGCATCGCATTGCTGGTGGGTATTTGTTGCCTTGCAATTTGGTATAAACAACGCCGAAGGTACATCAAAGAAAAAGATGAGTACAAAAAATATTACGAGATGATGAACAACCACCTTCAAGTGTTCAGCAAAAAGCAAATAGAAATGGCAACAAATAATTTTGACGAAGCTCACATAATAGGCATTGGAGGGCATGGTAACGTGTACAAAGGTTTGTTAGAGAGTAACAAGGATGTGGCCATCAAGAAATCAAAAGAAATTAGTGAAAACCAAAGAGAGGAGTTTGTGAATGAAATTATCCTTGTTTCTCATATCAACCACAAGAATATAGTTAGACTATTTGGTTGCTGTCTTGAGGTTCAAATTCCTATGCTGGTTTATGAGTTTATTCCAAATGGCACACTTTTTGAGTTGCTTCATGTAAAGAGCAAAGATATACCAGTTTCTTTAGGTACTCGTATAAAAATTGCTATGGAGTCAGCAGAGGCTCTTGATTATCTCCACTCCTCTATCTCTCACTCTATCATTCATGGTGATGTTAAATCCGCTAATATACTCCTAGCTGAGAATTACACAGCAAAAGTGTCTGATTTCGGTGCTTCAAATCTCGTTCCTGTTGATGATGCACAGATTGTGGAACTTGTTCAAGGGACTCGTGGGTATTTAGATCCGGAATGTCTGTGCACCCAGATAATAACAAAGAAAAGTGATGTCTATAGTTTTGGGGTAGTTATTTTGGAGCTCATTACAAGGAGAAAGGCAATTTACCAGGACTATGAAACTGGTGAAAAGCAGCACTTAGCATCTTGTTTTCTTTCGAAATATTGCCAGAATAAACTTCACGACATGTTAGATGTGGAAATAGTAACTGATGATAAAATGGTCATTGAGGTTCTCCATGAAATAAGTGATCTAGCAGTACGGTGTCTGAGCGGCAGAGGAGAGGATCGACCAACAATGAAGCATGTTTTTGAGGAATTACAAAGTTTATCGAGGTTTGACAGCAGCTTTGCAGGCTGGCAGACTGATCCCAAAGAGACTGACAGCTTGCTTGACAAAACAAAATTTTATTCTGCATCAGATTCAACTGCATCTCCCAGTACTGACTATAGAGCAGTACTTGAAATTGACACCGAGATGGTGAGGTGATGAGGAATGAACTGCAATAAATCTTAGTTAGGTCAAGCTCCAAACTTCGACTGTTTGTGTTTATTTCTAATTATTTTATACAATTCTAATCAGATCGATATGCTACTTTTCTTTAGTGTGCCTAAATTTTATTCTGCATGAGTATTGCAAGATCTCAGCTGTATGTTCATTCTCATAAAGAATATACAGCTATATTCTTACCTATCTTCTTGTATCTTTTCTTAGTCTTATATTACAGTGGATTGTTGCTTTATTTTATTATTCAAAAAAAGAAAGAAAGTAATATGTATCTTTTGGTTTTATTCATCTGATGAACTCTACATATGAGGATTTCTTTGTATTTCGTTTTTTAGAAAAAAGAAATGGAAAGAGTGTGCTCTGTGTGTGTGGAGTAGGTATCAAATTGGATAGAACCACGTTAAAAATTTTGTATTTTTAATCTTGTGAGATTATTGTTTGAGTTTTTCTACATGGTATCAAAGTCAGATTGCGGTTGGGAATAATAG
This sequence comes from Schoenoplectus tabernaemontani, assembly GCA_037127355.1. Taxonomy (NCBI): domain Eukaryota; kingdom Viridiplantae; phylum Streptophyta; class Magnoliopsida; order Poales; family Cyperaceae; genus Schoenoplectus; species Schoenoplectus tabernaemontani. The sequence goes on from JAZBJN010000033.1 coordinate 323,174, forward strand.
TTTGCTGATGGAGATGTTGAAAGTGAACTAGGTATTCTTAGTTTGTTACATGTCTGTTGCTGCTTTCTTCCAATTTCATACCTGTCTGTTTCTTTGTTCTTTATAGCATCCAATGATAAGTTTACTCCATGGCCGACACCAACCAAAAGAGTTCCTCTAATCAGCAATTATACAATGTGTGTTAGATGGTACCAATTTTTTACTTTGGGCAAGAGCTGTTCAGGTTGCCTTGGGAGGCCGAGAAAAAGCAAACTACTTGATTGATGCCGTACCAGATCCAGCAACTCCTCATCTCAAAAAATGGAAAGCTGAAAACCTTTGTGTTATGTCCTAAATTTTTAATGCTATGGACCCAAAAGTGTATGAAGTTTTTGCATATGCAAACGCTGCTAAAGAACTTTGGGATTCATTGTATGAGATGTATGGTAATGTTAATAATTCTTCCTGAATGTTTGAGATTCATCAGAACCTGTCCTCTCTTAAGCAAGAATCAAATCATCTGTTTATTAAACATTTTAGAAAACTGAAGAAGGGATGGGATGAGTTAAGGCAATACAGACCTGTCTCAGTCATTGCAAGTGATTATGTGAAGAGAGAAGAACAAGATAAAATTTTCAACCCTGGCAAGTCTCGCTCTAGAGTTTGAAGAAATCAGAAGGGAGATTCTCATGCGATCAGAACTTTCACCAATCAGCATTCAAAGTGAAGAGACAAGAAAGAGCAATTGGAAAAGGCCCCAAGGTAACTAATTCACATCTTCCTGAAAAGATATGCTAATTTCTTATCTTCTCAGTATAAGTCTAGTGAAAGCAACAAGTCGAATAAAAACAAGAAGAACAATGAAAATTCTTGATTTTCGTGCGAGCACTATTGTGGCTCAGGCTACACCTAAGATCGGTGTTGGGTGATGCATCTCCATTTACGACGAAATTAGGGGCGTGACAGAAAGGCATAAATGGCTATCAGTCGCAGCGTTGAATCTAAGTCAAGTAATGTTCATCAATGATTCAAACTGCTCACAAGTCAGATAGAGCAAAATGATGTGGAGTCGTATTCCTAGAACCAGTTTAGAGGTCTCCAACAATGATGTTGAATCATCCAATATGATATTTAAAAGTACCAGTAAGGAGACCTCACATGTCAGAATGTAATAAATCAAATAATTTATTGGATCTACTAGCATGTTCAAGAAAAAGCAATCTATGTAATTTAGCAAAATGTCATGGATCACAATTATTCAAGTCATGAACTAAAGATAAATTTAAATTATGTAAAATTTCTTTTGATGGATGCCTCAATCTTTTGTGCCAAAATTGAGAAGACTCAGCTCTGAAATTGTTTGATACTCAAGCAGCAGATTCAGGATTAAGCACATACAATCCATTAACTTATTTTCCTTCACTAATCATCATCCCTGAAGCTCGGTCCTAAAATATTACTTTTTGAGGAGTAAATTTTATATTACAATTCCATCGATTAGTACACTTACTAATTGACAACAAATTGGTCTTCAATTCTGGAACAATTGCCACTTCAATTTATTTTGAAAATAATCATGTTATACCCAATCCATTTGTAGGAACAGTCAACCCATTCGCAACCGTGACATGAGGATAATGATTTTTATTGTTGGCTTCAGATAAAATACTCTTTGTGGCAAACTGATGATCTATGACACCCGATCCATAACAATCTGAGAATTAAAAAATACAGACAAGCAGTTGATTTCAAGGAAGATTTTAAGTATTTTGTTTCTTTTAATGACAAGTCTCGCACTACATTGTTATACCTTCTCAAGTCGAAGAGTGGAGTTTGCTTTATTTTTCAAATATTTTGTAACATGGTTAAAATTCAATTTAATAACTTTGTAAAAACTTTTAGATCTGACAATGACATAAAATTTTATCAATTTAGAGTTTCAAAAGTTTCTTTAACAAAGAGATATAATTCATCAAACTTCATACATAGAAATACCTTAACAAAATGGGATAGCCTGATGAAGGAATCGTCACTTATTAGAGGTAACCCACACCTTGCTATTTTCTGCAAACTTTGCCAAAAACTTTAGTCTGATGCAAATGTTACTAGTTGTTACCTGATAAATTGGACTCCTAGTCGAATTATTAATTTTAAGAGCCCAATGAAAATTTTACATAATAAAAAATTTGATATTTCCCACTTAAAGGTGTTTGGCTACACTTGTTATGTTCATTTACAAGGAGCAGGAAAATTAGATCCACATACAAGAAATTGTGTAATTATTCATCTATTAAGAAATGATATAGATGTTATGACCCACAATCATAGCTTGTATACATTTTCAGGGACATTTTGTTTGATGAAGAGAATCCATTTTTTAAGCCCGTGTATTAGGGGGATTATGGTACGAACAACTTAGTTCAACATTTGGCCCAATTCTATTTATTTTTTTTAGGAATTGAGGCATAGGATGTGACATAAGAGGATGAGTCACAAGGGTCACAAACTATGCAAGAGGGATGCAAATCGGACCAAGAACTATGAAAGATGACGAGTCGCAGGGCCTGCAAGAAGGGACCAACACTCTGAGAAGGTTCTCTGACTTGGTAATGGGCTGCAGAATCCAACGCTCTATTCAAAACTCCATCAGTTATAATCACATCTCTATGAATTTTTGGGCCTTTCTAGCTGCAGTGGATAATAATATTGAACCCAGAAGTTTTGAGAAGGCTAGAGAAAAGGAGGTTTGTGTAACCACTATGAATGAGGAGTTAAATGTCTTAATAAAAGATTATACCAGTGATCTAGTTAAATTGCCAAATGGAAAATAAATCATAGGATGCAACTGAGATTTCTTATGACGTACTTCTCAAAGACTGGATCCTTTATGGCATGCTTAAACTCCACATGTGTGGTTGTGTAGCCCTTCAAAAAGGTTAGCTAAGGATTTTCTGTGGTTAAAAATATGTAAATACAATATTTGATTTGCATATTAAGTTGATCGCATCCAATGGTCCGTACGCACACATATATGTGGTCGCAAGTAGGAGTGTGTAAACGGTCGGTTCGGTTTCAACTGAAATAATTATATGCATCAGAAGTTTTTTCGGTTTGTCAAATTATGAACAGAATCAAACTTCTAAAAATATTAACCAAATAAATTGAAAATCAAATAAACCAAAATTTTTTTGGTTTAATCGGTTAAACTGAAATTATATTATTTAAAGAGGAATAAATATATTAAAAATTATTAAAATTGATAGAAGAAACAAATAATTTAAAAGATAAAAGAAATAACTAAATAAAAATTATAGAAAAAATATATTCGGATTATTTTTGATATAATTCTTATTTATATTAAGTAAAATAAAATTATTTGATAAATTTTGGACTATTCGGTTTATCCGATTTAGAAAAATCAAAACTGAACCAAAGAATAAAAACTGAATTAGCTAAAATTTTCAACCGAACCGAAATTTTTAAACTGAAAAACCGAACCAAATAGTCTAAAATTTAACGGTTCGGTTCAAACCAATTAAACTGATCCGTTTGCACACCCCTAATCGCATGAACCCTATTTTATATCATTCGTGTGTTGTATCTTTTCCTTTCATTTGACATTCTCCTTACAACTAAAGTTAATAATCAAGTGAAATTATCTTGTCACGTCACATGACATAATATGTTATAACCAGTGGCAGATGCAGGATTTTGGTCAGGGGAGGGCAATTATCATATTGTAATAGCTTATCGGGTTCAAACCCAGTAACTAATCGGGTACTAAATAAAAAATTAATAATTTAATATATGTTCTTATCTAATAAAAAAATATTAAAATAATAATATTTTATATATTAAAAATAACAACAAAATGAAGCTCAAAGTAATAAATAGTCAAGAAAGTTTTTGTTTACGTAACTTTATATTTTGATATCTTTGCATAATTATTTCATTATACACGATATTAAGTATTACCGAAAAGCATTATTTTTCAAAATCCAGAGGAGACACGTGCCCCCCTGGACAATACTGGATCCGCCCCTGGTTATAACATAATATGTTATAGAAGATCACATGACGAACTGAAGCTATATCATTAATTTTTTTAAAATATATTTTTCATCAAATACAAATATAAAATATATTTTTCATCAAATACAAATATAAAATATATTTTTTATCATAAAAAATTTATAATATTTTTATTCACTTTATTATGAATTTTATACTCTTTGAAATATAATATATTTGTACCAAACCTCAGATATTATCACGGTTATTTTTCCGTACTCGAGGCTGATAGCAGCATGCATTTAGTATTCCAAGCACACGGTGAATCTCATATGCGTTTAGTATTCCTGCAATCTTGTTTTTTGAAAAAGTGACCTAAGTGTTGCTTTCATTTCTTTTCAAAAGTGATACAAAATGAAAAAAAATAAAAATAAAACAATGTCAAAGGAGCTAATTAAAGAGGAGGCTGCAACATATATAAAGCAGCTCTATAAAAAAAAAAAAAAAAAAAAAAAAGGCAGAGGCCTGATTAATTACCATAGTAAGCCAGCTAAGAAACAACTAAATTAGAAGTTTGTAATTAGAGGATTAGACAAAAGCAGCAGCAGCATGCAACTACTCAAATCTCCAAGTAAATCCTCATGTTCCGAATCATATCCTCACGAGAAAAGACCGTATAAAACTGGAATTTCGTTCCTTCCAAAACTGCCTAACAGAAAATTTGCACATAATGATAAAAAGAATTTGCGAACACACTTATTTAGCCCCCTGGCATAGTGAAAAATATATGTAAAATGCAATTGCAATCCATAAACTGCGCCATTGTTAAAAATATCCTAAGATTCCCTTCTATAACGACAATGAAAGAATACAGAAGGGACATCAGATTGACCCTCTCCATCTTGCTGTTTGTTCATTCAGAAAACTGGATTATACTCAGTATGTTAGTCCATATTATAACATTTAATACTACATTAACACATGATTTAGTCATTATCGTAGTTATGATAATAAATAATATTGGTTAATGTACAATGGTTTGTTCAGCATGTCAGATCCAATAAAAATCAACAAAGAAAAGAGAAGAAAGATACGTATTTCAATGATTATAAATGAAATGAAGGGTCATATCAACAGACTACTAACTCGAGATCGAACTTGTTCCAACAGAATATAATTTAGATTACAAAATGTAGTGTTTATATTTTATTATTATAATTATCAGAATAATTTGATTTTAATTATTATTGTAATATTTTAATTTGTTTGATACTATTTTAGCATAATCTACTATCATGCTTATATTTTACATTATAAAACTCATTTTTTAATTGTTGTTGTAATATTTTAGAACAATCTACTGTGTGCTTCGTTTTTAATATAATATATAAATATAAAAAAAAACTAGCAATGAGTTTGAAGCTCGATTTAGACTATTGCCGGACAAAAATAAAGTCTTCTTACCATTTTCTTATTTTTTTTTATTTTATTTACTAAAAAAACCAGCAGTTATTTTGGAGCTCGTTACAAAGAGAGGCAATTTATCTAGACTTTAAAAGTGGTGAAACGCAGCACTTAGCATCTTATTTTGTTTCGAAATATCGCCAGAATAAACTTCACGACATGTTAGATGAGGAAATAGTAACTGATGATAAAAAGGTCATTGAGGTTCTCCATGAAATCAGTGAGCTAGCGGTACGGTACGGTGCCTGCTTAACAAAATAAAATTTTATCCTGCATCAGACCGTGGCGGATCTACACTACTTCGGGATCAAGCAAGCGTCTGATCCTGAATTCTAATATTTTTTAGAAATTTAATAGTATTTTCTGACTGTGTCTCACTCTGAACTCAAAATAAACTTCAGATTCAACTACATCTCCCAGCACTGAATATAGAGCAGTACTGGAAATTGACACCGAGATGATAAGGTGATCAGGAATAAACTGCAATAAAATCTTTAGTTAGGTCAAGCGCTAAACTTCAACTGTTTGTGATTATTTCCAATTATTTTGTACAATTATAATCTGATCGATATGCTAATTATCTTTAGTGTGCCTAAATTTTATTCTGCACCAACACCAAGCAGATATATTCTGCCTAAAAATTTAATCCACATCACACTGATATATTTTTGGATAAATATTTTGAATCAAAACAGATCAACTTGTCAGATCGGATCGAGTCAAATCAAGAATCAAAGATTATTTGGAGTCTGCACCAACACCAAGCAGTTGGAGGCGTAGAGTAGGGATGGATATTTTCTAAAGTACTCTGGAGAGTACAGTGGGCAGCTAAGAATGAAGGAAAGAATTTAGATTTATGAAGCTATTTCTGAATTTTTTTTTTTTATTCGGACAATATTCTATCCTCCTATAGAGAGAGGATGTGAATTGGGGAGGACGGAGTCGACCAGAAAATAAATATCAATGGATAAGTGGCCCTTGTTAATTTGCGATATGTAGGTTTTTGTGCAGTTGACCTCGCAGTCTTCTCCTTCCTAATTAATTAACTTGGTCTTGGTACAGATACACAGAACATGTCCAATCATTAATCAACATCTTCTCTGAATTGTATGTATGACCCAAGAAAAAGCATCTTAGGCCTTAGCTGCTAGCCACAAGAGTTCCCATCAAAATTCAAATGCAAACGCTCTCAATAAGAATTCAGCTATTAACTAATTTGAATTATCAGGGTTGATTTCTTACCGGAGTGCATCTATGCTAGCGACGTTCTACATCTTGACCGTTGAGATTTAAGCACTCATTTTCATTTACATACCTAAACTTTATATAACCTTTACATCATAAAGATAAACGGCAAAACACCCAGGATCCAGCTAGCTATCTATCTACATATATAATTTCACATATAGTAATTAAGGACTATCAATTTTGTTTTTAAATTATCCATATCTTTTATGGGAAGGGATCCCTTGACAATGGGTTATTTTGACAATCTAGAAATGAGTTTTTAAATAAATACAAAAAAATTTAAAAAATAGAAAATATGAAATCAGAGCATTTATGCAGTACTTAAGTTTTATGAAAAATGGGTTATTTTGATCCATTTTTATGATCTAATCTAATCCAATCGGGTCATAGATTGATACGATTCGATACAAATAATATTTATTTATTATTTTATATATTTGAAGTAATTTAATTTTAACTAAAACATAATTCATCTGGTGATCTATTAAAGACGCTCTGCAATCAATTTGCCCAAATTCAGAGCTCACTACATCAAACAGTTTAATCTCTCAACCCCTTTATAACATTCCACAATTAAAACCCCAATCTCCAACAGCCTAACCGAGAAATCTAAAAAAATTAAGGTGCTGCCTAAAATAGATTTGAAAATTGGGAAAAATATTAGGTTAGCAAGTATTAAACCAAACTTTAATAAAAATATTATATGTGAGAATTGGATTTTAGAATTGAGAATAAACAATTCTTTAGAATTGTAAATGATGTGAATTTAATAAAAAAAATATAACAAAATTGAGAATAAACAATTCTTTAGAATTGTAAATGATGGGGAAAAATAAAAATTAAAGGAGGAGGTTAGTTAGTTTATTTAAAAATAATTATCTTCATGTTATTTTTCATGTTGAAAATTATACTATTAATTTGCTTTGTATTAGTAAATTTCCATGAAATTTAAATTATGACCATATTTTAAACCCCAAAGAGTGATTTTTTAGGATTTAATTACCAAGAAGATAATTGATGAAGGGTACTTTGAAAATAGTCTTTATTTCTTGAGTTACAACAAAGTGATTTTTATACACAAAAAAATAAAGATTTGAACAAACTTTGGCACAAGAGAGTTGTGCACATATTATAGTAATTGTAAAATATGTAAGATTGCTAAACAAATAAGACCTTTATTTTGTAATTATAATTCTAATAGTAATGAAATTTTTTAGCTCATACATTTCAATGTTTGAGGATTCACCCCTATAGAGTCGTACGATGATTTTAAATATTTTATTATTTATATTGAAGATTTTTTAAAAACTACATGGATATATTTAATGAAAAATAAACAGTGAAGTGTTTTCCATTTTCAAAATTTTACATATATGGTTGAAACTCAATTTAATAAAAAGATAAAAACTTTGAGAACGAAAAATGAAACAGAATATGTTAATTAAAATTTTAATTCTTAAATTAAAAAGACATTATTCATCAAACTACATGCGTTTATACACCTCAACAGAATGATGTGTCCGAACTAGGGGTGCCAATTATTGACCCGACCCGACCCGACTCGACATGATCCGAAAATAAATGGGTCGGGTATGGGTCTAATTTTTTGATCCAAATCGGGTCAGGTTCAGGTCAACCCGACCCGACCCAATTAATTCTATTTTTTAAGTAATTTTGTGATTTGGCACTAATTAAAGCTTAAATATTGTGCGATCTTTTTTCGCGCGCCTCTCCGCTCGGACGGCGGGCTACGAAAGAAGAACACGGTCAGATCCCTCTAAGCGTGCATTTTGTGGGTGTTATTATGATTATGAATACACATTTAGGAGTTTTTTAGAGATTGTGGAAACTTTAAGATTCCGGGGGGCGCAAGCCCCCACCGTTAATTACCCCGGGTTATCACCCTCCAGGCACCTCTTGGATCTCTAAACGGGAAAAAGCAAATATCATAAATAAGCAAACATAAGTGGTCGATTAACCGTGACGCTCTGGTACGCGCTCTGGTACGGGCATGATCTAATGAAACCCTGCAATTTCATCTTTTGTTTCTCAATTTTTTTTTAAAAAAAAAACTGAGTTGTTCTCTAAACTTTGATTTGCCTCAAATTTATTGTTGAACTCTAATCCCAAATTAGTCCTTGACCTCAATTTTTTTTAAAAGAAAACAAATTTGGTCTTTTAATAAAAGGAGAGTCCAAGAATCAAATTAGTTTTTTTTAATAAAAAAATTTGAGGTCAAAATCAGTTCATTTTTCAAAAATTCAAAGGCCTACTTGATGTAGTTTCAAGTTTGTTTCAAGTTTAAGCACCAACTCGTTTTTTTCTTTTTAAATTCACGAATCTATTTGATGTTTTTAGAAAAATTGAAGGCGAAACTTGATATCTTTAAGAAATTTCAGGAACCAAACATAAATTTTCTCTTTTAAGAAAAAGAACAATAGAAAGAAAGGAAAAGAAAAGAAGATCAACTTTGTAATGTAACTATCTTGATTGACAACCCAAACTGAATCAGATTGAAGAAGGTACAGTTGGGGATGCCAAAACTGGAAATTTCATCAAGCATAAGAATTTTCCCTATCCTGCTAGAGTGGCCATTTGTAAGTGTTCTTTTTCAGATTTGAATAGAACTTTCTTATATTAATAATTGGTGCTCACACTTGCTATATCAACTGCAATATTATGCATATTTTTCTATATTACAAACATCCGGATCCTATTCACATCTGTATCCATTGAATTAATTTTCCTTCAAATTAACGCGGTGTTGATTCTGTTGAACTTTGACCCTAGATGAATAATCAATTATATAATTTCTAATTGTATGTAAATCAATAAGTTATAAAATCAAAGTCTATATTAGTACATTTTTACAAGCTCTTGATGTCACATAAAATAATATTTAAATATTACAGTTTTTAATTTATACATAAATAAAATAACCTAGATCAAATTTATCAATTTTATTTTGATATTTTAATTTTAAATTTAAGTTATTAAAAATTTAAAAAATGAAGGCATGATTGAAAAAATTAAGCTATGATGTTTCTCGAAATATAAAACCTCACATGCTTTGTGTGCATATCTCAAATTTAAAAGTCTAAACGGCCAATTCAAATTGTTGAACATAATCCCCGAAATATCTTTGGAGATCAAAATTTATATATATATTTTTTATTTTTTTAGATGGGTGAAAAATCACTAGTATTAGATGGTGCAGAAATCGTTGGATCAATAAATTTTATATCATCTAAAAAATAGCAAAAATTTTAAAAAAATATATATATAAAATTTAATCTCCAAAGATATTTCAATATGAAGATCATATTGAACAGTTTGGATCAGTCGATTAGACTTTCAAATTCGAGATACGGACATGAAGTAGTGAGATTTTGTACATCGCAAATTACCATAGCCTCATTCTCTCTCTCTCTCTCTCTAACTTTGTTGTGGTGCTTTGCGAAGCACAATGAATGCGGTACTTCATATTCTAATTTCTAATTTCAAACTACATATGACCGTTTCAAACCCTTCAATCTAATTTTTATATGAAAATATATTAGCAAGTCAAATTTTATATTTTTTAAAATATTTTTGCTATTTTTTTTTAGAAAAGGAGAAATAATTTAGAATTCTGGTACCGACTTTTGGAACGCATTCAGGGCGTGGAAAGATAACCGGACAAGTTTAACTCATTTCTTTTTCGATGTAAATAATTAATGTAAGAACTCTAATTTTCTAATTGAAATTGAATGGTAGACGCAAACCAATCATAACATAAGACAAAATGTAAGACCTTGATAGATGGGACTTTCCTATAAATACTGTAAAAGTAAACGAAAATTTATTTTTGATATCTCAGAAGAAATTAAAAAAAGAAAATAAAAATACGCCTGTGATCTATATAAAATTTCACCAGTCACTGCTTAACCAATAATAGCCAATTCACACAGTTAGAAAGACCTGAACTGAGGGAGAGTGAGATCCATGGCTTGTGTGAGACAGTTACAACCACATAGCTTTCTCTACCTGACGGTGATAATCCTATTCTTACCAAAAGTTTTGGCAACCTCAAACACATTTCCAACATCTCTACCTGATTGCCCAGATAGATGTGGCGACATCACTATCCCGTACCCATTCGGCACCAACAGTGGCTGCTACCGTTATGGATTCAACATAACATGCAATGAGTCGACGACTCCCTTCACAGCCTTCTTGGGATCTGAATCAGAAAGCAATATGGAGCTAATAGATATAAACATAATTAGTGGTGAAGCCCGTGTCTACAACAAATACATCCGGTACAATTGCTACAATGAATCAGATCAAATATATGATGGTGATTTCTTGCCAAACAGCACGTCTCTCAAAGATTTTCCGTTTGTCTTCTCCAAAGAACGCAACAAGTTCATTGTAATAGGCTGTGATGCCTTGGCATATATTCTGCAATCGCCTTACCTTTCTGGTTGTTATTCCACATGTGACAGCGTGAATAGCACAATTGGTAATGGCGGTTCATGCAATGGCTCGGGCTGCTGTGAGACTCAAATACCAGAAGCACTTGACTACTATCAAGTGTTTTGGGCTGACAACAACTCTGCCTGGCAGTTCAACCCGTGTCTTTATGCCGTGGTGGTCGAGGAAGACTGGTACAAGTTCCAAGTTCAGGATTTGGTTAAGGATGATTTCCTTCAGAGGAACAAGAAAGGGGTACCAATGGTGCTAGACTGGGCTATCAGGGACAATGGTACGTGCCAGATTAATGGTGTGGAAAAGAGCCCAAACCCTGCATGCCTGAGCACAAATAGCAATTGCTATAACATAACCAATGGAGAGGGATACCTTTGCAATTGCTCTCAAGGTTACCGGGGCAACCCCTACCTCCCTCATGGATGCATAGGTACTCGAACTATTTAAGAAACACTGCATTTTCATCCTAATCTTGCATGCATCATTAATCATCCACAAACAACTACACACTCTGATAACTAATTCATCTTTTGGTTCTCAATTTTTTTAGAAACTGAGTTGTTTCTAAACTTTCAATTGTCCCAACTTTATCGTGAAACTCTGAACAATACCAAGTCCTTGACCTCATTTTTTTTTTAAAAAAAAAGAACAATTTGGTCTTTTAATAATGGAGAGTCCAAGAATCAAATTAGTTTTTTTTTTAAATGGAGGTCAAAATAATTTCTTTTTTCAAAAATTTAAAGGCTTACTTGATATAGTTTCAAGTTTAAGCACCTAGTTGTTGTTGTTGTTGTTTTTAGTTTCAAGAATCTATTTGATGTTTTTAGAAAAATTGAAGGAGAAACTTGATATCTTTAAGAAAGTTCAGAACCAAACATAATTTTACTCTTCTAAAAGAAAAAGAAAGGAAAAGAAGAGAAGTGATACTTTGTAATGTACCTATCTTGATTGACAAATGACAACGCATTGATTAACCCAATTAAACTGACTCAGATTTAAGAACAAAAATTCCACCTTTCATCCTTATTTTGACTTTTAAAACAGATCTCGGTGGCTGAATTGAGTTTAATTAATTGAAACTCCTCACATTACAGATCACAAATGTATGATCTAGAAAACTGGATGCAAAGACTTTGTTTAATTAAGAACGGTATTATTGTTTGTAAAATAGAGAATTAATGTATATTTTATGGCCGCTTGCAATGAACAGATATCGATGAATGCAAACTTCCGCATGAATATCATTGCTATGGACATTGCACTAATATAGAGGAGATTATCATTGTTCTTGTCCAAAAGGTACAGTTGGGGATGGCAAAACTGGAAATTGCATCAAGCATGAGAATTTTCCCTATCCTGCTAAAGTGGCCATTTGTAAGTGTTCTTTTTCGGATTTGAAGAAAACATTCCTAAATTAAAAATTGGTGCTCACACATGCTATATCAACTGCAATATTATACTTTTTTTTTATGTGACAAACATCCGGATCCTATTCACATCTGCTGCATCTATTGAATTAATTTTCCTTCAAATTAAAGTGGTGTTGATTCTGTTGAACTTTGACCCTACATGAATGATTAATTATATAATTCCTTTTGGTTTTCTTATTGTGTTGCCGTTGCAATTGTAAAAAATAATGGCCACAAAAATATATTTATTAACCTGCTTTCTCATTTGCAGATTCTATTCTTAGTGCTGCTATTTTGCTGGGCTTATGTTTTCTGACAGCTACACATCTACAACACAAAAGACGTATCAAGGAGAAAGAGGAGTATAAAAGATACTACAACATGATGGACAACTACCTTCGGGTGTTCAGTAAAAAGCAGATAGAAATTGCAACAAATAATTTTGATGAAAGTAGAGTTGTGGGCACCGGTGGCCATGGGAAGGTGTACAAAGGGTACTTGGAAGATAACAAACCAGTGGCCATAAAGAGGTCGAAGGAAGTTGAGGAAACCCAGAGAATAGAATTTGTAAACGAAATTCTCCTCCTCTCTCAAATCAACCACAAGAGCATAGTGCGATTATTGGGCTGTTGTATAGAAGTTAAAATCCCTATGTTGATCTACGAGTTCATCTCCAATGGGACACTAAATGACTTGCTTCATGGAAAGAACAAAAATTGGCCAATTTCTCTGGATATTCGTCTAAATATTGCTCTGGAGGCGGCGGAGGCTCTTGATTATCTGCACTCCACCATCTCTCGATCCATTCTTCACGGGGATGTGAAGTCGGCCAATATACTCCTGGAAGATAACTACCACGTCAAAGTGTCTGATTTTGGTGCTTCAAACCTCGTTCCCATTGATGACACAGAAGTCGTCAAGGTGGTACAAGGGACACGTGGTTACTTAGACCCTGAGTATGTCGCCACTGCAGTACTAACTAAGAAGAGTGATGTGTATAGTTTTGGGGTAGTACTCTTGGAGCTACTTACTAGAAAGTATGCTATTTTCTCCGATGAGATGTCTGAAAGAAAGCATTTGGCATCATGCTTTGTTTCAAATGCAAACAAAAACAAGCTTCACGATCTGTTAGACCCAGATATCGTAACTAGTGACAATAAGGTAATTGAGGTTCTCCAAGAAGTCAGTGAGCTGGCGGTGTGGTGCCTAACTGTCAGAGGAGAAGATCGACCAACAATGAGGCAAGTTGTGGAGAAATTGCGAAGTGCAGTAAGACAGAACAGCATCCTGCAGGGGCCAGAAACCATTCACGAAGAAAGAGAGAGCTTTTTAAGTAGATCAACGTCTTATATTACATCAGACACATCTGCATTTCATAGTACTGGTTATAGCACAGTTCTGGAAATTGAAAGCAGGGATCCAAGGTGAAGTAGATCAAACAACATGATTCATCAATCAAGATTTAGATTACTATTCTAGTGAATGTGGCTTCTTTTTAAGTTGTTTGAAATTAGATTAATGTTGGGCGACATGGTTTTGTTGTTTCATTGTTTCAGCTTCGCGTATATATAGATCTTTCGAAGTTTCCAAAAATAGAGCAATTGAGTTGAGGTAGCTTCATATAGGGCCCAATGATTCAGCTCAAAATAGCATGATCCGAACTATAGTATCAGTATGTAAAAGGCAGTACCCTGGCCTGTATGACATTTATGTTTATTTCTCTGCATCAAAATAAAATTAAATACGCAACAAAAGCCACGAAAAATGAATAAGACACTGGGTACAAATATACTAGCTAATTATATAATATGTATCATATTAAGAATTAAGATAAACCCATGAATAACACAAGTTCTTATTGTTATTTGCTAGTATAAATAAATATATTGCGAAGTTAATACATAGAAAATTGTTAAATGGATGATGTGATGGATAAAATTACTTTTTTACAACTGCATGTTTCGCATAGAATGAAATTTGTTGTACTGACAACTGCATGGGCACGTTTGATCAAGTTCATAAATTCAGAACAAATCTCGTTCCGTGTACCAGATATAAATTCAGAAATTTTGAATCAGAATAGTTGTTTATTGGGGATGTTTGTACTAAAGAGCAAAGTTAGCAAAGAAGAAGACTTGGGAGTCAACTGGTGTGAAATCAATTCTTGGTGTTCATCTATAAGCAACCGCGTCAATGCATTAAAAAAATGGAAATCAATGTGTACTTTATTAATTAATTCCAGTGAATCCCGGGGGAAGCTTTTTGAGTTGCTAGAAGGAAAACGAAAGGAAATAAAATTAGTTCCAGTGATCTGTACCTACTGACGGAGGTCCCAACTTGTATCACAGTATCTTTCCTTTTTCTTTCTCAGTCTTCTGTCTGCAGTCAATTTCCTTCTCTTAATAACAAACAGTCAAATACTATTACACTGAGTCTGTCATCCAGACTTGACCCAAATCGGAACGTGACACGTCTGTTTCTCTTTCTGCTAATTCCTTGCCCCAGTTCCACGCTCTTCCCCATAGGCCATAGCAATATACATAGCATTGCTCAAATCTTTGTCCTGATCAACAAACCAGCTCCCTCAAACCTCAATCCATCAACATGGTCCTCTCATATTTAATCCTGGCTGCATGCCTACTCTTCTTATTATTCCTCAGTGCCTCTCTTGCAAGCGCAACTACTGGCATTCACTTCAGTTGTAACTCCACCTCTGGTTGGGCCAATATCAACACAGGTGGTGCCACCACCCTCAATGGTGGCATCCTCGAGCTCACCAGTGCATCTCCATCAAGCAGCTGCAGCTGGGCAACCTACGGCACATCCATTGCACTTGTGGATAATGCCACCGGTGAGCCTGCCAACTTCCTCACACATTTCTCCTTCATCATCAATGCAACAAGCAACAATACTGGTGATGGCTTCACCTTCTTCCTGTCCTCTTATCCCGCTTTTGAATCAACAAACTTTTGTGGCGGCAACCTTGGTCTCCCCATCACTGATGACAACACAGATAGCTCCCAAAACCAAGTGGTGGCTGTCGAGTTCGACACCTATATCAATTTGTGGGATCCTCAGTACAAACATGTCGGGATTGACGTGAATAATATCTATTCTGTCGTTGTACACAGGTTGAATGAAATCATTACAAACGGCACACTGGCAACAGCATCCATCAGTTACAGTGCCGCCAACCAAACCTTGAACGTGTCTTTGAATTATCAACAAGATTCACTACCTGATGTTCATAAGCCCATCCTCTCCTATAAAGTAAACTTGACCCAGGTGCTCCCAAAAACTGTTGCAGTAGGTTTTTCTGCAGCCACTGGTACAGCATCTGAGATCCATCAGATACTTTCTTGGGAGTTTTCAACCACCTTTGGATCAGAATCCAGCACAAGTGCGCCATTAATAAAGGCTAAATATAGGCCACCAGTGCTTGTAGTTGTGTTGTGTGGTATTGGGATTGTATTGTTTCTTGGGGGCTTTGGTTGGTTTCTTTTATGGCGAAAGAAATCTCGGCAGAGACGAGGTTACAACTGTGAGTTGCCAAAAAAGTATAGTCATAAGGAGTTGGCAGCAGCTACATCCAATTTTGCATCAAAGAACAAGCTAGGAGAGGGAGGTTTTGGTCCGGTATTTAAGGGATATATGTGGGACAGTTGTGATGAAGTGGCTGTGAAACATCTTAAACAAGGATCAGCCCAAGGCTCAAAAGAGTTCAAGTCAGAAGTCGAAATTCTGAGCAAGCTGACACACCGAAATCTAGTTGAGCTCTTTGGTTGGTGTGAAGAAAGTGATCAACTCCTATTGGTATACAAGTACATGTCAAATGGAAATCTTAGCTCACTGCTTTTCGATCGGCACCGCTTGTTGTTGTGGCACAAACGGTATGAAATCGTCCTCAACCTAGTTGATGCTCTTTGCTATTTACATTCTGAGAATGGACACAACAAAAGTGTGGTTCACAGAGACATTAAGCCGGGTAACGTGCTTTTAGATTCCAATTTGGAAGCTAAGCTTAGTGATTTTGGACTGGCAAGGTGTGTGGATGACGGCCTTAGTGCAAACACGACAAATGCGGCTGGGTCTTGGGGATATGTGGCTCCGGAATTATTCAACAATGATGGCAGAAGCAAACCGAGCACACAATCTGATATGTACAGCTTCGGGGTGGTGCTTCTAGAAATAACAAGCGGCAGAAGACCAGTTGATCTGGACTTGGTACAATTTGTTTGGGCGCATTATGGAAGGAACGAACTCCTGAAGGCCGTTGATGAAAGGCTGAGAGGCGATTTCAATGCTTCAGAAATTGAACGCGTCATGATTGTGGGGCTTTGGTGTGCTCATCCCATCGCCTCTGAACGGCCAACCATTGAATTAGCAAGGAAAGCTCTCATGTTTGACGACTGTGAGCTGCCAGTTCTGCCTGAAAGCAAGCCCCTTTATCCGCCTTTTCTCTCTGGACAAGCAGTTGCTGGGAGGTTAGCAGCATCTGAGCTGTCCGATAACTCCACCAAAACCGGGACTTCTGTGTGTTCATCTCAGGATACTGTACGTGTAGCTTAATTAATTACATTGTAACTTATTGGCATACGATAAATATTATTATTTATTTATTTTATAAGAGCAGGTTCAATGCCGTTACTTTTTGTACAACGAGATACAATAAATTTACTTTTTAATTTATATTTTAAAATTTGATGCTCAAATTTCAAATTTAAACTGTTGATTTTATTTTTATTTTTTATGGTAGATAAATGTATGTTTGTACAAGTCCATTAGCTCATTTTACATATATTACATCGAAGGACTTGGAAATTTCACAAGTTTATGTAATCTTAGAGTTACAGCCCCTTACAGTTACAGGTAGTGAGTGCAGAGCAGCGGATAGGATTAGAGCGCGGTCTATTTAGTACGGCCGAGTTTCAGTTGGTCCGCAGGCCACGAGAGAGATCTCCACCAGGCACTCATCATCCCTTGGCACGAAATTTAGTTAAATAAATCCCTGAATCTGATATTTATATATTACCTTTAAACCTGAATATGGTATTTATCTATACCTTAAAATTTGAATCTGATATTTATCTAAACCCTAAATCTAAACCATGAAACATGAATATGGTATTTATCTAAACTCTAAAAACTTGAATCTGATATTTATGTATACCTTTAAACCTGAATATGGTATTTACCTATACCTTAAAATTTGATGATTCAGACCAGATTACAGTTGCTCGGACTTTTCCATCTCGTCAGGCTACGTGAAATTTTTGTTGAAAAGACAAACTCAAAATCTAAAGATTGACACAAAATTATTGAGCGCACTGTTTGAGTTTTTAAATTTTATGAGTTTCTTAGTAAATATTAAATAGTAGTAAATATTAAATAATAGTAAATTTTTAGGATGTTGCATGCTTGTGGGGTCTACGGACGATCGGTGAGCCCATGAGTCGGGTTTAGGGTTTAGGGTTTAGGGTTTAGGATTAATATTGTTCTGCCTGAAAGGGTTTACTTCTCTTGAAAAAAAAAATATATAATAATATTAATTCCCAAATTACCCCTCCATCCATTCCAAATAATCTGTCCAACAAATCCCGTTGAGTCGAAGAAGAGCCCACTGGTCCGCCTAACCCTAACCCCCTCCATCCACCGCTACCCTGCCATCTCCCGTCTATCCCACCACCCACCCCACCATCTCCCGCTTATCCCACTGTCTAACCTTGCGTTCTCCATGTACCATGCCATCTGACGCCAAACACGAGTCCAGTGGTCTCAAACATATTGTTCTGCCTGGAAGTGAAATGGATTTCTCTTGGGTTCCCAGCGGGTAAGTAGCCTCGCATTCCTTTATCTCTTCATTCAGGATCGTTGTCAATATTACAAACAATTATTGGTTTTTGAGATGAGTCACTGGTTTGTTGTTACCAGTACTTACCAGAAAAAAAATTATTGATTAATCCCCTATAATTAATCTTTGCCTGAGTAATTTTATTGTATTGTATTACATCCACTATTAGCAAATAAATCATGGCACTTGTAATTTTGCTTTGTTCAAAAGCACAATCAGTATTGTATTGTAATTTGCTATTTTTGCTTAAACCTTTTTGTACAGAATTAGTCAAAAAACTGTCTTTAGGATGGAGGTTAAGATTGAGGGCTTTTGGAACAAGCAAAGTGATGGTAGAAAGGTGTATTTCAAGGGAAGGACACTAGAATGGGTTGTTGATTCAGATAAGTTTTCTCTAGTAGATTTGAAGAGTGATTTATTTGAAAAGATTGGTTGGGGCAGAGCCAAACACCAAAAATATGGTTTCTTGACAAAACTGAGGCTAGAGAACTAGAGCTACTATCTGAATCTCAAATATCGGACTTAATTGTAATGTATCGAAACGAGAGGAAGTTATCATTTCTTATAGTATTGTGCGATGTTGATCGGAGTTCAAATTGTAGTGGTACAAATTCAAATAACCTTTGCACTCCATCTCAAGCGGCAGCAAGAATTATTCTGGGTAGTCAGAGCCAAGTGGACAGCACCCAAGAATGTAATGTTTCTGACAACCTTGCTGATTATGTGGGATTAGATGATGAAGCTTTGTATTTTTCTGGTCATGAGGATGATTTTGCTCATGCAAGTGCGGAGAGAAGGTTCAAATTGGCGCAGAAATTGTGTCAGGAGATAAAATATACGAGGAGGAGTCAATTGTGAATCAGGATGCAGTTGGAAGTGAGCCTAGCATTGCATATGACCCGAACAATCCGAAGATAGAGCTTAAAGCGTTATTTTCAAATGCCAATACCTTTAGACACGCATTGAGACACTTTGCTATAAAAAATGAATTTGAATACATAATAGTAAAGTCAGACAAGAACAGATTCATAGGAAAATGCAGAAATCCTAATTGTCTATGGAGGATTCGTGCTTCTAAGGTTCAAGCTAGCAATGCCTTTATGGTATGCATGCATACTAATTTAGAACATTTATTTATGATGTATAAGATTGCAAGGCTTCAATTATTTTTTTGCAATTACAGGTGAAAGTCTTATCAAATGAACATTTGTGTCCGTCTACTAGCATGGTTGCAGGAAATATGGTTTCTCAATCTTGGGTATCAAACGAGCGGCAAATTGGTTGCAAAAGAATCCCACAGCTGGAGCAAAACAAGTAAAGGAGAAGTTAAAAGATGAGTTTCATGTAAAGGTCACTTATAACAAGGCTTGGGAGGGCAGAAAATTGGCTCTTGAAAAGATGTAGGGGTCATGGGATGAGAGCTTCAATGTGTTATACAACTTTAAGGCCGAGTTGGAAGTGAAATATCCGGGCAGCATTGTTGAAATAGATTGCACAAGGATTGGTAATAAAATATATTTTAGCAAATTGTTTGTGGCGCTCAAACCATGTATATCTGGCTTTCTACATGGTTGTAGACCTTATTTGGGCGTTGATTCAACTCATTTGAATGGTAAGTAAACCCAAATATTTAAATCAACGATTTTCATTCATTATGTCCAAGCTATTTTAACTTGGCGATGTATTTTTCAGGCATTTGGAGGGGACGGTTAGCGAGTGCTTCGGGGATTGATGGTCACAATTGGTTGTATCCGGTAGCATTTGGAGTGTTTGATGCGGAAACAAAGGAGAAGCGCGGTGGTTCATGACTCGGTTGAAGAATGCAATAGGAAATCCACCGGGTTTGGCAATCTCTTCGAGATGCGAGATAAGGGATTAGCACACTTTTGCTATTGCAAGTGCATTCCACGATTCGAGCATAGGGAGTGTATGAAACATCTGATGGAAAACTTTAAAAAGAAGTTTCTTGGTATTATCTACGATAAGAATATGTGGCCCGCAGCAAGGGCCTACACCACACAAAAGTGTCAATCCCACTTGGATAATATCATGGCAGAGTCCACAGGCTATTAAATATCTCAAAAATCATCACAGTAATATTTGGTGCAAAAGTAAGTTTTCTGAGTTGACGAAATGTGATTACTTGACTAACAATATAGCAGAGTGTTTTAATAGTTGGATAAAAGACTTGAAGGAAGCGCATCTTGTTGATCTCGTTGATCAGATTAGACAGAATTATGGTGAAGTTTAGGGAGAGGAAAATGGTAGGTGAAAGACTTAATGGTGTGATTCTTCCGAGTGTAATGCAGGATTTGAATGTAAAAAGTAGGAATATTGGAAAGATAAATGTCAGTCGAGGCGGTGATAATTATGCAGAGGTTAGTGGAATGGACCCCGGTGGTGTTGCATGGAGGTATGCAGTTCACTTGAATAAACAAGAGTGTGCTTGCCGAGAATGGCAGATTACTGGATTACCATGCATTCATACGGTTGCATTTATTTGCTCCATTAGGGGAGCACGCATGGAGAATTACGTTCATGACTATTATTCAGTTGATAGATTTAAAATGGCTTATGCAGGAGAGATCTGGCCCGTGAATGACAAAGCACAATGGGTTCAAAGCGATCCTAGTTTCATAGTGTACCCGCCCAAACACAAGAGACCACGAGGAAGGCCTAGAAAGCAAAGGATCCTGGGTTATCTCGAGCCAGGAAGGAAAAGACATCAATGCAAGAAATGTAAAGGGTTTGGTCATCAAGCAAGAACATGCAAAGAGCCACCCCGAGGATGCTCCAAATCTAGTACAAGGAACCATTAAGAGGTGAGGTAACTTAAAAGGTTAAAAATCTTTCAAACTTCAATTCTCTTTTTAGCGACAAGTACATTTTAATTCGTGGTTTTTTCCAAAGGAAACTCTAATTCGATTTGGGATTTTAATTTTTTATCGCGGGGAAAAGAGGAACAAATCGGTAAGAACCAACATTTTGTTTGTAACCAATGAGGAACTAGTATTTTTTGCGGGAAGGAAAGAGGAACAAAAGAGAAACGGTGAAATTTCAGCATTTTTTGTAGTGGTTGTCGATGGAATTTGCATTTTGTAATACTGATTGTTGTTTCTAATACAACAACAGAATTTAACGGTGAAATTTAATAGTTAGCATTTGCATTTTTTGTAATACTGATTGTTGTTTCTAATACAACAAAGAATTTAACAATGAAATTTCAGCATTTGTTGTAGTAGCGCCAATGGAATTTGCATTTTATAATCTGATTGTTGTTTCTCAATATGATTGTTGTTTCACCATTATACATAACTAATCATCATCACACATAACTAATCACCATTCTACCCCTAATTCAAAAAATAACAATATAATCTAAATTCTTCTTATTTATGCATCATCACAATCACAACAACGATCATAACAACGTTGTTTATAACAATGATAAGTTTTATCTTCTTCAATTCTTCCATCGCATCTTCTAATCGAGCTTCAATTCTTTTGACAATAAGATTATGCTCCACATCACTCTGCACGTTCGCCACTCCTATTTCCCAAATGTAATTCTCATACTCTTCCTCCCACATATAGAATCTACATTTAGGTAATGTCTGTGAAATTAAAATAAACCATATGTCAAATAAGATTGCGACATATGTAACCTAACCTAGTAATATGGGCATTTGTAAAACACCCTTTCGGGATTCTTCGGAGTACCGCTCACAAGCCTCTTGACATCCACCTTGCAATTTGGGCATCGCACGATCGATAAAGGAGCGCTGGAGTAGTCGGATTAGGCGGAGCTTGATCGACTGTGATGACGAGACATGGAGATTGAGTGCTAGGTTTTCTTCATGAAGGAGAAAGGCGATCGGGAACTTGACTACCGATTGACGATTATCCCCCCTTTGTTGTTTTTCTTTCTTCACTAGGGTTTCACGCGATATAATCGAAGGAGAAGTGATGGGGGATAAGCGGCAGGAGAGAGAGAAATCGAGGGGAAGGGGGTATAAATTGGTAAGTCTGACAGTGGGTCCAGTTAAGGAATGCAAGGGTAGTAGGGGAAATACGAAAATACATCTGATATATACAGTAAATTTATTTAATAATTAAATTATTCATGCATAAAAATTATTTAATGGTGGCAATAATCTCAATTATAGAGAATTTTGTAATTTAGGGTGGCAAATCTCCTAAAATTAATTATGGGGTGGCAAATCTCTAAATTAAGAATTTTGGGGTGGCAATAATCCAATTTTTCCTTTTTTAAAAAATATGAACTTAAATTTGATAGACAATCTATTGTACTCTGAGAGTTGCGCATTCACTTTGCTGACCCTTCATAAGCTGACGATGCAGTAGGTCTCGATTGTTATGTATGTGCTTTTGCTTTGGAGTTGATCGGGAGCATCGTGTTTTCCAACAACAGTGGAGATCCGGTACCATCATTTTCTCTTCCTATTTTTTTGGTAAGTATTAAATACATTTATTATTGAAAAAATTTATTATTTAGTACTAATATTTATTTTACAGGGAGACATACATACCGATAGACGAAGAAATTAGAGCGCTATTGTTCTTACTTATCTCTATCGGAGTCTTGATCAAGCATGTTAGGGTATGAGGAGCAGCTACGGCGGTCCATAGTTGTTGTTGATGTTGTGGAGTTGGACTCATCTACCACCAGGTCGTCCTTTGCAGACATTTGATGCTTCAATATTCGAGGATTGGGGTCTACCGAACCATTCAAGTTGTGCTCCATTTGGCATGTACAAAATTAATAATCATTTTTTAATATATTATTTCAAATATATTTGTAATAAATATTGGCAACATACAATCTAAATAGGAAATGAACATTCGACAAGACAAGATATCACAACCCTTCACACGTCAATTGGTAGCCATATGATTGGATACATCACTTGTTGCCTAACGTAGTCGATGAGTCCATGGAGTCATTCCATTGTCGTTTTTCGCTCATTTATTTTTCGATAGTGAAGTTGTATTATCCGAACCGAGTTATGCGGTAGTTTGGACTACGTCAGGACATTTCTCCCCCACTTCAGCAGGTACTTTAAATATTATTTAAATAATTTGATAAATATATAAAAATTAAGCACTTCATTGTTCCTTATATTTTTGACAGCCATTTGATGAACATCAAAAGCTTTCGAAACTAGGATTTAAGAAGAAGATAGACCGGGGACGACGACATCAGATTTATGTGGACCAATGGAATGAACTGGAGCCACTCGATGTAGTCGATGAGTGGAGACAAAACGGGTCGGGCCGGGTCGGGTCAATTTATATATTGTATTTTTTTAGATTTTTGATAAATTTCGATTGGATTGAAGGTCATTTGATCTTGGGTCGGGTCGAATCAGTTTGATTTTTTTTAAAATCAGGTCGGGTCAGGTTTTGCCACCTCTACTTACTAGGTTGCTCTTGGAGAGCTGGTGAACGGTCAGCGAAGATTGCAATACAATACAGATAGGTCGAAGGAACAACTAGTGCGGATTGGAGGAGAAGGGACTGAAGATTGGTGCGATTTAAGGATAAAGGAGAGCTAGGTTGAGGAGGGGAGGTAGCTATAGGGTTTTACAACAAATTCATCAACCCATCTAATCCATTCAACTCATCGATCCGATCTGTTTTTTTTTATTGAGTTAAAAAGTTATCGGGTTGGGTATGAATTGTAATTTTAACTAACCTAGATTGGGTTATGGTTTGATTTTAGAAACTCATCTAATCCAAACATGACCGTATAATTATATATTATATATATTTTTAATTATTATATATATAATTTATTAATAATCAATAAAAAATCACTTAAGAGTTAATATTTTAAATTATATTTTAATTATTCCCATATTTTTTTATTATATTTTTATTTTTAGATATTATATATCACTTTTTTATAATATTAATTATTTCTTATATTTATTTTTTATAAAATATGATAATATTCGTAGATTTAAAAATAACCGTTACTCACTCTTATTTTTAATAATATTAATTTAATAAAAATTATATATAAAAAACTGGCCATAAAGAGGTCAAAGAAAGTTGAAGAAGACCAAAGATCAGAATTTGAGAACGAAATTCTCCTTC
Source organism: Schoenoplectus tabernaemontani (assembly GCA_037127355.1). NCBI lineage: Eukaryota > Viridiplantae > Streptophyta > Magnoliopsida > Poales > Cyperaceae > Schoenoplectus > Schoenoplectus tabernaemontani. Next base: position 347,726 of record JAZBJN010000033.1, read on the forward strand.
TTTCGCAAATCAACCACAAGAACATAGTGAGATTATTGGGTTGTTGTATGGAAGTTGAAATCCCTATGTTGATCTATGAATTAATATCCAATGGAACACTACATGACTTGCTTCATGGAAAGATAAAAAAAAATTGGCCAATTTCTTTGGGTACTCGTCTAAATATTGCTCTGGAGTCGGCAGAGGCTCTTGATTTTCTGCACTCCTCCGTCTCTCAATCCATTCTTCATGGTGATGTGAAGTCAGCCAATATACTTCTTGAAGATAACTACCATGTCAAAGTATCTGATTTCGGTGCTTCAAATCTCGTTCCTATTGATGACACACAAGTTGTCAAGGTTGTACAAGGGACGACGCATGGTTACTTAGACCCCGAGTACGTTGCCACTGCAGTACTAACTAAGAGGAGTGATGTTTATAGTTTCGGGGTGATTCTCTTGGAGCTTATTACAAGGAAGTGTGCCATTTTCAAAGATGAGACGTGAAAGAAAGCACTTTGCATCATGGTTTGTTTCAAATGTGAGCAAAAACAAGCTTCATGAGTTGTTAGACAAGGATATTATAACTACTGACAATAAGGGGGTTGAGGTTCTCCATGAAGTCAGTGAACTCGTAGTGTGGTGCCTAAGTGTCAGAGGAGAAGATCGATCGACCAACAATGAGGCGAGTTGTAGAGAAATTGCAGTGTGTAATAAGACTCCACAGCAGCCTGCTGGGGCCAGAAGCAGTTGAAGAAGAGCAGAGCTTATTAAGTAAACCAACATCTTATACTACACCAAATTCATCTGCAAACAAGAGAACAGGCAACAAGCAGTTGAGCTCAAGTTGCTTGACACTAGTGACCTTTCTTCACCCCCTCCCTCAACCGGGCATCAGATTTAACACAAACAAAGAAACTAACAAACCCCTAATGACCAACAAAGAGTAATTTATTCATTGATACTTGACAGTAAATATATGTGCTCATGTTGCAATGCATGAAGAGTAAAGAGTACATAAAAGGGGAGCGCATATAAAAGAAGATTGTTTTCATCCACAAATATTCTTACCCTTCAGATTTTTCACCTTGGAAGTATATGATAGGCACAAAGACCATCTTACCTCCATGAGGACAGATAACGAAGTAAAACCATTGCATTATGAATAAAAAAAAAACGAATGAGCTGAGAAGAATAAACTAACTTAAATTTCGGACAAAAAATTATTACCCTTTATGCCAATAACAAGGAACACTTTAAATAAAACCGCCCTACCTCAACTATCCGAGGCTGCAACAAAAAACTCACACATCAAAAACCAAAAAAAAAAAAAGACAAAACAGTATCAATATATCCGTCAAGGATTATTCCAACCCAACATGGTTTCTTACTAAACCAGGGTGGCAAAATGAAAAGTTCACCTAAAAAATAAATTGTTCATCATCATCAAAGGGGAAAAGGCAGAAATTAGCCACCGCCAGAGCCATACTTCTTGCCAAAGGCGATGACCTGGAGCTTGTCATAGCCAGCAAGCACACCAGCACCGGCCACAGCACGAAGAATGTTAGCACCAGCACCCTTGAAGAGTGACTTGGCACCTTCATTCTTCAAGATCTGGTTGAAAGCATCCAACGAACTCTTGTACTTGACAGCCTCACCAGATGTCATCATCATGCGACGACGAACTGTATCAATGGGGTATGAGGCTAGACCCGCGCCGATGGTAATACCCCAACCAAGAAGGAAACTTGCCAAGAAGTTGTCCTGTTAAACCAAAGAAAGAGAGTGAATTTCAGATCATTTATGTCATCACAACTATTTGATTGATGCATATAGATCTATTTGACAGATTCCAGTATTTTGACAGATCAATATTCAAAAAAGTTAAATCAGCTGATATCAAATAGTGTAGTCATGCAATGGAAAATAGCAGCAAGCTTCTCCAGTATCAGTTGACCATTTAATATTCCCTAAAAAACAAAGAAAGAGCATACATTTTCTGAAAGGCCAACTTCATTAACTTTTTTCATGGAATCTAATGCTGGCCAGAATCCCATTGATATAGTAAATGGGGACAGAAGAAGCATAATAGAACCTTTTGGAAACTCAGAAAAACCAGAAATAAGAACTGAAATTATAAGACTTGTATAAGATGGCAGGCAAATCTTTCTTTTCAAATAAGAGGTAGTAACAGAACTAACCGCAAGAGAACCAGTGAGGACAACAGGCTTGAGCGAGTCGTACATTCCGAAGTAGAGACCACGATACACAATGATACCAACACAGGAGATGTTGAACCCGCGGTAGAGACCAGCAATACCATCAGACGCAAGGGTCTTGCGGTACACATCAACAAGACCATTGAATTGACGCCCACCTCCCTTCTTGGCAGCTTTGGCATCATTGGCAAGACGGGTACGGGCATAGTCAAGAGAGTAGACAAAGAAGAGGGAGCAGGCACCAGCAGCACCACCAGAGGCCAAGTTTCCAGCAAACCACTTCCAGTACCCATCCTTATCCTTCTTGAAGTTGAACATTCTCTTGAAGTGGTCCTTGAAGGCAAAGTTCAAAGCCTGGTGATAGATAAAAAAAACATAAAATACCAGTAAAAGAGGAAATTTATATACAAACTTTTCCTATAGAATATCTGATATGTTATAATAACTGGACTGCAAGGATAAATAACACCACAGTACCAATTAATAAGGTTTAAATGATAAAATAAGGTTGATAGCAAGTAAATTAAAAAAAATAATCAGTCAGAGTACAGTAGCACTTGCAAAAACCAGAAAGAAACGAGGCAACCTAATAATCTCATGTGCATGAACCTTAAACAGACATCCATGCTGATCATACCCCCAAATTACATCATATTCAGCAAGGTACATTACCTGAGTGGGGAAGTAACGAATGACATTGGCAGTGTTACCCCTCCATAAGGCAACAACGCCCTCATCCTTCATGGTACGTTTAAAGCAGTCACCAATGCCCTTGTATGGCTCTGACAACCTGCCAGCCTTGATCATCTCATCCTGGTTCTGGATCAAGAGCTTCACACGCTCAATTGGTGCAGCTGCAGTTTTAGACACAGCAGCAGAGACACCTCCCATCATGAAGTCAATGAGAAATCCATAAGGTCCCTTCTCTGATGGGGCAGCAGCAAAGATGGGGGACACAGTTGGGAGGGAAGTAACAGCACCATGGCTGACAAGACCAGTGCTGTACGGTCTGAGAAGGGGGTTTTGTGTGGAGGGGGTGTGGTTAAAACGGGCAGGGAATGAGGGATTTGGGGCAATGCGGGTGAAAAGACCCGATTGCCCACAATGTATCTTTTGAATGACAGACGGGGTGCGGAGTTCCTCCACCATGGTTATTTTATCACGCGACCTGAAGGAGAAAAACAAAATTCAGGTGCGAGTTATGAAGATACATGTATTACTTTCTTCATAATGATCAAGAGAGTGAAAGGTTTATATCATTTGATGGCATCAGATTAAAAGAACACAAAAGCTGGATTAGATCATTTTTAGCTTTAACTAGGAAATTGATCAATTTAAAAATGTAAGATGTCAGACACAAAAGAGAGTCAACTCAAAAAATAATTCACACTCTCAACCCAAAATGCAATGACAATATTACTGACTATCCAATTAAACAGAATAAGCACTGTACAAATTAGTGTCTGTCAGAACTAGAGGTATGAAAAAGTCAGAACAACCAGTCAAATTTTAACATGTAAAAAAAAATAGTCTAAAATTTGCCACAAGTGACTGTTACTTGACTAAGAAAGTCGTTCCACAAAAAATTTTGACCAAGTCGAGCCACAAAATCTTTTAGTTTAACTATTATTGTAACTTGACTAACAGCAGAAGTTTTTACACCCACAAGTAACGAATGAATGGAAACATCATAGTACTAAGCATAGTAACAAGATTCACGAGTTATTCGCGAATAATTCGTTTTTCACCCATAGCCGGATGTTTCACAAATAATTCAGCTGTTCAATATAGTACGTTTTTTTGGTGAAAAAAATATTTTATTCACGAATTATTCGGTAAAAAAACACATTATATATTATTTTATATGAAATTTTATAGTTTTTAATATATTTTTAATATTTATCATTATAATATATATTTCATTTATATTATGAAACTGACTATTCCCAAATTATACCCGTATTATGCCCGAACATCGAACTTTTGACCTTGCTGAACGTTTCCCGAATCACGGACTTGTTGTTAATATGGTACTAAGTCTACAAAAATAAATAGAGAAGTGATAAAAAAAAGGCACTTTTTTTCTAATAGTTAAAGGCTGAAGTCAGATGAGCTCTCAATGTCAAAAGGATCTACACAAATTCACCACATATTTAATCTTGATGTCAGATGAAGTCCTAATTACCAGATCTAAAGTAACCTTGTACGGTGAGCTGAAAAGTAGAGAAAAACAAAAAACAAAAGACAGAAGTTATCTGGGATCTGGAACTAACAAATGCGCAAACAGATCGAACACATGAACAGATCTCCGAAGCTGTTGTGAGAATTTACAGATCAAAGGATCCACTAAGATTTAGGAGCAGCAAAAACGAATTTTATTATGAAAGAAAAAAATGTAGGGAGGAAGTGGATGTACCCAAAACTCCAAAACCAAAAGGAGAGGCCGCCAAGCTTCGTCTTTCCAGCTTCTTTGGTCTGAGGCAGCGGCGATTGGGAAAACCTAGCGATTTTTATAGCTAAGTGGGCTCAAGAATACTATAGATCCTCTGCATCTCGTTCTCTGTATCTATGTGTGGCGAGTTGTATACATTGATATGAGTTTTGACTCGCCAAAAGTTTGGATAATATTTGTTGTTGGTTGATCGAACGTATGTGACCGCGTTCATTGATCATCTCTTTCTCTCCATTTATTTCTCTTATATATTATTATTTCCATAATTTTTATTTTTTTTATTTAGCAACCTTGTGCATATTTGATAAGAAATTAATGATGATGATATATGTTAGAATAATTTACTTTTCTTGTCATAAAAATCATGAGTCATTAACTCATATTGTGCAAAAATCTCATCCAAGATTAAATATAGTCTTTATTATATATTTTCTCTATAATTTGGTGAATTTATAATTTAATATTAAATAAATATGAATTTTTTTATCTTATAATATTTTAATGTTTAAATAAAAAATTCTGCTGCAACGCGCGATTATATAGCTAGTACATATTGAACTCTCCTGCTCTACATGAATGTTTAAAATATGTTGGAATTTATTTAGAAGTAACGATGGCTCTTTGGTCTTGGCAACTTTTAATTCTGAAAGGATCAAAGGAGAGTTGGAACCCTTAGAAGAACTAAAATTGATGTTGTATTACTATTAGTTGGTCATGACTGCGACAGAAATTGATGTTTTATATTAAATTTAATTAAAGATTCCAGTGAGTATATTAATATATGTAGGAATACAATATTGTATTGTCTACTAGACGAATTGGGTTTTAATGAATCTAGAAGAATGTAGAGTCGTTCCTAGTTCGTAAAGCAGATGGATGATTCTGGACCATGGGATCATTGGGATTGGGATGTCAATCCACAACCACATGGATGCAACGATACATCATTCATCATTCTGTTACTGTAGCTACAATTATCAAAATATCTATGTAGATTTCGAAATATATTGTAGCAAACATTTCATTTCATGAACTAACCAGCACGACACCGCATCGTGACAGCCCATGGCCATGACACCAATGTGACTACATAATATGAGAGTAAAGTTGCGAATCAGAAAAAGTACAAAATGTTTCCCATGAGGGACAGTAACAACAAACAACAACAACAACAACTTACAAGCAGCAGAAGCATTTGTATATTTGTTTAGTAAATGAGTAATTAAATCTATGGTGTGCTTGCTTCTCCCCGTTGTAGCTTTCTCCGTGCCAAGGTAGAGCCTTTCTTTGGTATGTATACCTTATAGCTCACCTGTCATACATAATATACCAATATAAACCAAACAACGCAAAAATCAAAACCAACAAAAACTGGTTCTCACCACAAGCACTAACATACGGTAACAGTACAAATTTCCTGCTGCTCATATTTTAGTCATCAATAAATAAAGTCCCTAACTTTAACCATAGAAATTTAGCAGAATGAAATCACCTATTTTTCCAAACGGGAAAACAGGGACCTGTTCTTACAATCAGGGTAATTGCATTAGAACTAATGGATCAAATTTGTTTAAAAAAGGGCCTACTAAAATAAATTCCAAATCACAGCCAATCTGATCTTCACATTTTTTATCCAACGATCTGAACTAAAATAATAGAGCCCTACTTTCCCATTTGGAATAATAGGTAATATGGATCCAAAATTTAGCTAATTAATTAAAAGCATAACACTTTCTATTACCGAAATGGTGTATTTCTATTTCCTGTATATACCAGATGCCTTTGATCTACAGTAGCAAGATTTAAAGATGGTAACCGTGTGAAAGTGTGTTAAGTGACACTTCTCAACTAACAATGTGTTTTTATCAACTTTCTTTGGTTCGATCTGTCATTTTCAAAAGTAAATATAACATGAAGCATTTAATTGACGCCGCAATTGATAACATGGAGCAGTCAAGTCCAGTACAGCATATACATGCTTGGCCTTAAAGAGGTCATCGGAAGAAAGAAATAATTTACCTTAAAAAAAAGAATAGTGAAGGCATGTAAAAACTAACCTGGACAGTTTCACCATCATGCATTCTAGAGAAGGTCTTCTTTTCATACTGGGCTCCACCTTCCTCTACTCCATCACTGATGGTCTTATGTTGCTTTTCATCCTTCCTCAAACCGGTAGCAACTATTGAACTAGGGTCAGTGACCTCAGGATTTGGTTCAGATTCCTTATCTGATTCTCGTTCAAGATGCTCAGGCACCTCTTTGATGCCATTAGAGACTTCATCGGCATTAATAGTTATATTATCCCCACTAACTTCCCTTTCTGCTGGAACAACTATAACAGATCTAAGCTTCGGCCTTTTAACCAAAGTGTCTGTGACAATTTCCCCTTTTCCTGTCAAGTCAATATCAGTAATTACCTTAGTGGGTTCATCCAAAGTAGGCTCTTCTACCTTATCAGTAGCCATTGCACCTCGAACTGAGCCACCATCTTCGTTTGGTTCATGCAAAACAGCTTTTTCTCTTTCTCCGCTGATACCACATTTTTTAACTTTATGGAATTTTATAAAATTTTCTAGAGCCTTTTGTCTCAGTATCAGCTCCACATCCACCACCCCCATTTTATTTGTACCATCATTTTGGGTTTTTACTGGTACAACTTTCTCTGGTTCCTCCGCTACCAATTCACTCTCTGTAGTTTCTCTCTGTACCTGTTTCTCTTCATCCTTGGAAGGAGATACGATGTCATCATAAGCCGGAATAATTTTATCCCTGTCCTCACTATCTGACTCAAATTGCCTCAAAACCTGTGATTTCTCTGCTTTCTCTCTATCTTTCCGAAGCCTTTTACTCCTTTTAGGGCTTCTACTCCTTCTGGCACTCATGCTCTTTTCATTATGAGTGCTACTTGTACTACAAGTAGAACAGCTCCTGGATCGCCTAAGGCTTCTGCCTCTCTCTCCGCCCTTGTACTTGCTACTAGAACCTACTCTACCTTTTCTAATTTTTGATTTTCCACTGCTGCGAGTAATAGGGCTTCTAGACCGACTAGCTTTTCGTTTTTCACAAGTTGAGCAACTACTGACAGAGTAATCGCTGGAGTAAGATGACGAGGTAGGTGAGATGATAACCTTGTGAGGCTTCTTTCTAGATTTTTCTTCAATTTTTTTGATTTATGCGGCTTCTTCCTGGCACTGTCAGCAGAGTCAGAAGAGTAGCGGCGCTTCCTTTTGGAAGATTTTGATTTCTTCAATCTGCTTCTATCCTGAAACATAGATCCAGAATAAACCAATACTTCAATATCGCAATTAGATTTTATTAATTGAGTAGTTACATAAGAAATAATAATAAAAGATATATGATCACTGCATAAGCATCTCGATAGCTGAAAATTGTAATTGGTGGTGCAAGAAAGACAACCAAGAAAATAAATCAGGCATTCAATCAGATAATTTGAAAAATGAAATGGGCTACAGGCCCACATGCAGTCAATTCGTACAAACGAGCAAAGGAGCCTAACAAAATCATGGAAGTATAGAACAGGACTCTTTTATCTTGACACAATCCGTGTGGTTACTAATCAAAATTAGATTAGAGGTACTGACTTGAATCAGAAAATTAAAGAGAAAGAGATAGAACCTCGTCGGAGGGTTTCTTCAGTGATTTCTCCTTCATGTGCAGATTCGTGGGAACTATGTGGAGTGAGATTGAGGAGAGTGAGAGTGAGAGAGAGGAACCAATCAATCAAACCAAAATAAGCATAAAAGAAACAGAGATTGTTATTACAGATCGAGCGAGGAGGAAAGCCGAGGTGGAGAAATACATGGGGATCGCGAATTGGGGATGGGGATGGGGATGGGGATGGGGATCGCGAATTTTAAACCAATCGGACCTCCTCCTGCTAAGCCTCTTTTTATTCGCTTGGATTCCTTCTCAATTCTCTCTCTATGCGATCGATGAGAGAGAAGTGTCAACTTTCGGAATTACCCCTCGATGTGATCAAAGTTTTTAAAAGGGTCCACCATTAGTAAGTATTAGTTTAGTTTAGTTTACGAGCAAAAACTGGGTTAATTTAATTGGACCCAGCGAGAAATTCTTGGGTCCTTATTAGTTTACATTACACACGGTAGAATTTGCACATGGTCCTTGTCCTCGTCTTTTCAGAATTGAGATACATCCACATCCATGCATCCAAAACGAGATTGCACGCAGGAATATAGACCGAGCCTCAGAATCAGATACTCCTCAAAGCAAATTAGCAAACAGTCTGTAAGTAGAATTGTGCAAATTGAGGAGAGCTCATCTTTTTTTTTTACATCTACGCTCCTACTTTGGAATTGGTGGTTAAAGAAATTAGCGGTTAAAAAATATTCTTATTCAAAATCATAAACTCAATGTATTTTTAACCCCTCAAAAATAATGGAAAAAATTTTTAAAAAAATTAAAATTTGATCTCCAACCATATTTTAATATGGAGAAATTTTTCAAAAGTACAAAAGCATTTTGTATTTTGTGACAAACCGTAGCATATATATATAGAAAGAGAGAGAGTTTGGTTACGGTGCTACGTGTAGTACGGATGGCCCGTGTACTACGGACCATTTCTCCGTTTTTAAAGTTCAAATAGTCAATCTGACCGGTCAAAATATTTTTTATATGAAGATCTAGTTGGAAACCAAATTTTATATTTTTCAGAATTTTTTTATTATTTTTTAACATAGCTAAAAAATCACTTGATTTAATTATTATGACCAATCAAAAGGAGTCATTTTCTAGCTATCTTAAAAAATAGTAAAAAAATCCTAAAAAATATATAATTTGATCTCCAACTAGATTTGCATATGAAAAATTTTTGACTGGTTGGATCGACCATTTAAACTTTGAAGATAGAGAAATGGTCTGTAACACACGAGCCATCTGTACTACGCATAGCTCCGTAGCCAAACTCTCTCTCTCTCTCTCTCTCTCTATATATATATATATATATATATATAGTAAGATATCATGAGGTTAACTCAAAAAATATATTAAATCAACTTTAAATTCTAATTTATCATACTCATTAAATTCTTTATATGAAAATATTATGGAATTCAAAAATTTAGAGTGTTTTGAGCTTTTAAGTCATGATTTTTAATTTTTGAAAATCAACTCTAAAAAATATTATTTTTAGAGCTCATTTTTAAAAATTAAAATAAGTGACTTAAAAAACTCAAAACACTCCAAAATTTTGAATCCCACAAGATTTTCATATAAAGATTTTAATGAGCATGATAAATTAAAATTTGGGGATGATTTGATATACTTTTTGAGTTAAACTCACAGAAGGCCTCCGTGAGGTTAAGCTCACGGTATCTTTACTCATATATATATAACCACCAAATAAAGACAATACCCACTAGAACACAAATGATGAGTAAAATACAAATTAAACATCTTACATTTTAAGCAAACCACAACGGTTCTTTGACCAATTACTTTTTGCTCCATTGTTGAATCGTTTTCACAATGAGGAGAATCAGAATTCACATTCTTTAGAGTATTTTATTGAGTAAAGTGTCTAGATTTATGTGAGTCTTGTGAATCTAAGGATGAAAATTAAGTTTAAGCAGTCCGTTACATAAATTAATGATCGTAGTGACTTCGGATAATTACTTTACTTTAGAGTATTTTCGACGATACTCACTCGGAGAATTGTCTCTTTAGTTTAGCAAACTGCAGCAAAAATGGATTGTATAACCCGCTTTCCTTCAACAAGGAAAACAATAATTGAATTTGGACCCATGTGATGCTGAGCGTCAGGACAATATGCCACCCACTATTAGAATGTAATTCACAAACCAATAGATATTGTACCATCTGAATGTTTAACAAATATGGATGAAATAGCTAAGCTTTTGATAAAGTTATGTAATAAAAGAGAATGATTAAGTTTGTCATATCATGTTCAAGGAGATTTTTGAGGTCATAGATGAATTTTTTCAGTTTGTACATGAGATTTTTATTTGAATCATTTTCATACCCGAGTGGTAGGGTCATATAGACTTCTTCGTCTAGAGTACCTTGTATATTAAAGAAAAAACTTGAAATGGGCTGAAGTAGTAGTAGTCTAGACTCCAGACCCAACATCGCCATCAGCCTCTCTGGCTAATGACCAAGCCCAAATTGAATTTAAGCCCATTAAAACAAAACAAGGACCAAATCATGAATTTATGGTTTATTTCCCTTTCGTTTACACACACTTTACACAGTGCCACAGTGACAGTGGATAATAATATAATATATATCTTCTTCTTTTAGAAAAAAGAAAAGAAGAAAATAAATATCTCTACACTATTGTTTTGTTTGTCCCCAATGAGTAGGGCCATATTGCACGTGTCAGATGGATGATAAGCAGCGCAGTCGTATGACTACGAGTCAGTTGTCTATGTTTCTAGGCGGGGCCCACTTATCCCTCTCATCCTTATCCTCCACTTATTTTTTGATGCCTGACGACTGACGTAGGTGCGTAAGTTGGAGCTTTGTAACATATGTACTATTAATTTTTGTTAGTTTAGACTTTAGACTAGCTCGAATGCTCACCACTGACTCTGAGTAGGTGAATAATTATGACGATACTATGATGTTTTAGACTCATCTATCATTTTTATATCAACTAAAATAAAATAAATTATTTACTTACATGAAAAAAGAGGAAAATTAACTTTACTGAATGAATTATGAAACATTACGCATCTAATAAAGCACATGTTGAGAATAAAAATGATTAAGGGACAGCTGGTCTCAGAAAGATCTCATCATAGACCAGATTTAGAAGAAATGTCATCCACAAATCAAATTGATTTGGGTTGCAAATCCTCTGTTTATATTTCCTTGTATAGCCAAATATTACCGTTATCATCTCCGCCTCTAAATAGGCTTGTAAATTAAGATTGTAAATCATCAGAAAAAAAGAATATTTTATTCATCATTTGTCTCAAATTTCCAACATGGTATCAGAGCCATTCTGACCCTCAAAAGCTTCCGCACAACAACTCATTATCAACAAACTAGCCATCGTAAAATCATGACAGAGCAAACTCAACATCAGCAACTCACAGTGTTTCAAAAACTCAGACCCGATTTCAATTCCTCCCAAAAACTCACCAATGTCCCTCTAGATGGGCGCGACTACCTGGCGTGGTCCAAGGCGGCCAAGATTTCCCTCAAAGGCAAAAGATTGCTGGGGTTTATCAATGGCAACAAACCCAGACCTACAGACACAGGAGATGCCCAAGAAGAATGGGATATTCTTGACGGTCAAACCTTTACTCTGATTCTCAACTCTTTAAATTCGCAATTACTTCAAATCTTTGTACACTATGAATCAGCCAAAGAACTATGGGATGCAATAACAGATCAACATAGCAACCAAAGCAATAACTCCCATATTTTCCAAATCAAAAAAGAAATTACTCAAATGACTCAAGGCTCCAAAAGCGTATCCGAGTTAATCGGACAGGTAAAATCCAAATATCAAGAACTCAAAGTATATAGACCATTCACTACTGACCTGGCAGTGCTCCAAGAGAGGGATGAACTAAACCAGATCTATACCTTTCTCGACGCCCTGGATTTAAGCTATGACTCAATCCGAGCTCAGATTCTCAACAACACGGAGCGACTAACATTTGCAGGTGTGACGGCCCGTATTCAGCAAGAGGAATCATGGCGAGTTGCGATGAGCGTCTCTGACCAGAACCCAAAGGGTAAGAAAGGTGCAGGCCAGAGGTGCACTCATTGTAATCGGGACGGCCATCTCAGAGAAGGCTGCTGGAATCTTTATCTCCACCTCAAACCCAAGTGGAAGGGTCAAGGTGGAGGCGGCGGACGAAACCAGGGAGAGTCGCCACGCAAGGCGTATTTAGCGGAAAACCTAGAATCGAGCCAGGGGGAGAAGAAAGGAAATGGAGCAGTCAGAGGAAGCGGGTCAATCCCGACTGAATTATACAGACTCGAGTCGCTTGAGTCCATCGTAAAGCGGCTCACGCGAGCTCTTGGGCAAGCAAAGCCTAATGGGCCAACCAGGTTCTGTTAACTCTATTAATTTTAGTAATTCGGTCACAGCCCAAAGCAATTCGGTCACAGCCCAAACTAAAATAAATAATCCGAATGAGAAAATGGGCTCAGAGTGTTGCACTGCACCAAAATCAAATAACTCAATTTCTCTGGAGGCCCAGCTCGTAAATAATAGCCCAACTCGCAGAATGTGGCCTGAACTGCCAAATGTATTTAATAAATGTCTAGTGGTTGGTTTTGCACCCAAAATAGCTCCAACAAATTGTACCAAATGGATTTTAGACTCAGGAGCTACTGATCATATGACAGGGAATCAGAAAGTACTGAGGAATTATCGGTTAACCCAAAGTGACCAATATTTTACTGTTGCAAATAATGAGAAAATTAAAATCAAAGGTTGGGGTATGATTAGTATTTTTTCAAAATATTTTCTTCAAGATGTTTTCCTTGTTGAAAATTGTTCAATAAATTTACTGTCCATTAGCAAACTTGCAAAAGAATTAAATTGTGAAATTATTTTTAAAGAAAATATTGTGGTTTTTCAGGACTTAATCACCCAGGAGAAGATTGGTGAGGGTTTTCTTGAAAATGGACTTTATTTTTTGGATAGCAATAAGTTTAGTCTTAATATTACAAAAGATGGGGATTTAGGAAAACTTTGGCACAAGCGTGTTGGGCACCCTCTGACAAAATTTTAAAAACTATGCTTAATTTTACAAATTTAGATTGTAATAATTGTGAGGTTTGTAAACTTGCTAAGCATACAAAACTTTCTTTTTGTGATTCCAAAACTAACAGCAGTAACACCTTGAATTAGTCCACTCTGATGTTTGGGGACCTGCTCCCGTAAGTTCTTATAATGATTATAGGTATTTTGTGATTTTTATAGATGATTATTCTAGGTCAACATGGTTATATTTAATGAAAAATAAAAGTGAAGTATTTTTACACTTCCAAACCTTTTCAAATTTAGTAGAAACTCAATTTAACAAAAAAAAATAAAATTCTTAGGACCGATAATGGCACTGAATTTATTAATCAAAATTTTTTAAATTATTTAAAATAAAAAGATATTTTTCACCAAACTTCTTGTGTTTACACACCTCAACAAAATGGAATTTCAGAAAGAAAAAACCGTCACCTTCTTGAAGTAACAAGAACCCTTTTATTCCAGAACAACGTACCCAAAATTTTTTGGTCAGAAGTCATTCTCACTGCAACCTATTTAATAAATAGAATACCAAGCGCTATCTTAAGCTTTAAAAGCCCTTTAGATATTATTTATGAAAGAAAAATGAATGTAGAGCACTTAAGGATTTTTGGATGTACAAGTTTTGTGCATAAAAATAGAATTGATAAACTTGATTTTACTTCTATAAAAATATTTTTTTTGGGATATTCTACTCAAAAGAAAGGATACAAATGCTATGACCCCAAGTAAAATAAGCTTTATATCTCTAGACATGTAACCTTTTTTGAGAATGAACCCTTCTTTAAAAAAATGAAGAAAACCAAGGTGAACAAGTTAATTCAAGTGATTTTGTCTTACCTTGCACCACTAACGAAGAAAGAAGGAAAATTTTTGTAGAAAAAATCACTAATGTAACAAGGTGAAGAAGAGCGGGGAGAATGAAGAAGCCGAAGAACCCACAGAAGTCCAAGCTTCAGAAACTGAACAAAATTTGAGGAGATCAACTCGCCAAACACGGGCATCCACTAGGTTAAAGGATTTCACAACGTATACGGTACAATATCCTATCCAAAATTATATTTCTTATAGAAATATTTCAAAAGAACATTATGCTTTTGTGAATGTTATTTCAACAATGGCAGAACCAGCTACCTTTGAGGAAGCAAAACATGACCCAAAATGGTGTAAGGCAGTGGACGAAGAACTCCATGCCTTAGAAAAAAAAAATCAAACCTGGACTATATGCCCTTTACCAAAAAATAAGAAACCTGTAGGCTACAAATGGGTGTATAAAATTAAATACAACGATGATGGAATCATAGAACAATATAAGGCTAGGTTAGTAGCCAAATGGTACACACAAACCCATGGAATTGACTATCATGAGACCTTTGCCCCTGTAGCAAAAATGAACACAGTTAGAATTCTACTATCCATTGCTGTTAATAATAGTTGGAGCCTTCACCAAATGGATGTTAAAAATATCTTTCTTCAAGGAACACTTGAGGAAGAAGTATGCATGACCTTACCCCCAGGTCATAAAAGGGAAAATATGTCTAATCTTGTTTGTAGGCTAAATAAATCCATTTATGGACTGAAGCAATCTCCAAGAGCCTGGTATGGAAAATTAAGTCAATTTTTACTTTCATGCAATTTTAAAATTAGTTGGGCTGATACTTCTTTGTTTATAAAATACAATGAGAATGGTATAACGGTAGTCTTAGTTTATGTTGATGACATTATCATAACTGGAAATAGTCAGTCAGAAATTAACGCTATTAAAAGTGGTCTTAAACAAAAATTTGACATTAAGGATTTAGGAAAATTGAAATATTTTCTAGGAATTGAAATTGCACACTCATCAAAAGGTCTGTTCATCTCTCAAAGAAAATATGTACTTGATCTACTTAAGGAAACTGATAAATTAGGGTGTAAGCCAGCATCAACTCCTGTTGACATAAATGTAAAACTTAACACTGAGGACGGTGAACTTCATAGGCCAGATTTAGAAGAAATGTCATCCACAAATCAAATTGATTTGGGTTGTAAATCCTCTGTTTATATTTCCTTGTATAGCCAAATATTACCGTTATCATCTCTGCCTATAAATAGATTTGTAAATTAAGATTGTAAATCATCAGAAAAAAAAAGAATCTTTTATTCATCATTTATCTCAAATTTCCAACAGCACAGTACTTGTGCAGTTTGATTTCCCTACCTTATTTTGACGTCATTCAATTTTCTTTTATTTACCTCTGTGGCAGTGCATGCTTTGATCTTCTCACGCGAAACAATTCATGTGTTTTGCAGATGAGATATCACATAATACTCAAATTGCATTGAGACACAATTAAACTATATATATGTTTACGAATATATTTGTAATTTTTTCTTTTAAGATTTTTTTATAAATTTATTTGATTTTTTTGTTAAGATGAGCAGAATAATTATTAAGAATAATATAGATAAACAAGGATAAATGCGTAGGTTGATCGCGCTTTATTAAGAATAATTTTGAGATCTTGGTGTTGTTGTTTGATTTGATTTGATTTGCGCTTATTCACATATTAAAATTTAAAAGGCATGAGACAATTAAGCTTGAGTTGATGTGGTAGATATGGGCTTGAATATTTGATCCGTGACAAGTACCAGCCCAGCCCATATTCCCCTTGGTAAGGCCCAATAAAAATCTAGAAATAAAATTCCCACAATTTGGAAAAAAAAATGGAAATGAAAAGAAGTTAATAATAATAATTTGTGTGTTTTGTGAACCACAAACACAATTCGCCCAAAACGCTGGGAGTTCTCTGAATCCTCATCTCATCTCCATTCCCTCCTCCAGAGTCCAGACTCGAACCATGGCCTCTCAAATTCCTCTTTTCTCAGCTCCACACACAAACCAGGCTTTCAGCATTCGCAGTCTATAATCGCAATAATAATTCTTAAAAGGCCGAGTTTATTTTATTTTATTTTATTTTATTTTAAAGAAAAAAGAATGAGAGGATACAGTGATCCCCTCCCCTGCATTAGCATTATCCCCACATAAATATTTATTTCAACTGGAAGGAATAAGACATTCCACACTTGTCTTCTTCTTTGTCCTATTTTTCTTTCTTATTTTGATTTTGATTTTGATTGGTACTCTCTCTTTCCTCTATACTCCTTCCATCTCCATTTTTCAGTTTCTCTCTTCACTCATCGCCAAGCCCCTCACCCACACCCCTTCTCCGTCCCAAGTTCAAGGTAATCATCGTCTAATTAAATTATATTCATTTAGTGCCCCTGCCTCACTGCCTCAGCATGAGCGATTTATTTATTCTCTTGATTTTGCGATCTTCCTAGATTTATTACTCATGGCTATGGCTAAGCCTCTGGATTACGAGTTGCTCAATGAGAATGTCAAGAAGACTGCGTACGCTGTCAGGGGAGAGCTCTACTTGCGAGCTTCTGAGCTCCAGAAAGAGGGCAAAAAGGTTTGCTTTCTCTTTTCACTTTCTTATTTGCCCTCTTTTCTAATTTCATTCTTCATGTACTGAAAATACCATCCATCTCCTGTGTTTTCTTCCTGCTTCAAAAAAACATTTTTTTTTTATTTTGAAATTGAGCTAACACGTGCAATATATATATACTTAATTCTGAACCTCTTTTTTTTTTTTGATTGCAGATCATTTTTACAAATGTGGGCAACCCCCATGCTTTGGGACAGAAGCCGCTTACATTCCCTCGCCAGGTTTCTACTCCCACATCTCATACTGCACCACCTTCTCTCTCTCTCTCTCTCTTTTTCTAATTCTTTTTCTTTTTTGGAATAAATCACCATTTTTTTTTCTATTGATCTTAAAATCTTTGCAAGTGCCAATGCTTGTATTGTACCAGCTTGGTATTATGCCATAACCAGCCTGCACCAAAGTTCTTTGGTCATGGCTTCCGAAGGTAATTAGAATTATGGTGTAATTTGTGCATATATACAAGATAAATGCTGAATGCAAATGCAAATTGGATTTCTTGTCAGTTTCATTTGTACATGCAACACATAAGTAAATAGTTCCTATTACTGAAATAGAAATTTTCAATAAAGTATTTTCCCAGTTCACCGAATCATCTAGGTTATTCTGGAGCATATTTTTCATCACAAACATGTTCATACGGTATAATTATTGGAATTTGGTTAATTACGAAACCTGTCTTTTCTATAGGTAGTGGCACTGTGCCAAGCACCATTTCTACTCGATGATCCAAATGTGGGACTTATATTCCCTGCTGATGCCATTGCAAGAGCTAAGCATTATCTCTCACTTACTTCTGGTGGCTTAGGTCATAATCTAGTCTTTTTATATTTACTTTTTTTGTTCTAAATTAGTTATTATTCATCATACGCAACATTTGCTTCTTGAAAAACTTCATGGTTAACCCTTACAAAGATTGAAATCATTACATAACACTGCAAAAAGATAATAATCATACATAAAAACAAAGGATTTTTTTCGTGATCATTTAGAGAGACCATATGTATTCTCTACCCCATCCTTTTCATCCCTATTTAGTCTCCAACAAAAATTTCCAACCCTCTTGGCACCCCCAATCTCTACATAAATCTATTGGATGATGGATATTTTGCGGATATAAATTAAGAGAGCAGGATCTATCCTGAGTGGTGTGAGGTACTCGTTCAGCAGTTGCACATTATTTCTATGTTCTTAGCACCCAATTTCAAAACATTACAAAAACTCCCCTTGTACTTTTTGTTAATTTTTCATAATATGTTATTTTATCTATTAGGTGCTTACAGTGACTCCAGAGGTCTCCCAGGAATAAGAAAGGAAGTTGCTGACTTTATTGAAAGGCGTGACGGTTATCCAACGTGAGAAAGAAAATATATACAAATATGAATTACAGTTTTCATTTAATGTTTCTAAAAAATATAAAATTACCTTTTTATGTTTCTGATGGCAGGGATCCAGAACTTATCTTTCTGACTGATGGTGCCAGCAAAGGTGTCATGCAAATGCTCAGTGCTCTAATCAGAAATGAGAATGATGGGGTAAGAAAACTTGATGCTATCTGTTCTTATGATAGCTTTGGATGAGATCCGTATGAAAATTATACCCTGGTCTGTCATATGGAACCAAAATAAAGGGCTTCACATTATAACTACAATATTGACTACATCATTGGTTTAGCTTTTGTGGACAAAATTTTCCAGCACCTTTTTCACTATATCAAAATCATATGAGCTTCCTCTCGTGCATAGCCTATCATTATTGGAAACATCATGTACATTTTCATATCGAGGAGATGGGAGTAATTTTTAGTACCCCTTGAGTAACTTTTAGCACCCATCCTCAAATCCATTCTCCATTTATGGCCAAAAACTTCCCATCTATAAGAATTGATAATAATTTTAAGGAGGAGCTGATGAATCTAATTTCTCAAGGAAGAGTAGTTGCAAGTATAACAAAGAAGTGGGCAAAGTGTTGTTCTTGTATTATTTGCTTTCTTGGTTATGCTTTCAGATTTTAGTACCAGTTCCACAGTACCCTCTCTACTCAGCAGCCATAACCCTGTATGGTGGGTCCCTTGTGCCATACTATTTGGAAGAAGAGGCAAATTGGGGTCTTGACTTCAATAATATACGTCAGTCTATCTCTGCAGCTCGATCAAAAGGAATTACCGTAAGCATCTCTCTCTCTGTGAAGATTATGAAATTTCATTTTTGTGATATTTGTCAGAGAGCACTGCATGTATTCATAATTATATATTTTACCATAGGTCCGTGCCATGGTGATAATAAACCCTGGGAACCCAACAGGTCAATGCTTGAGTGAGGCGACTATAAGGGAGTTATTGCGGTTTTGCTTCCTAGAGAACTTGGTACTGCTTGCTGATGAAGTGTATCAGCAAAACATTTACCAGGATGAGAGACCTTTTATTAGTGCCAGAAAGGTAACCCCACACTCCACTTCTGATTTCTTTTGTAATACCAAACTTCCACCCTTGTCTTCTTCATTTTGGATCCATGGAGTATTTTTATTTCATTTGGATCAAACTGGGTAGGTAGATATTTTTAGATATGAAGAGAATATTACTACAATTCTCGTGTAATTTGGGAACATTATTTTTCTATTCTTCATCTTCCGAAGACGTGTAAATTTATTAATGATATTACAAATAATACTTTCTGTCTACACACTTGTAAACTGGATTACACTAATTTCTATTGCTTTCTTTATGGTAGATATTGAATGACATGGGCCCACCATTGAGCAAGGAGGTGCAGCTTATTTCCTTCCATACTGTGTCAAAGGGATACTGGGGTGAGTGTGGCCAGCGTGGTGGTTATTTTGAAATGACTAACCTCCCTCCCAAGGTAAACTATATATTTGATATCATATTGTTTATTTAGAATTTCAAATGATGCTCATTTCATCAATATATGCTTTTAGATGCTGATAAATGTACTTTAATTTGTGCTCAGTATATTAGATCTGAATCCGAAGTTGGACAAGTGCAATTTCTGGATTTAGTGATATATTTTTCATTAATATAACTTGTTTCAGACCGTGGATGAGATATATAAGGTTGCATCGATATCTCTCAGCCCAAATGTCCCCGGCCAGATCTTTGTAAGTTGACTAATTACAGTTAGTCTTCTTATTTTATTCCCTCTTTTGCTACTGAAAATAGATACACTCTTCTCAACAGATGGGGCTGATGGTTAATCCTCCAAAACCAGGAGATATCTCTTACTTGAAGTTTGCACAAGAAAGGCATGATTATATGATCTTTTGATTTTTTTTTTTTTAAATTCAATTAATGCAGTGTGTTCTTTGAGTCTTTTGGTAATCTTTTATCCTTTCCTTCAACAACTAAACATGAATCTTTTAGCAATTTTAACTGGTTTTTTCACTTCAAATATGCAGTAAGGCCATCCTGGAATCTCTAAGGAAGCGGGCCCACATTATGACTGATGGCTTTAACAGCTGCAGAAATGTAGTTTGCAACTTTACTGAAGGTATGATTTGTGGAACATCTTTCCTAAATTTCGTACGCACTCATTCTAGAAATAGGCTAAAAAAATAAAAGCTTAAATTTTGTGCAGGTGCCATGTACTCTTTCCCACAAATTGGCTTACCTGCAAGGGCAATTCAAGCTGCCAAGGATGCTGGAAAAGTACCTGATGTTTTCTACTGCCTCAAGCTTCTAGAAGCGACCGGCATCTCAACTGTACCGGGGTCTGGCTTTGGCCAGAAAGAAGGGTAAAATTTACTATCTTGTACCTGCAGAAATTACCCACTGGATTTTTCTTACACTACGCATTTATTATTTTGAGCAGGGTCTTTCATTTGAGAACGACTATTTTGCCGGCTGAAGAGGATATGCCGGCAATTATGGAAAGCTTCAAGAAATTCAACGATTCATTCATGGAACAGTATGAAGACTACGGAGGCCATTCCAGGATGTAAGGTTTGGTGGCGAGAGGCATATATTATTTGCAAAGCGTGATGAATCTTTTTTCTTCCTGCGGAGCGCCTTAATTTCTCATAAATATGTAGTCTAAACTCTAAAAGTAAATTTGTAATGATTCCTCGTACAGGGTGAACTGTGAAAGAATTGATGATGCTGACAAACAATCCGTATAGCAGAGACTGCCATATATACCAGTTTGGTTTCATTTAAGAGTTATGGTAATTAGGGTTGTAATTGGTTTCATCCTCCTTAAATAAATAGTTAATAATATAAAATTTTAAATTAAATAAAATTTAGACACAATATTTTTAAATGCTAAATAATAATGATAATTATAATAATAATTACTATAATAATTACTATAATAATAAATAATATAAGTAAATTGAATCATTTTAAAAGTTAAGTTTCACCCTAAATACATTATACACATTATTTTAAGTGAGGAGAGAAACTATTTTATATAAATTTTTGGATTCAAAAAAATAGGAAGATTTAAATAAAATTAATGGTGGAGAAAGTTAATGATATGATATATTTGAAAAGTTAAAAAATTTAATTCTCTTTATGTATTAAAAATTCTGTTGTTGGTCTGGCTTTAGCTTAGAAATTGAATAAATTGAATTGTTGGTAAATAATAATATTACTTCATCACTGAAATACTACACAAAATCATTAAAATTATATGAAGTTATTTGCAAGTGTGGAGGTTTTGAGCAGACGTACAATGTGGATACTGTGGCCATGGAGCTTTCGAGCAGATGTGTATATACTCACCAAAAACCATGAAATATCATTGTAATCCTCTTAAATTCAGTTATGCACATCTTCTCACTGAAAAAAGAAACTAAATTGGGAGCATGTCCTGTGACAGAAAGAGCCAATGCTTGTGCCGGTGCTTGTTCTTTAAGGGTCCGTTTGGCACCCAATGGAATAGCAAAAAGTTGGAATAGAATAGTTATTCCGATGAATTAATTTGCCAAACGAATTTTAGACTAAGTAGAAGAGTGCGGAATAGTGCTAATCCGGTATACCAACTTATAGGTGGAATACCGGATTAGCTCTAAATCGAATAGCGATTATTGTTTGATTATATTATATTATATTATTATATTATGATTAAGATTAAGATTTAGTATTATTATATTATTATATTATATTTATGATTATAATTTATGATTATATTAATATTATGATTATTATTTATTATTATTATTATCATTATATTATTATTATTAAATTATTATTATCATTATTGTTATTATATTATCGTTACCATTAGTATTATTATATTATTTATTATTATTATAAATATAATTTTAATATTATATTATTATATTATGAATATAAATATAATTATTTTATTATTATATTATTATGATCAAGATTATTTCTTATTATATTATTATATTATGATGATTATGATTATGATTATTATTATTTATTATTATTTTATTATGTTGTATTATGTTGTATTATATGTTTATTATAGTGATGATTAATTTATTATTATATTATTATAATTATAATTATTTATAATTATTTTTATGATTATGATTATATTTTTATTATTATATTATTATGATTATGATTATTATATTAAAATTATGATTACTTATTATTATATTATTATTATAATTATGATTGTAATTATAATTTTTTTATTATTATATTATTATATTATGATTATGTTTATATTTTTATTATATTACTATTATTATATTATTATTTATTATGATTATTTTTTATTACTTTATTATTATTTTATTATGTTATATTATATTATTATATGTTGATTATAGTTATGATTAATTTATTATTATTATTATTCTTATTATTTATAATTATTTTTATGATTATGGTTATATTTTTATTATTATATTATTATGATTATGATTATGGTTATATTATTATGATTATGACTATAATTATTATTATCATGATTATGATTATGATTATTATATTATTAAAATTATGATGATTTGTTATTATATTATTATAATTATGATTGTAATTATAATTTTTTATTATTATATTACTATATTATGATTATGTTTATATTTTTATTATATTACTATTATAATATTATTATTTATTATGATTATTTTTTATTACTTTATTATTATTATTATCTTACTATTATGATTATTATTTTACTATTATTATTATCATCATCATTATTAGTATCATAATTATTCATATTTTAACTATTAATCGAGTAACAACCGCCAAACGATATTTTCGCTCTTCCGAATAGTCAAGAATACCACTCTTCTACCGTTCTTCCAAAAAAAATACTATTCTATCACTCTTCTAAAATTACCACTCTTCCAAATCTATTCCTTAATTTGTCAAACGGACCCTAACTGTCTTGTAACCGAAACTTGTAGAGGAGAGAAAAATCAAGGAAACAATTAAAGACCAATATCTGCAACACCTCCAATTAATAGTCTTAGGTCTTAGCGTTGCAATTGGTTTGCCTTATTTTGATGTCGGACCAGTGTTTATGGAAATGGAGCCATAGGTTGCGAGGGGTAGGAAGAAGGTGAGGAGAGAAGGACATGGAGCTAGCGCAGAGAAGATCTATCGACCGATCAATTAATACCTGCATATCCGAAATTTTTGTAAATAATATTATTATAATATATAATTAAATATTTAGGAAAAAAATTAGAATTTGTAAATGTGCTACTCTCGGACTTGCTAAGTCCGCATCTAGACCGTTTTTTCGGAAAAAAAAAGAAGAAAAGATAGCCGCGAGGATGACAACCCCGCAACTTGAACGTGCCCCTACTAATCTTGTTGTCTCGCCCTAGTCGTGTCCTTGCTAACCCCGCGTCCGGACCTAAACCGCGCCTATCCCAATTCGCGCGTCCAGATTTTAATTTTCTCTCCCAAACCCTTCCCCAATTATGTCTGCTCCCCCCTCACCCCTCTTGCCAGAACCCGCGTAGACAGACGAAAATGAGCCGAAAAAAATCCCCAAATTTTGCTAAAATTCATAAGAAAAAAAGGAGAAGAGGTCATGGAGGTGATCTCAAAGAAGACACGAGATTAAGATAATTTTTATAATTAGTTAGTATAATTTGATAATTTTTATAATTAGTTAGTATAAATTGGTAATTTTTGCTATTGTGTGAATTGTTAAATTAGTTGTTAGTAAAATTAATGAATGGGTTTATGATATGAATTGTTTTTATGTGATAATGAAATCGATTGAAATATAAAATTAATTGTTGGAATTAATTGATGTGTTATGTGATATTATTGTTAATAATGTATGTGATATGAGTAATGAATTGTATTATTAGATTGTGGTTGTAGATTTTGTATAGAGTAATTTGAGGGAGAAAATATTTTTAAATTAGTTATGGCAAATGAGGATTTGTTTGGTTTTGAGATAGAAGAGGAGGACAGTGATGGTGATCTTGATAGGCAACTTATTTATTCTCTTTTGGGCATACCAAGATGCATGTCTAGAGTATATTATTTATTGGACATCATAAGTAAAAATAAATTTGAATTTAATCTTTTATTTCATCAAATTGAAATTATTTATATTTTTTAAAATTATTACTAATCATTTATATGTGCGTAATGTAGTCAGAGAATGTGTTGGATTGTAGAGCACACCGACCTGTTATATCATTTGATAGACGGTGTGAGTATGCGTTAAAGAATTTGGGGCTATATGAAGTTGCCTAGATACAACACGTTAAGACTGAACACAAGCTCATTACAGCGCTTGTGGAGCATTGGCATCCTGAGACTCATACTTTTCACATGTCAGTCGAGGAGTTGATAGTGACTCTACAAGATATAAGTTATTTATGGGGTTTACCTATCATTGGTGATAACATTGTTAGACCCAGTGATCGAGATTTGCAGCAACTAATTGAGACAAATTTAGGAGTTGATATGAGTAGAGCATTGTTAAAATCAATGAAAAAGAAATGTGGAGAAAATGATGATGAAGTCGTACAATCTGGGTATCGAATTAGTTTGAATTTGTTGCGTGCAAAGTTCAAAAAATTGGATGACAATGTTACAGTTGAGGATGTAGCACGATATACATGAGCTTTCATTCTTGATTTGTTCGGCCCAGTTCTTTTCCTAGATGCATCAGGAGATAGTGTTTCCGACGATGTATTTGAGGTTTCTTCAGGATTTTAACACGCCATGAAATCTCAATTGGGGTGCGGCAATGCTCGCTTGTCTTTACAAAAATCTCTCGTCTACAAGTTTGAGCCGGAATAGAACGATAGGTGGAGCCTTATTATTACAATAGCATCGGTCCTGGATTCAATTTCAGATAGCTCGTTCGAGCCCTACGGGTCCTACTGTGCAGTTTGGGGGGGGGATGATGAGGACTCTCGGGTACCATTTGCGCTTAAGTGGAAATACTATAAGACATATGAGTTTGGTCCTGCACACTCGAGCCTTACATATTATAGAAATGAGTTTGAAAATATGTTGGCCGAGCACGTGAATTGACAGCCTTATGATTCTGTCCTTGTCATACTACCAGGTAGTTTTTTGATATTTTATTTTGAGTAATACATGTTTGTAAAGAATATCAATGAATACTTACATATTATTTTGTCATTGTAGGATTTTGCACAAGCGAGAGTATTGGCTAGCTAGAGTACCCCTGATTTGTTTTTGGATTGTTTCGTGACACTATCTGGAGAGAGTCATGTGACCGTTTGGCTTATTTCGGTCGATTCATCGATCGCTCCTCACATTTGGACCGAAATTTGTGTAGACTTGATAAAATAGTGCACACAAGTCGTACGTCTATGAATTGGGCTGTGAAACATCGAGTGTACGTAGAGATGTGGCAAAGGCCCGATTTCATTATCGAGTCACGTCCCTATGATCATAATCAATATTTAGAGTATCGCCGATGGTTTCCAATATTTGACATTTACTCAGTATATATTCGGGGACAGATAGAGGCCGGTCTCAAGAGACCATTACCATCTTTCATGAGATTCGGTTGAGGAGCTTTGGGTATGTTTCAGGTGGCAATCACCTTCAGCAAGTGGTATGTTTTGTAATTGGGTGTAGCTACCCGCTAAACTGACTCAAGACCCGACCGGTGGTTAATGATTTTTTTTATGGAGTCGTCACCCGATATTCACCGGGAAAAATACAAAGTTAATCAATTTTTCCCAAAGGATAAGAATTGGATTCGTGCATTGGTTATGAGTGTGGAAGGTGTCAAGCACCACACTCACCCGATTTACTCGGTCTCTACTAGTCTGGCCTTAAAAAAAGACAAATAAATTAAAAAGTAAATTAAGGAAATTACTACTCAAATTACAAAGATAATAAAAAAAGAGAAATTAAAAGAGATAAAGAGTTCAGAATTATTCGAAAATATTGGCAAGTCGGGAACAACCTCCTCCACCGGGCATTATTTTGGCATTAGGGAAGGATTTGCTTAACGTCTTGGATGACTAGGTTTTAGTTTATGAGTGGACACTATTGAAGGGTTAGCGGGATTTCAACGCTAACAAGGAAGCTTTGCTATAACCTAACATTCTATGGTTCACTCATTTGTTTTCTCTACTAAACTAATATTGATTGAAACTTGGATTTTTTTTTTCACTCAAATATTTGAAGATGGATGGATATTTGAACTCTTATAAGATTTTTCTACTCATTCCAGCCATGGAGCAAAATGAAGGGATGCATGGGTATTTATAAGGGAAGGGTGCCATGCTATGCCATGCAAGAGAACAAAGGTTATTAAATGTTGGTGGGGTCAATTCGCTTTACTTGTTGAATTAACAAAACATGTTGCCACAAGTTAAGGGTACTTTGTATCATTTTCTAAAAATATTTCCTACCGTGAAATGACACAACACATGCTCTGATGTTCTAAGATATTTTAAATTTCTTAATGAGGTATATATATTGCGTTAATGAATATATCCTGACTTAATATTTGAATTTTCTAAATAGCGTATGTGACATGATTGATTAATTGACATTACGAACAAGTTCTTTTTTTTTTAATATCATGGCCAATCAAATTAATCAGAGTCGTGAGGTTACACTGATCTCAAAAAAATGCATGCGGATTTTGAATGATTCTTCCACTTCTTACTCCTTCAATCCATACTATATATATAGAAAAATGTTAAATTGAGTCCGAGACTTTTCGATCATAGTGTTCGATTTAGTTTTGGTTCACGCCGAGTTGTTCGAAATTTTCTAAATTTTATTCTAATAAGAAATTTCAATAAAGTCTAGACAATAATTTGAGTTTATATAATTTAATTTCTAAATTCATTCAAATATATTAATGTATACGTATACAGGACAAATTCTGAAAACTCTTATTTTTACGGCTTTTCCTATCCTAGTATGCAAACAAGTTTTCTTTATTTTTAGGTACTTTTGTTTATATATTTTTCTTTTCGTGAGTTTTTAGGGTTACCCTTTTTTTTTAATCTTCAGTACGCTACTACTATTTCCATTGATCCAAAGTAAAACTGATAGTTCACAGTTTAATATTAATACTTCACCATTACAAGTTAAAAATTTAACGTTGTATATTACTAAAATATCATTTTATATTTGCGTTAAAAAGCTCCATAATATATATTTTTTCTGCCCTTTATCTTAATTAAAAGTGTTAAATTAAGTCCGAAACTTTTCGATTGCGGTGTCCGATTCAATTTCGGTTCGTGCCTAGTTGTTCGAAATCTTCTAAAGTTTCATTTTAAAATGAAATTTCAACAAAATCTAGATAATAACTTGAACTTTTTTCTTGAGACATTTAGAACCGATTTGGTCAATGAAATACTTAATAATTATATTTTTTTTGTCCTTAATTATGAAAGATTTTTCTTGTAAGAAGGTAACTTAGATATATATATTTTTCTTTTATTGGATAAAATTTATCAAATTGCTCAATTCATTCATGATCAAAGTTTCCTGTAAGCTTACTCTCTTTTTTTTTTCAAATTATTTTTGTGATAGACAAATTCTGATGACAACACGACACTTTTCTTGTTCTTGTATGCAAACGTGCTTCCTTTGATATATGGTCCTTTTGTTCATATTTTTTTTTTCTTTTCGTGAGGCTTTATCTTGCTTCTTTAGCTTTGGTACTTGCTACTGTTTTCATTGACTCAAAATAAGATAACAACTCATATACGGGAGTGTTTGGCAATCAATGAAATAGCAAAAAGATGGAATAAAATAGCTATTCCGACGAATTAATTTGCCAAACGAATTTTAGACTAAGTAGAAGAGTGCGGAATAGTGCTAATCTGGTATACCAACTTATAGGTGGAATACCGGATTAGCTCTCGTCGGAATAGCGATTATTATTTGATTATGATGTATTATATTATTATATTATGATTATGATTAAGATTTAGTATTATTATATTATTATATTATATTTATGATTATAATTTATTATTATATTAATATTATGATTATTATTTATTATTATTATTATCATTATATTATTATTATTAAATTATTATTATCATTATTGTTATTATATTATCGTTACCATTAGTATTATTATATTATTTATTATTATTATAAATATAATTTTAATATTATATTATTATATTATGAATATAAATATAATTATTTTATTATTATATTATTATATTATGATGATTATGATTATTATTACTTATTATTATTTTATTATGTATTATATCATTATATGTTGATTATAGTGATGATTAATTTATTATTATATTATTATAATTATAATTATTTTTATGATTATGATTAAATTTTTATTATTATATTATTATGATTATGATTATGGTTATATTATTATGATTATGACTATAATTATTATTATCATGATTATGATTATGATTATTATATTATGATTATATTATTAAAATTATGATTACTTATGATTATTATATTATTATAATTATGATTATAATTATAATTTTTATTATTATATTACTATATTATGATTATGTTTATATTTTTATTATATTACTATTATAATATTATTATTTATTATGATTATTTTTTATTACTTTATTATTATTTTATTATGTTGTATTATATTATTATATGTTGATTATATTTATGATTAATTTATTATTATATTATTATAATTATAATTATTTTTAATTATTTTTATGATTATGATTAAATTTTTATTATTATATTATTATGATTATGATTATGGTTATATTATTATGATTATGATTATGATTATATTATTATGATTATGACTATAATTATTATTATCATGATTATGATTATGATTATTATATTATGATTATATTATTAAAATTATGATTACTTATTATTATTATTATATTATAATTATGATTGTAATTATAATTTTTTATTATTATATTACTATATTATGATTTATTATGTTTATATTTTTATTATATTACTATTATAATATTATTATTTATTATGATTATTTTTTATTATTTTATTATTATTATTATCTTACTATTATGATTATTATTTTACTATTATTATTATTATTATCATCATCATTATTAGTATCATAATTATTCATATTTTAACTATTCTGAGTAACAACTGCCAAATAATATTTTTGCTCTTCCGAATAGTCAAGAATACCACTCTTCTAGCACTCTTCAAAAAAAAATACTATTCTATCACTCTTCCAAAATTATCACTCTTCCAAAGTTATTCCTTGATTTGCCAAACAGACCCTATATGTATACAAACAATACACGATGTAAGACACTTGTTATTTTTTTGCAATGAAATATGTTCTAATTTAAAGTTTTTCTAACCTATCTTATGATCTAAATGCTACAAAAAAAATATTTTGAAGTTTGATTTGTTTGTAATCGATGCTTGAAATAAATTGGTTTTTCTCGGTCCTAACAAAATGCATTGAAAAGATTTATAAATCAGTATATATTACTTTATTTGACTCAAATTTTGATGCCTTAGTAAAACGTCATTATAACGATTTGGTAAAGACGTTCATATTATTTTTCAACTTTTATGAAATTGATCATAAGTAAATCCGCAATATTAACTACCTTAAAATAATGCATGTGGCCTCACAATCCCTTATTTTATTTTTTATATATTTCTTTTTTTTAGATTGTTTAGGCGTGATAATTTATAGTTATTATTGTTTTTCTATTATGCTCTTTGTATATATGTATAACATGTCCTGTAGCACTGTGGATGTAGCAAGGACATAGTATGTTTCTTGATTTGAAATAACACTGGGCATGTAAATTTGTCAAATGTGTGTACTGGATAACGTGACATATAACACAAAATAGATTTGTCTAGATATGAAATATATTTGTAGAATAAGCATCACATAATCACAAGGGTGTAGAGAATTTATGGAATTCGAAGATATTTTATAAGAGATTAATCTATGCTAAAAAATTACGACACCCATTATTCAAAAATAATTCATGTATGATAATTTTATAATGCTTATTCTATTTTATCTCGTTAATGTCTATTTCATTTTTTTTCCATATTAAGATAGATTTTGGTGATTTAGTGTAATGAGTTGCTCTTAGTAAATTTATTTGGAAGCATCACTTGTATGCATCCTGACTCCTCTCTAGAATATAAGATATTTGAGAAATATATATATATATATATATAATAAGACATACGAGAGAAAAAAGTTTAGAATAAATGAATAGATTATTACTATTATAGTTTGTTATCATTATCCATAATCTTATTTTATTCTTTATAGCTTTAAAAATATACTATGCATTATTGCCAAGACAGGAGGCATGCATGATGCCTTTTTTTTTGTTTTTGTTTTTGGACACAAGGACTAGTACTTTAAGTTTCTTGTAACTTTATTTTTTTCTCAAATGAGCATAAGGACTACTGTCTTGCATGTATTTCCCTGACAATGAGTTTATATCAATAAATGATCATATTCGTTTTTACCATTCGTACTTACATTAAGATTTAAGTGACACTTTATTAAAGAGTCCGTCACTATTATTGGAGCATTAAGTATTTTATCATATATTAAATGAAAAATTGCATTCTCCTATGCGCAAATATCTTAATAGTGTCAAGGAATAAAATATATATAATATTTTTTTCTCTAGTAAATTTTGTATGATTATTTAAAATGATTTTCATAGTCATAATGCAAAAAAATGAAAATGATTTTATTAATTATTCTAAAATGCATATTTTATGCAAATGCCATGATGAAGTGGAGATATTTTAATGATTTGGTTTGAGTGAATACTTATCCGAGTGCATGACTCGAAGTTTTCGGGTGTGCCATCCAAGTCGTTAATTTGGGGTGTCTACATTGGGTTAATTAAAAAAATATTTTAATTTGTGCTCCATTCCTAACATATCTTTTTTTAGGGTTTGCGAGGTCTAAATCGGGTGAAACATGTCATCAAGGAGTTATATAAGCGCAGAACAAAGCAACTTTGCAAGGTTTTGCTGAGGAGTCATAAGCTCGATGTTGTGGATACTAACATACTACATGAGTTTGAGAGAGTGCTGGTAGATGCTGGGCTTCCTGCTGATGTCGAGGTAATTGAGGATAATGATGATGATGACTCTTCATCTATGCAGGTAATCTTAATTTATATC
Source organism: Schoenoplectus tabernaemontani (assembly GCA_037127355.1). Taxonomy (NCBI): domain Eukaryota; kingdom Viridiplantae; phylum Streptophyta; class Magnoliopsida; order Poales; family Cyperaceae; genus Schoenoplectus; species Schoenoplectus tabernaemontani. The sequence continues at coordinate 379,187 of JAZBJN010000033.1, forward strand.
TCAATTAGTACATGTAAGATTGTAGTGAGTATCATTTTAATTAGCTATCATCTGTATGGGACCGAGCCGTTATCGATCCTGTGGATCGAGCTCGAGGCCGAGCCTAAGTCCGAGATAGCATATCATGATGGTTATTATGATTTCTATAGTTCCCGGACTTCGTATCAAGACATTGGTGTAGGTCGGTCTCGGCCATCACAAGCATACATAGGAGATGTGGGTTATGATTCCTCGTTCTCACATATGTTGTTTGGCACACCATCGATGTAGGTACATTTTACTTTTTGTCTGTTTTTATTTGAAGTGCAATTCAAATTTCTATCTTTTTTTTACATTATTATTGATGTAAGTGCCAGACTTGTACTTTAGCACATGCATGTCTCAGGATTTCACCGCGACATATACTTCGATAAGTTTTGCTCCTTTACTTGAGGATTCTCCTCCTATGTCTGAGGAGCCTCCTGCTTTGCCTGAGGATCCTCCCTCGGCAGCACTGGATATGACTTCACAGCTTGTGCCTTATGGATCATCCGATTCAGACTCGAATTCAAATGAGCGCCGCACAACTCCCAAAGGTAGAGGTTTGAGAAAGAAAAAGAAGAAACAAGCTTTCACTCCTAGCGCGTACCCATAATTTATTGCTGATAGATTTGTTAGATTATTTGGACTTTGTTATAGACTTTGTTATGTGTGGACTTTATTATGGACTTCTTTATGTTCGAACTTTGTTTGTTATGGACTTTTGCTATGCACTTTTGTTATGGTATTATTGTGGTGTGGTATGATATGTTGGTATTGTGGTATTATTGTGTTGTGGTATAATATGTTGATATGTTGATTTGTTGATATGTTGGTATGTTGGTATGATATGTTAGTATTATGTTGGTATGTTGATATGTTGATATATTGGAATGTTGGTATGGTATATTGGTATGATATGTTGGTATTATGTTGGTACATTGTTATGTTGATATGTTGGTATGTTGGTATGTTGGTATGTTAATATGTTGGTATTATGTTGATATATTGGTATGTTGGTATGTTGTTATGTTGATATGTTGGTATTATGGTATTCTATGATTATGTTGATATGGTATATTGATGTGACATATACTAAATGATATTCAAAGTTTAAATTACATTCTACTACACCGCGACATATACTAAATGATATTTGAAGTTCAAATTACATTCTACTACACCACAACATATACTAAATGAAATTCGAAGTTCAAATTACATTCTACTACATGCAAATTATTAAATAATATTCGAAGTCCAAATTACTAACGACGACGACGACTGAAGAATCCTCTTGTACGGCTTGTTGAAGGACCTGCTTGAAAAAAGTAACAAATTAGTACATGTTCCAAATATGACATAAATAATATTATAATAACTAATTATGAACATGCTTGCGAGTTAGATTGGGATGCACTGATCTGTAGTATGATTTATCGTACCATAACTTTCACAATGACCTGGTCCAATTCTCCCTTCTAGGACATCCATTGTCATTGATAACCTCTTTGATTTTCTCTTTCCTCTCTTTGTTAGCTTCCGATCAGGTATGATTTTATCACCTTCATATGACGACCAATCGTCTGCTCTACCAAAAACTTCAAACCGACCTTCCCACGTGTGTTGCAAGGCAGATACCGTATAGTAACGATCAATGAATTCGTTCAGATTATAATTTTGAGATGCACACACTACAAGAATGTGAGAACTTGCAATGTATGTATTCTGTGATTTGTGGCACTTACATTTAGGTCTTTGACCCGGATTAATAACTACCCTATAACTATGATCTTGCCTCCCATGTTTGGTAACACGATCGTATTTGGCTATCACCTCATACACACCTTCATCTAGATTTATTATTTGAACTTCATGTCGCATGACTTTATTTGCTCTTTTTTTAAGTATACCGGCGACTCTATTAGAAAATATTTACCCTGTTCTTGCTAACTCTCTAGCAAGCAATCTTCTTTTATTGAACCACTCCAGAAACTTATAGTATGACGCCTCAACGAGTGCACATACTAGTAAGCCATGAGCTTCTTTGAACACTTTGTGCAAAGACTCAGAATCGTTACTAGTCATTATCCCCCACCTATTATCTTTATCATGAGATAATGATCACATATGAGGAGCCCATTCTGTATTTGGATCTGTATCACATTCTGTACCGATGTTGTTCAAATATGCCCTACCATCTTTACTCCACCCTTCTACTTCATCCAAATAAGCTTTCAGTTTCCATGGACTATTTTTTCTACACGCTTTCTTAAATTTACTTACAGCAATTTTATTTCAACACATTTTCAACATATTTTTTAACGATGTGTTATGCACATACTCAGTGTACGGCTAGACCACTTGTCTCGTCCTAACCATATATGAGACTTTGAAAAACCGCTTTTATTGCTAGGTGTCGATCAGATATGTCATAAATTCTTCTATCATCTCCAATCACTTCACGTCTTAGCCATCTCATAAACCATCCCCAATTTGATATATTTTCTTTCTTAACGAGTCCAAATATAGTGATCTTTCTCTACATCTTCACGGATAACATTCACAATCATCTTAGCAGTCAACTGGGCATAATCAACTCTGACAGCAATAGCCCTACATATATGTTTGTACGGGCATTTCATTATAGCGCATGCATTGTTTATTGATTTTGTATACAATCTCTATTCACAATTTGGGTCCTTACACTTCACTCTTAATTTTTGCTTGCTGCTATATGTTATAACGTATTCTCGATTTTTTCGATATGTCACCTGAAAATAGCAAATTGAAAGTGTTCCTTTGAGTTAAAGGTCTGATGCTCGGCTAATGGACCATCAGCAGATACACGAGGTTCATATAAACTATAGTCTGCAGGAGCCCAACAAACAATATTATGCATGCTCCTAGCCGGATGAATTTCTCCCCGACCTATAAACGAATTGGATTGGTCCATACGACTAACCACATGATCTATAATCTCATCACCATCATAGTCCTCCAACTCCACATCTAAATCCTCCGACTCTACATTATAATCATCATCATCATCATCATCATCACCATCTTTTTCTTCTTCTTCTTCTTGGTCAGTAGGAATTGGAAGATAGTTTGATCGTGCAGGCTGAGCATAATCGATTGTATTATTGACTGGTTATATTTAAACAGCTATCAATGTTTGATTGTTTAGATGTCAACACAGGTGCATTACTGTCTCCGGATTGGTTACCCATTATAACCTCATTGCGCCAATTATTTTGTATAGGATTCATTCTGACATATAACTGAACAATTTCCATTTTTGAAATAGCAATTTGACTAGTTATTTTTCAAGAACTCTCGTCATATATTCTTATCAAATTGAAGTAAAAATAACCCACCGGTGTAATGTTTACCCGATATTGGATATCAATCGAGTATTGAGATTGTTCGAACCATAAACCTTGAAATATTTCATATTTAACCTCTTCAAAAGTGGTATTTTCATTTTCCGAGAGTGTAAGTCTTGGATCCAATGTGTAATCTGCACCACTTTGTGAGATAAATGTTATCTCGCCTCCAAAATAAACACTAATTAAAAATAAAACCATTAATCTGAAAAAAAAAATACATAAACTATAAATTGAACTATACATTTAAACTAATTATATTCCTAACATTACCTATTAATATATCACAATAATAATTTATTATATAAATTAAAAGAATACCTTTGATTGATGTTGTTGAGTGAGCGTTGTTGAAGTGCGTGAATTAAAAGAATATCTTTGATTGGCATTGGTTTTGCGTTGAAATAGATCATAGCCACGGGCTTGCGAATAGCGCTTTCAAATGTCAGCCGCATGGCCGGTAGGACCGTCTCGTGTCCTAGACACGGGCTTACTTAGGGGCGTGTCAGACCCTGGGTGCGGGGTTGCCAACCCCGTGGCTAGCTTTTTTTTTTTCCCAGAAAAACGGTCTAGACGCGGACTTAGAAAGTCCGAAGGTAGCGCTTTTATAAATTTAATTTTTTTTCCTAAATATTTAATTATATATTATATATTATAATAATATTATTTAAAAAAATTTCAGCATATATATATATATAAACGTGACCCATCTCTTCTTATCTCATCTCAAAACCCAAAAAGGAAAAAGGGTACTGGGCCGAGTTTCCAGGCCTATTCAAGTCCATACCAATCCCAACTTGGAGCGAAAGAAACATCGAAGAATCTATACCTACCATGTGATGTAATCCAACCAATCCGAACCGTAGAACGGAGCTCATAAATTAAAACCTGAATCCACACTGCTCTTTCTCTCTCGCCTCTCGTCTCTCGTCTCTCGTCTCGTGCTAGGGTTTTTGCGGCGCCCCCTCATCTCCCTCCCTAGTCCCTACTGCCTCCTCTCCACTGGTCAGGTAATTCCCGTCCCTACCATTTCAGATTTCTTTCGTTATATACGATCTTTGTGCTTCTAGTGATAGTAATATTTTCTCTCTCGGTTCCATTTCTTTGCTCAGATCTCAGAACGAGCGGGACAAATCCATCGACCTCAATGTCTCTGGTCAGTTTTTTTATGCTCATTCATTTCGCTTTCACAAACTAGCAAGATTTCCTTTTTTGGCTTCAAATTTCGAATGACTTTTTGGTTGAGAACGAAATTAGGATATGAAATCTCTCTTTAATCCTTATCGGTTAGCAGGATTATGTTACTGCAACCGATCTTATTAAAATGAAAATCGGATCCGGGTAACCATAAGTTAGTATTTCATCACTGATTTCTAGTTAGATATATCGATACACTAGCACTTTTCATAACGTATTTTTACGTTGTTGTTAACAAATTTGCTTATTTCTTTTGGTTGTGTAGTTTATTTTGATATAGACCCTTCTCTCTTTTGAAGTTTATGTTTGCAAACGTGGAGTTCTCTTTTTTATTTATGTGGCTTCAGTAGCGAAGCTCCAGCAGAATCTTAGAGGGGGTGACTAGTTTGAATCACGGGGGATAAATTTTTTCTGTCCGATATTTAGAAAATTCAAGCTAATACTTTAATCTTTGATAGTTTAATGCAATAGTTTAAAAAATCAAGCTAATACTTTAATCACTAGGGCATAGGTGCTCCCGAAGTTAGCTTCTTTAGCAATCTCTATGGGTTCAAAATGAAAAAAATATGCTGTAGAATTGCAAAATGTAAAATTGGGTCAAGCAAAAGGTTAAAAGTTAAGGTAAATCTGGGGCCAGCAAAATAAATAGAATTGATGAATTTGGAAAGACTTGAAAAAAAAAACCATGGCTCAGGAACTAAGAGGGGGCCATTCACTTAACTTTTTGGCAATTTTTTTTTTGAGGGAAACCACTTGTATATGAATTTTTAATTTGGGGGGGGGGGGGGATGGCCCAGGTTGGCCCCTTATAAGCTCCCCCTGTGTGGGTTCGTTTGCGTGTATGCTTGATCAGACGCCAACTAAATATTTATACCTGCCATGTAGCTGTAGTATAGAAATTATATTAAAATAACAAATGAATAATGGTTTCTGTTTTTTTGTGATCTATAATTGATCTGGTTCTAATTATCTAATTATCTTTCCAATTTAAAATTCAACTGGAAACCTAAGTCCAGTAGTAGCATAAAAAATAGAACTGAAATTCTTTTGAAATTTAGGTCCTTCATGCTGGTGCTGGCAACAAGAATGCCTACAAAGCTCTTATTGCTGCAGAGTACAGTGGTGTGAAGATCGAACTCGTGAAGGATTTCCAAATGGGGGTTTCCAACAAAACCCCTGAATTTCTCAAAATGAACCCTCTTGGGAAGGTATGCTGTTTTAAACTCAATAATTCTGAAATATCTGAATTTAGTAAAGTCTTGTTTTGTAACAATAGTAGTCATTTTCACATATATTGTTATTAATGTCTTAGATTCCTGTACTGGAAACACCTGATGGTGCCATCTTCGAGAGCAATGCAATTGCTCGTTATGGTATGTTCTGAATGGTTTATTTTATTTTCTCCTTCGCTCTTGAGATCACTATATTGTACATTGAGTTCATCCTTTATGGTATCTTAACATATATTTCTGTTTTCTTCAGTCACTAAATTGAAGGCCGACACCACTCTGTATGGTTCATCCCTTATTGAATATGTAAGAGTTTTGGTTGAAAAAAACTTAGATTTGAGTTTATGATTTTTCGCTTATTTTTAACTCACTTATTTTTTGGGTATTAGGCCCGTATTGAGCAATGGATGGACTTTGCAGCCACTGAAATTGATGCAGGCTTAGGAAGATGGCTCTACCCAAGACTTGGATTTGCTCCATACAATGCCTCTGTGAGTTGATTTGATTTGGTTAGGAACTTAGGATGGACGTTATTTTGGGTTGGTTTGCATTTCGTCATGTTAATACAGACATGGGACCCTGGATTGCATTGTTTCTTTTCTCTGCTTTTGCATTCAGGTCAAGACCAATTGTTCTGTTGTTCACTACCTTTTTTTTTTTTAATTTTATATTCTGTTGTCACAGAATATGTTTATAATGCCAATACTTATCTATTGCCTTGGTCTACATGCCAAGTTTTGTTCCCCAAATGAATTACTAGATATTAAGACATATTGTCCTTGTATATAATCATTTTGAAATTAAGTACAAGTGTCTTTGATGTTGTTGAACCCGCACTTACATTTGACTCATCTTTTTTTTTTTGTGTTTTGTAATTTTTGTGTAGATGGAGGAGGCTGCTATTAACTTCTTCAAGAGATCACTAGATGCCCTTAACACCCATTTGTCCTCCAACACGTACCTTGTGGGCCACAGTGTGACCTTGGCTGATATTGTCCTGACATGCAATCTATACATGGGCTTTGCCCGCATCATGACCAAGTCTTTCACTTCTGCATTCCCACATGTTGAGAGGTAATAATACTTGTTGTATTTTATTTTCAATCCATGTGTGGAAAACAAAATTTTGTGTAACAATACATGGTGTCCTGGTTATTGCAGGTACTTCTGGACAATGGTGAACCAGCCGAACTTCAAGAAGGTGATGGGGGAGGTGAAACAGGCTGATGCTGTCCCGCCTGTCCCATCTCAGAAGAAGGCTGCTCCGGCCAAGGAGCAGTCCAAGCCGAAGGAGGCTAAACCGAAGGAGGTGAAGAAAGAGGCTCCTCCAAAGGCAGCAGAGGCTGAGGAGGAAGATGCGCCTAAGCCAAAGCCGAAGAATCCCCTCGACCTTCTTGCCCCGAGCAAGATGATTTTGGATGAGTGGAAGAGGCTGTACTCCAACACTAAGACCAACTTCCGTGAGGTTGCCATCAAAGGTATGCTGTTCATTATGATTTTGCTGCTTAAAATTTGGTTGTGTACTTGCCTGGTCAGGTTGAAATATGAAATTGATTGTAATACATCATTGGTTGTAATCGACTGTAGGTTTCTGGGACATGTATGACCCAGAGGGGTACTCTCTTTGGTTCTGTGAGTACAAGTACAACGATGAGAACACAGTGTCGTTTGTGACCATGAACAAGGTGGGTGGTTTCCTACAGCGCATGGACCTGGCCCGCAAGTACGCCTTCGGCAAGATGCTTGTCATTGGTGCGAACCCTCCGTACAAGGTCAAGGGACTCTGGCTCTTCCGTGGCCAGGAGATCCCCCAGTTTGTGCTCGACGAGTGCTATGACATGGAGCTCTATGAGTGGACCAAGGTCGACATCTCTGATGAGGTGCAGAAGGAGCGTGTCAATGCCATGATCGAGGACCAGGAGCCCTTCGAGGGTGAGCCCTTGCTCGATGCCAAGTGCTTCAAGTGAGAAAATTTGGTTTCTTTCTGATTCCAGTTTCACTTTTGGAGGATAGGTAACAAATACCTTGGTGATTGGTCCCAAGTGTTTAGTGTTTTTTTTTTGGTTGCAGTTTTGTCAGGTTGAAACAATTGCGGTTTGCTGTTTAGTATTTTTGTACTTGTTTTAAGTTATTGCAAGACAAATATCATTACTTGTTCTAATTTTGTTATCTGTGGTTAGCCTTCTAAATATATAGTAGTGTGGATTATCTTACATTATATAGTTTTGTAGCGATTTTTAAGGTGAATGCTCTTTTTATTTGTTTGTCTAGGTTTGATTCGTCTAATCAAATAAATATATGTGAGAGAAATTGACAGAGACGATTGATGGTTTGATACCATTGACAATTGTTTTTTTTTCTTCCAAAAATTAAAGTAAATTCGAAACATTTTAAAGTTAATTTATATATATCATAGTGGACCATATGCATTGTTTAATAATTAAATTTCATATAAATATTACTTAGCGATGACTAAACAATCTGTACTATTTTACTATTAAACATCAAACAATTTGATATGTTCAAATTGCGTCAAAGTTTGTTATTTTCTATAAATATGTATAAGATGGAGTTTGTTTTTACGGTGTTTGATTTTTAGATTTTTTTACTGACCTTTAAGATTATCTGAAGTAAATAATCATGATCTGTTATTCTGATCCCTTTTTAAGAGTTTAATGATGCACAGATTTTTATTTTTCAAGTGTTTGTTATTATTATTTTTTATGTTAAAAGTGTGTAAAAGTAACACGTATCGGAAAGGAAAGAAATGAAACAACTCTCGTGGATAAAAATGAAGTCGTCAAAAATCTTTCTTCAAAACACGCAAGTAGATGTTATATAATTCATGGTGCTGAAATCGTGCAGGTGTCGGGTCTCCGAGACTGCACATCATGAGTTGCAACATTCTTAATTTTATGGTAAAAAGAAATTAGTATGTAGTTTAATGTAGGCGACAAACATATCCAGCAATGGAATATGGAATATGAGACATGATGTATGTTAGGTGCTAGTTAAGCTCGACACCCGGGATACTGACCCAGTGGAGCTGGAGCTCGATCTCGCCGGTCTCAACATTCTTGAGGCGGAGGATCATATTCTGTGATATGTTGCCATCCTTCCAGGTGATGTTACTCTCATCAGCCAAACAGTTTTGTCGACATGGGTGCAGCGTGCGCACCACTATGCCATTTGGCAGCCCTGCCAGGTCCATCTTTACTGCTTCCACAAACGGTGATACGTCGAATTCTGCGTAGCCCATGCTGTCATCCCGGCTGAACCTGTCCTTGTCATACACTTCCTACATGATTCAGTTCAAATTAAATTATTATGCTCTTATCTTAGTCAGTCTTCTTTTCTTTCATTCTTTTTTTCCCTTTCTTTCTGTTGTGATAACTGATAATTCTGATAGTTAGGAGATGAGGCGTGTGTCTGTACCAGCCTAACTGGTAAAGAGGGATCAATAAGGGAGAGAGTCAAGTCTTCCTGCCACACCGGATTTACATTCTTCCACTTTACACTAGTCTTCAATTTCTGCAATCAAAATCTCGCTCTTATATAGCTTTACTATACAAAATTATAAACTCCTATCATATTGATTAATGAAATTAGAAACGTTGTTTTGCTTTAATTAAATCTCAGAAAATATTTCAAAAATTGCAAATCCTATAGCAAGCTACTGTCTGTTACCAGTAAGAGTTGGGTAATTGAGACAGAAAAACAGGACTACAAAATAGCAAATATTTGGTATGTTTATACAATAGTGATTGTTTTCATATTCAATTTTCATTTTCCCTTCGACTTCTAATATCTGAGTATCTGATAATTTAGGATAAATGCCGCTACAATTGAATGTGAACCTAACCTCGTCTGGATGCTACAATTCACATTTATAACAAACAATACAATTCTGACAATAATGAGAGCAAAGTTTTGGCTTCGAACTTTCCTTTTTCTCTTAAGGAGTATGAAAAATTCTCAACATAGTTACCTGTTTACCCATACGGAGAACGACATAGGGATCACTGCTTGTAGTATCACGACATGCCAAGTTGATACCACGTACCACGCGAACCTTGAGCAATCCCATCAGATTCTCCATTGTATGTTCTCTTCTATTTATCTCCTATTTCTTTTAAATTTCTGAAATAGGGTTGGCAAGGGAAGAGAAAAATTAAATATAAAAGGAAAGGAAATTGGAAAAAGAGAGAAAGGAGAGCCAAAGATGGTACAACCAACTCGGCAATGGCTGCCTCTATCTATCTACCTCCCTTCTTCTCCTTTTGATTTGTTTTTGTTGGCATGGGGCCAACCATGCAGTGTTATAGGGGACGGTTCGACCGACTCTCCATGCTAAATTCAGCTCTGCCTAAAAATAGGCCTTGCAGCCAGGAAAAATGCGAACCCATAATTTATCTCAGTAGATAACACTTAATTTCGAAGGCATTTTAGAGTGGCATAAAATCAAACACAGTCACACAACGTATTATGGAGCTGGTTTTGCTCATAGAACTAACTAAATGCGTTTTATTGCTTACCAGTCCTTGGTAGCAACGAATGAATACCATTTATTGAGAAAGATATGTAGTTGCGTTAATGCTTCTTTTCTTATGTTTCTAAAATAGAAGTATTTCTGATATTGCCGATAAGATGGCAGGCGCATTACTAGAAGAAAATATAGAGCTAGTTCTATAACCAAAAGACAGGGCCATTTTGGATCATTTTTGGAATTAGCTCTACTAGAAGTTTGAAATGTAGTTGTAGAGGATCAACACAGAGCACTACTATTTTCGGCTGGAAACACCAAGTTAGATATATAACTGATTCAAAGATTACTGGTACCTCAGAAACATATATATTTTTTAAGCAAAACTCCTCCTGTTCTGAAATGCTAGCTTACTTTATTTATGCTCCATGTACCATCAACAAAATGGTCAGTCATTTGCACAGTTGGTACCATTTTGAATACAAACTTATCATTGTATCTCGCATTAAATATGTGTCTGCACGGTGAAACACATACATTTTAGCTTAAGAGTATATTAATTTGGGAAAAAAAAGTAGAAAATATATACTGTTTTTTTATTATCAGTCATTCTGATTTTCAGATTAAGAAAGAGAAACACAAACACAACGCAGTTAAGTATTTAATCTAAACTTAAAATACATACAAAATGAAAATATCAAGTTATGGTTAAACAGAGCGCGGGGGGTTGACCAGGCATAATGTGGGTGTGCTAACTAACCCAGGAATCATGCACACAGCAAGCGTTGAATTCTTTATACAAATCATGCAGCTTACCCCTTCCATGCACCCACACACGACCCTCCGACCCTCAAACCCTATATATACGCACACACTAACAGCATTTTAAATATATATACACATCTATCCATACATCATCAAATATAAGCTATATATCAAACTGTGATTTCATTATTAGAAAATTTAAAAAGGAAGGTACACCATATCAGTTAGGGATAAATATAGTTCCATGGGGAGGATACCGTGTTGTGAGAAAGAGAGTGTGAAGAGGGGGCAATGGACTCCAGAGGAAGATAACAAGCTCGCATCTTATATTGCCCAACATGGTACCAGAAATTGGCGTCTCATACCCAAAAATGCTGGTAATTTTATTTTAGCCCACACAATTTTATAATAATTACTTCCCCATCTTTTCTTCATTTTCATAATTCTTTTTCTTATATTTTTGCAAAATGCCTGTGAATAGAGTTGTTTCGAAAATTGAAATGGACATGTATTGTGTGCATTATGGCAGGTCTGCAGAGATGCGGGAAGAGTTGCCGGCTACGGTGGACCAACTACCTCCGTCCCGACCTCAAACATGGCGAGTTCTCTGAGAACGAAGAGCAGATCATTGTCAAACTCCATTCAGTTGTCGGAAACAGGTACCACATTATTTTTCCTCCATTTCTATTTTTTTTGATAATTTTAGGAATGTTTTACTCTTCCATACATGCATTCTCAAAATTGACTGCTTTTTCGTATGTTTACTGTAGGTGGTCCTTGATAGCAGCACAGCTGCCGGGGCGAACTGACAATGATGTGAAGAACCACTGGAACACAAAGCTGAAGAAAAAACTGTCGGGGATGGGCATTGATCCGGTGACCCACAAACCCTTTTCCCACCTCATGGCAGAGATTGCGACCACCTTGGCCCCTCCGCAGGTGGCCCACTTGGCTGAAGCGGCCCTTGGCTGCTTCAAAGATGAGATGCTTCATCTCCTCACGAAAAAGCGTGTCGAGTTCTCTCCCCCACCAGGCTCATCGGCCCAACACATGATCATGGATCCAGCTGTTCAGAATTTCCCATCCGATGATAAAGATGGGACGATCCAACGTATAAAGATGGGGTTGTCACGGGCTATAATGCAAGATCCAAACAACAACTCTGATAAAGCTAATTGGGATGTCATGATGGGTTCCGGGTTAGGTGATCAACAGATTGATGGGTTTGCCGGTACATGTGGCCGAACATACCAGGCACAGGCAGTTGTTGATGAGTTCCGGTGTGACATGCAAGATTACGGGAATGAAGGAGAAGGCTCTGGATGGAGTCCCAGAATGTGTACAGCCGGCAGCATGTGTAACATGGTGCGGGGCGAGCAATTGATGGGTCAGATTCATGAAAAAGGAGAAGAAGATGCAGGGGAAGAGGAGGAGGAAATTGCAAAGGATGGGAGAAAAGGCGAGGAGATGTTGTTCGGACCAGAGTGCATGCTGTGGGATTTGCCTGATGATCTCACTAGGATCCCGATTGTTTGAGAACTCAAAAATTAAGGAATTGAAAGTTGAAACAAAATAAAGTAATATCGCCTAAATTGTGTAAGCATTAATTGTAGAAAATCGTTGTTTAGATTATCATTAGGTTTGTCCAGAAAGACTCCCCTCTCTCAGTCTAGGGCTCTAGGCTCCCATGTGACATCCAGACAGTTGAGCTTCAGACACCACAACAACATATTCACCTCCTCGGTAAATAATAGTACGTATCATATATCGTGGGGCCCTTGCCCTTGCCCTTGGCCTCCGCCATTGTTTTGTTTCAGAAATTGAATTCCAAATATCGGTATTTGTAAGAAGAGTCGAGTAAGAAAACATTTTAGATTGAAAGTTGCAAAGTGGGAAACAATGAAGAGTAAGAAAGAGGCCCAATGAAAGACAGAAATAGAGAGGGGAGAATAGGACACGCAGCCCAGTAAGAGGCCCAATGAATAGGCAGGCTCTCCGCATCCCAGCCCATAATCATATGCTCGTTCCTAATCCTACTAGACCACTATAGAGAGAGAGAGAGGATTATCTGGTCACTTGGTCAGTGGAGGAAGAGAAGAGAAGAGAAGAGAAGAGAAGAGAAGAGATGTGCGGTCAATATGGGGAGGAGTGAACAATTCAATATATTATTATTAATCATTTCATTTTTTTCCATTTCATATCAAATGGGGCCAGCCAAGGCTAATTAATTAATTAATTAATTAATTAATTAATCACTTTGTCCTTTGCAAGGCTCCCCGCAATTCCTGCGCTCCAATTGATTAACTCTTCTTCCCTGCACTCCGCCTATTATTATTCTATTCAACACTTATCAGTACCATACTACTTCTAACTGTCCTCTTTACTTCTCTCCTAATTAAAAATAATTATGCATGGCCCATTAGTTACTCGGTCTATCAAGATTCTGGCTCCTAATTTATTATAATTCTTCAATTATTTTGCATACTCCTATCTTATTTTAACTCAATTCGTACTGCTATCTTTATATATATATATATAGATGTGCTAATTTGTTTTATAAAACACAAAATATTTCGTACTTCACGTTTATATCTCATGTTTAAAAATTCAAATGAACAATTCAAACCGTTAAATATGACCTTCGTATCAAAATCTCCTTGGTGATCAAAATTTATATTTTTTAAATTTTTTTTTATTATTTTTTTGAAGGGCTACAAAATTCATTAATCTGACGTCTTCTGAATCATTCAATATCAACGATTTTGGCTATCATGTGATAACATTTGTCTTCGATACGTGGATATATAAATGGCACAAGCCTAGATGAAAATTGTCATTTCAAGGTTTATGTATTATACAATTATATAGTAATTATATGTTATTATACATCCATAATTAAGTGATCGCTAAAATATATTTAATATGGATATAAAATATTTTAGTAATGAATTTTTAAACATGTAGAAATAAATTATGATAATTATTGATTTATGATGGACTAAATAAAAAATTGTCATTCCTATTAAAAGGCTCCTGTCCTCAAGGGACATATTCTGAATAGACTCTCTCTTCTAAAGAAAATACAAAAGAAAACAAAAAAGAGAAGAAAGGAAATTGAGAGAGATCATTGCTCAATCTTGTCATCGGATTTTACAACGATGTTGTCGCGTAAAGGATTAAAAGAACCGATGATAAGAAACTTATTCTCTCGTAAGATCTCATAACCGCTGTGGTATATGTAGCATTGAGAGAAGATGAGAAGGATTCAAGAGGAGACTACTTGCAAGGCAACTCGATCATGTTTAAGTTCAAATAAAAATAATTATGAAATAAGATAACGTTTCCGCTCAAAATTTTGATTCTCTAAAATAGTCTTAGAGATTGGATTAAATTCATCATTGTGATACTATCAATTGTAAGTCTTTACATATCAACAACGATTTTATGCAAGATAATAAATACTGATTATATTCATTAACATAACGGTAGATTTTGACAAAATATTATGTAATAAGTATAACTCTTTCTCAATCTAGTGTACAGTGCTCATGTAGTTAATATAAAGCAGACATCATCACTAAAAAATGGATTCAAACCATTATTTAATAAAGATAATTATCTAAAGAATGATGTAAATTGATAATTCTAAGAAATCGATCGATTAAAAAGTTTTTAAAAACTTCCGAGAACAAGAAGAGGAAAAAAAATGATGAAACCTTGAGAATGTGTAGATTGAAGCCACTGGAAATGATAGAATGTGGTGCATATACCTATTTATAGACCAGGTGCACTGAAGATGTTCTTCTCTTTTCTCATCAAAATTAAGAGAGAGAGAGAGAGAGAGAGAGAGAGAGAGTCGCTGTGAATCTGATTGCTTTTCTTTTCTTTGTTTATGGCCAACGAGGCACCGCCCCCGGCCACGGCACGTGCGCACGTGACCTCCCAATTCCAAATAGTAATCTCCTGTGGTATCCCCAAGTGTTGCCATCAGGCTCCCCTTTTGCTGCTCCAAGGGCTCCACAACCCATGAATAACAAGTGATACCGCTGAAATTATTTTTCTTTCTTTAGAGTTTTAAAATTAGATGTAATTATTTGTTTTGTTTTCTGTGATATGGAGAGATGGTGTTGATGTGGGGTCAGAAATAAGGGCAGTAGAAGTAGAAAGAAGCACATTTGACTAGAGAGAGTAAGTCTCTAGTGAAATGTGCAGCTGTAGGCTGTAGCTGTTATTTTGAAACTAGTGTGAGCTGAGCGTGCTGACAAAGCTGTCAAATTGCTAATAATATGTTCTCAATTGGAGCTGGAGCTGAGAACTTGAGATGGTTGTAATTGGTGCTATGCAAATATGCAATGTATCCTGGTCCTGGAAAATTGGAATATATTTATATATTATATATAGAGGTGGGGAATTAATTGAATTTGAATAAGAACCAACTCAATTTGGATTCGCTGCGAGCACGAGCAGTCGAGAGAGGAGACTCAGGCAGGCTGCTCTGCTCCATAGCTTCTATGGCCCCATCCCAAATTACAATCCCCATCATCATTTACATTTATTTACATAGAATCATTAAATTAACACTTCCAATTTCCAAAGGGGTAAAAGCTGTCGCCTCCTTCCTTTTTCCCTTTTTTTACCTTTTTGCTCGCCGTTGCTCTCTCTTCCTCTCCTCTGCTCTCCCCTCCCCTCCCCTCCCCTCCCCTCACCTCTCCCGAGCACACAAGGACAGCTATCTGGTAATTAATTAAATTCATTAAGTGATTAATCAGAATCAGACAAGAGCATGACGGGTTCGGCAGGACGAGGGGGTGGCGGAGGGGAGGATGGAGGGAGAAGCAAAGAGGCGGTGGGGATGATGGCACTGCACGAGGCGCTGCGCAACGTCTGCCTCACCTCCGACTGGACCTACTCTGTTTTCTGGACCATCCGCCCCCGCCCGTCAGTGCTACCTAGCTACTTTCTTTCTATTTCTATATTCATTCATTAATTGCATGCTTTAATCCATATATGTATATATCAATTTACTGACAGGAGGTGCCGAGGCAGCAGCGGATGCAAGGTCGGTGATGACAATGGAAGCTTGTACGCGCTTCTCCCTCTCTCCCTCATTTCCCTTCTTCTTATCATCTACTAATTACCTTCTAAATCTAATTAACACGCGCGCACCTTCTCCTTAATTGCTAATGCTACCCGTTCATTATTAATTTGTGATCATGGACCACCACTCATGATTCATTCATTCATATATGCTCATGCATGCCTGATATACTATCATATATATTGTTATATACATCCGCTAGCTATTTAATTTGTTCTTACTATGCTACCTCAACATATATACCTGAATTAGCATCAAATTAAACAATTCATAACTAGGGCCTACTATGCAAATCATGCTAAAGATTGGCTTTTGTTTCTAGTGGTTTCAATTAATTAATTAATCAATATGTGTACATGTATAAAATTTCAATCGAATTTAATTGAAATTGAAAATGCCCATGCATGCAATGCAGGATGCTGATGTGGGAGGACGGGTACTGCCGAGCACGCACGCCGGAGTACATGGAGGATATCGACGGAGAGGATCCAGTGCGCAGGGCCTTCAGCAAGATGTCTATCCAGCTTTATAACTACGGAGAAGGGTGGGTACTGGGTAGGTCTTGCAGTACATACACGCATGCATACAAAGATATATAAATAACAAATATGATATTATTTAACCTTATATAATCTTACATATGTAAGTTGTATAATTAATTAAAGCATTTAATTGTAGTATTAATTGTATGCCACAACTAGATAGCTTAACACTAGTCTTATAATTAATCATGGCAGTGAACTAATAATTAAGTGACATAATTAATGTTCATGTTATTAATTTAATTTAATTGTATATATTCTTGTACTTTAGTGGTTCTCTAGCTAAGTCAGACTTTTACTGCAAAGAGTCATTATTTTATGCATGCATGCACTATGCTAAGGGACCAAAATACATGATATCATTATCAAACAACAAAGATATGTAGTTTTGACAAGCTTGTTTCTTAATTTCTTGTTTCTGCCTAAACCCTAGTGAAAAGGAGGGCTGTCCCTATCTAGCTAACTCTAGGGTTTTGTTGCGCAGTGGGTTTGCTTTTTACATGGTTGTTTTGTTTTTCTTCTCTTTTGGTGAGTGCACTACTTTACATGGGCGGTAAGGAGAGCAAAGAGGTAAAGGATAAAGAAGAAGAAAATGATTAGAGATGAAACAAGATTAGTTATTAATTTTTAATAAGCACATTGATTTTGTGGAATAAGCATCATTCTGATTCAGTGATTTGGAACGATAAGAATAAGTGTTGTGCTTTTTTCCTTTTGATTTTTTTTTGTTCTTTCTTGATCTTTTATCAGCAATTAAGGAAATCAAAAGATATCAAACGAAAAGAGCCATTCCATCTGTTGGTGTTGTTGCCTTTTATTTACACCAAAGAAGGTCGCATTGTAACTTTAAGACAAACCGTAGGATCCAACAAGCCAGTCTTGTTAATTAGTACCAAATAGTACAGGAACAAAACATACTTGTTAAATACTATGATGAATCAGTCATCGGATCATGCATGCATCTTTGTCTGTGTGGTGAACAATGAAATGGGTGTGATTGATTGAGATGCAATGAAATGAAATATTAAGAAATGCTGAAATGATGGTTGTGGTGTGTGCGCAGATTGATGGGGAAGGTGGCATCGGATAAGTGTCACAAGTGGGTGTTCAAGGAACCATCTGACTGTGAACCCAACATCTCCAACTACTGGCAGAGTTCCTTTGATGCTGTAACAATTTATTCATTCATTTATTTTTTATTAATCAGCACTTTATTATCATTGTTATATACCTTTCGCTCTGGATCTCTCCTCCTCTTTCATTTCCCCCCTCTCCAACGCGCTCCTCTCTGGTTCCCACTGCTCACAGTCACAAATAGTAGTAGTGGCAGCCTTAGGGCACTGCAATTGCATTTGCATACATCAGCATCAGCATGTAATGTACTTTTTGATTATTTGAGGTTCTGGTCTCTCTCATTCTCTGTAAAGCAGTAGATGCAGAATGTGATGCTCTGCCACTCTCTCTCTTACATCCCATCTCCCACTTTTATCTCTTTCTCACAGCATCCAAAAAGAATTTTGTCGTCTTCCTCTTTCCTTTTCATTCTATCCCCCCTCCTGTCTCTTTCCATTATGCATTGCACCCCACCAGAGGAGAGGGAGAGAGACCGCTTGCCCTATGCCTTTATGTGCTTCCCAGTCCCAGGCAGTTTGGTTGTTTCCTTGCATCGGCCTGGGCCCATGAGGCCCATTTTTCTAAGCTCTATTAATCTTAACTGTTGTTCTGCCATTGTGGGCCAGGCCAGGCCAGGTTTTATGTGAACTATATCTCTGAGTTGGCTTATGGTCTAGTAATTACTCAATGAAGTCGCTCAATTTTGGGTCCGACTGATGTTTTGGAAGACCAACTACAAAGACATGCAATCAGCCTGATTTGTTATTTTCCTTAAAACCTAATTATATTGTGATTATTGTACAGCTTCCTCCAGAGTGGACTGACCAATTTGCTTCAGGAATTCAGGTATACGAACAATTGCTTTTCCTCTCATATTTATTCTGTTACAACTCGTGCTTTGAAGTTTTTCCCCTTGAGACTTTACTGAGGTTTTTGTATCTATTTACTGAATCAGACTATAGCTGTGATTCAAGCAGGGCATGGGCTCCTACAGTTGGGCTCTTGCAAAATAGTAAGTGATAATATTTTATTATCATTGATCTTAAAAAATCATGCCATAAATTATGCAAATTTCGAGTATTTTATGCTATTAACTAACTAACTAACTAACTAACTAATCTCAATTTATCTTGAATAGATACCAGAGGATTTACATTTCGTGCTTCGCATGCGACACATGTTTGAATCGCTCGGCTACCAATCAGGCTTCTTCCTCTCTCAGCTCTTTTCTTCCAACCGTAGCTGCTCTCCCGCCCCTTTTGCTGGCATTGCTCTGAAGCAACCATCGGTTGCCCAACAACCACCACCTCAGCCCCTTTTCCACCAATGGAGCAACCAACATCCGCACCAAATGCCAGCAATGCCCCCGATGCCCCTCCAGCACATGAATGAGATGATAGCCGAGCACGAGCCGGCTGACCTGAAATGGCCAAATGGACTCTCCATTTTCTCTGCTTTGACTGGTCGGCCTGATGATGCAAAATTGCTGTTGAGTGGTGGGGAGCACTCTCATAATGGTGGGCCCCCAGGAACAGGTGGCAGTGGGGGGAATAATCCTGAAGAGTACCTCAGCTTGGAGAGTAATTCTGGTAAAATGAGGAAGATGGAGGGGGGGAATGGTAAATTTAAGAGGAGCTTGACATTGCCGGCACGCATGAGCATGTCAAATTCGTCAGGTTCTTCACCGGGTAATGGTGTGATGGAATATAGAGGTGGCCAAGGTGGCCAAGGTGGCGTCTACTCTGATTTAATGGAGAACTACTTGGAGTAGAGTCGTTGCCGACCTTTGTATCACGTTGTTGTTGTTGTTGTTGTTGTTTTTTCTCCGTGAACATTTTCTTGTGGTTAGTTTTGAGTTAATGCAGTTAATGTATGTGAACTTTGAAACTAATAGATTTAGTTAGTAATAGTGTATTGTTCTGATGATGCAAAATTTATTTATTTAGTTATATATATATGATGCATTTTTTATTAGAGGGATGATAAAATGAGAGATCCACTTTATTGTATTGTTCTACCCTTTACAATACTACGTGATGACCATTGATCCATTACAAATTTAAAATATGCATTTGAAAAACAGTTGCCCATTTATTCAAAATTGGGGTCAACTACTACTTTTTTGTTAGATATGCGATGTGCATGCCGTATTTACAAAATTGTCCTGATATCCATATTTCAATAATTCCATTTAGTTGAGTCCTTAATCTTTTTCATGAAATGCGGAAAAGTATTAATTGTTCATATCTCACTTTTGTCATGAAATGCAGAAATCATTTCAGGTTGAAATATAAAGGTGTACCGCTGTTCATTTTCAGTACATATCTGTCACCGCCTTCAACCGATAAATAAATAAATAAAACATAAAAGAATAATAGTAGCATTAATAAATTCTTGTCACCGCCTTCAACCGATAAAGATTACATGTAGAACACGCACTGAACATGCTCTCCATTATAGAGGAAAGGTCAACTTTAGTTTTTCTAATCTCATATATATATATATATATAAATATCTGATCTCCTTAAACTTAATTTCTCATCTACAAATTAATTAACTCTCAAAGGCATGGTCGTCACAATGCAATCTCCCTTGGAAGAAGAAGCTCCTCTCTCTAAATTACACTGTAATAATGTCACAAGAGAGGAAGAAGATAACATCATCATAGCTAAGCCTAATGACATAAAAAACGAACAGCGGAAAGAGGAAGAGACAGAAGAATTAGCTAAAATGGAAGAGCAAGAAGAACAGAAGGGGGAGGATGGGAAAGATATAGATCGCGCCAAGAGCCCGAACTCGAGTGCGTACTACAACACTAGCACCAGCACACTGGCGCTCTCTTCTTTTGACAGTGAAAATGAGAAGCGGATTCCCGTCGATCCTGTCTCACTTACTGAGGTACACATATATGCATATTTGTTAAATGATGAGATCTTTGAATCAATAATTAAATATTTCCCATGCATGAATATATATCAAGTAAAATGTTGTACTGCACTAATTAAAATGCATTTTGCATACAAATTAGGAAGCTAGTTGCATATATATATATATATTGAAACCTTTTTCTCAAATATATATATATATATATATATATATATATATATATATTGAAACCAAAATTGGGTTAAGCTAGCTAGCCTCCTTTCTAAGATCATTAATCTAGCAAGATCTAATTGTGCCCCATGTGCAGATCGGTATGTTCGAAGAAGACGGTCCTTTGTCAATGCCGGATGTATTTACTGAAGTAACCGTTCAATCACCGATCCTCCCAGCTGTCCGTACTCCGCGGTTCGTCAGTGCAAGCCTACCATGCTCTGCCAGTTCATCACCTCACTATGCTTTCTCAAGCAACCAAAGGTGGGATGAGCCGAATCTTCATCCCAGTTTTGTGCAATCGCCTCGCACCCTAGCCCGTCAGCACTCTTTTGCGCTTACCCGTTTTGCATCGACCCGTAGCATGTCATTTGCGGAGGGACGAACCTTTGCACACAATGATACTTTTCAGGTCCTTGGAGTTATGCAGCAAAATACCTCTGACATATCGCCTGGCTCTAGCTCTAGTACCTCTTTGGAATCCCCGAAGAGTAAGCCAAAAACAAAGAACACCAAAGAAGACGACTTCAAGTGCGGTGTGCTTTGCATGCACCTGCCGAGCTTCTCCAAGAAAAAGCAGATGCAGTTACGGCAGCAGACTGTACAGGCAAATGGTGGTGTATCAAGGCTTGCATCCCTTGAAAAGTTTGACTGTGGCTCATGGTCCCCGCGTAACATTAATGGCAATGCATGCGACCCCGACACACCAGTAGAGATGGAAAGATCTAGCACCCGTGACACAGAGTCGCCGATCCATACTGCATTTTTGTTTGATGGAGGGGAGAGGAGGGGCATTTTGAAAAAGAGCTCCTCACGGTTTGGTTCATCCAAGTCGCTGGGATTGTCGAACCGGCATGTCAGATTCTCTATGGCAAACTCTCCTGTAGCCTCATGTCCTTCGTCGCCTTCGGTGTCTTCATCGTGCATGTCGCCAAGGCTGAGGAGGGCCAGAGAGGAGTTCAACGCATTTTTGGAGGCTGCACAGAGCGCTTAATTCATTGATAATTGAGTAGGAACCTAAACATATATAATTATATATATTCATGAGACATGCTGCTCATTGATTAGCTCAAGGGGTATTGGCGAGTATGTTATCTTGGCTAGCTTATTCGTCTCCTCTCAGAGAGGAGTTCAACGCATTTTTCTCTTTTATCTCCTGTTTGATTGATTCTTGGGTTTTTAATGTTTCTTTGCCACTCATTTTTGAGGGTTTTTGTGGGCCATGTATGAAGCCTACGCCAAAATTTCGGCTTAGATCGATGCAAATTAAGATGGAAAGCTCTTTATTATTACTTCAAAATTCTATAGGGCTGTTTGGGAATTTTATTACTTCCAAGTTCAAAATGGAATGAAAAGATCATTACAAGCTTGAAAAATTTGGAGGGACTGAGAGAAAAATTAATGAGGTAATTGATTTATACATTTAATTTAATATTCTTCTATAAAGTAATATATTTATTTGTTACATTATTAAATTATAAATTATTCATAATCACCCTTTATTTATGCACTTAACCTTAATGACTAAGAGTTGTATGGGTAAGTTAAAAACTAATAGGTAAGAATAAAATATGAATAAGACTAATATTCCCGTCCGATTCGTACCATAATCATTGCCAACATTGTAAACGCATGGATAGAAATTTCATTTAGTTATATCCTGGATTTTATTGAAGTTAGGCCTCGGTTGATAACGGCTGGTGATCTTGACTTATTATTAAATTAAATGAATATGAGATTGGTTGGAGATGAAACGCATGAGTTGTGCAGTGGTTAAGTGGTTGGATTATTTTTAAAAAGATGAGGATTCAAGTCTCTATAAAACGCATGGGTTGAGGGGAATTATGCTAATGGAGGTAAGAATTGAACTGGAGGCCACGATTTTTGTACGGAGAGCTAAAACAGAGGCGATTTTCATAACGATTTTCCACTTCAATCTCTCAACTGAACTTGACCATTTGCTCCGGTGATCCCTTCTCTTAGTCACCTCTTTTCTGCCCTTCACCTCCCCTTCCTCCCTTCCCCTTCCCCCCAACATATTCACAACCTCAGAACAAATTCTTAATCGATGTCATTTAGCAATGTCAGCTTTATCCGTGGAGGTAAGATCAAACTAATCTGTTTATAAGTGTATTTTTTAGTCAATAAAATTGAACTGATCTGTTTGTAAGTTTATCTTCTGAGTAATAAAATTGAACCGACTTGTTTGTAAATTTATCTTCTTAACAGTAAATTGAATTGATCTGTTTATAAGTTCATTCACTAATACAATCGCCTCAATGTTGAATTAATTTAGCGCTTCATGTTTAACTTTATGTGTGGAGTAATTCTAAGTTTATGAATTCGCTCAGTGTTTAAAATTCATAATCTAGAAAATCAGTAAGATGTGCATATGGGTTATATCCACTAATTTTTTGATTCACCAATCTCAAGATCAACTGACTTAGCGCATCAAGTTAGATTTTGTGTGATTAGTCATTAACTAGAAAGATTGAACAGATCTGTTTGTAATTCATCTTTTAGATCAATAAAAATTGAGCTGATCTGTTTGTAAGCTCATTTTCTATCTCTCCATGGAGATTAATCTGATCTGTTTGTAAGATCATTTTCTGGAGTAGTAAAGAATAAACTGATCTATTTATAAGTTCATCTCTCACTATTCTACATAAAATGAACTGATCTGTTTGTAAGTTCATCTCTCACTATTCTACATAAAATGAACTGATCTGTTTGTAATTTTATCTTTCACTATTTTACCTGAATTGAACTGATCTTCTTATAAGTCCATCTTTCATTATTTTACCTGAATTGAACTGATCTGTTTATAAGTTCATCTTTCATTATTTTATCTGAATTGAACTGATATGTTTGTAAGTTCATCTTTCGCTATATCCCAGAAATTGAACTGATCTGCTTGTAAGTTTATTTTTCACTATTTCTTAAAAATTGAACTGATCTGTTTGTAAGTTCGTCTCTCAACCATTTCATAGAAATTAAACTGATCTATTTGTAAGTTCAATTTTCATTATATTGCAAAGATTAAGCTGATCTGTTTGTAAGTCCATACCTCACTATCCTATTTAGGTTGAACTGATCTGATTGTAAGTTCAGCGTAGTGCCCAATGACCCTGAACACTTGAATGCTTAACCACTTGACCGTCGTTTATCTAAAGTATTTGCTTTCCCCTTTTAGGATCCAGATGTGTCTTGAGGTTAAAAACTCAGAGTAATTAACAGTGGAGATTTACATCCATTGAAATCTATAAGAACTCATAATCTCTAAAACTCATAAATGTGTATTCCATAATCATAATATATCTCAGATGCACACTTAGAGAGATCTCTGTATTCTTCTTTCGCAGCCTATCACCTCCGAGTGATGAGGCGCGCGAAAAAGGGTCGCACATTATTGAATAATGTAATTAAATTATTTAACAAAATACAATAAAAATAATAACAAGTAAAAGATAGTTTTATAATCAAAATTCAAAAAGAATAAAAAGGATCAATGATAAATATTCAACGTAATTAATTGATTAAATTAATGAATTCCCGAATAATCTAATAAAAAATATATAAAAGTGTCTAACATTACAAAATACCATAAAATGAACATAACCGTGTTAAATAAAATTTTCGATACTCCTAAAATACAATAGAAATGCTGCCGAAATTTTCAAGAAAAAGATGATAAAATCCGAACGGACGTTAACTCAAAATGTCATTATAATTAATTATCAATTATGAACCAAATCACGTAAAAAATAATAAAAACATAATTTAAATCAATAATATGTGATATAGTCGACTCGGATCCACTCGCGAAGTTCGAGGCTGATCCCGACCCCACGTACGCAGACGCCAATCTCAATGTGGGCGTACTACCTACGGAGTATAGCAACTCTACGATCTTCATCAACACTCACAGGTACGAGTTCTTAAAATTTGATTTTTTTTCTTCAGAATTAGGAGCCCAAACCGAAATGAACTATTTAAAAAAAAAAAAGAACTGAATTACAGTTTTTCTCTGACCAAACACTATTTAGAGACCAAACTTGATATTCCATTTGCATCCGATAACTAACTAGTATATTTGAGATCTACCCGCATTTATATGTCATTTTATGTCATTTTACTTATAGATAGGACATGAGTAGGACTCGAAAATAGTCTCGAGAAGATTAGATTAGAATTAAATAACAAAGTTATAGATTATAAATATTAGGTTAAATACTATTACTATCACTCATTAATAATTAGGTTAGGTAGTTGATCATACATTAAATGCATGAGAATGCTGAGAGGCGAGCCGGATAATTTCAGTCCGAAGTTGTCTTATATAACTAGACCGGTGTTGTTACGTACGGTGACCCATAGGCCTGTACGACCTATTGGTCTGTATATACACTATGCACCTCTATCTGTCGGTTATTCACCAACCTCATCATTTGACGGGTTCGGCAGTGCTAGAGTGTTTTATTTTTTATCAATATTATTTATTATTATAAAGTATATAATTTGATTTCAAATTTAATTGAGCGATTAGGATTGAAATGACTTTCAATGTTTAGTGTGGACGACCATATTCAAGTCTGGATTCTACTCCATTTTATTATATTATTTTATTTAGTCAGCTTATTTGAGATCTTGGTACGTCCGAAGGGCTTTCTCCTTTATCCCCTAGTTGGTACAGAGAATGTCAGAAACTCTCCTGTAGCTCCTGATTGGTACAGAGAGGCTCCCATTTATTATTATATTTATTTTGTCATTTCACGGGTAGTAATCTCATTTTGGCGATATGGCAACTGAAGTCATACTATAATCCATTTGCTTTTATTTTATAAGATGAATTATCAGATTTAGCAAACTAGAAGATGTGTTTTTGCACGCTCACTCTCTTAGGGCGTTATCGTCTCAGGAGCCCGAATTATCCGTTTATGCGGTATTAGTGCCGCTTAAACATAAAATCCTAAATTTGTAAGTTGGATCACTAATGACTGTCACTTAGACAAGATCCAAGTTCGTAAGTTGGGACACTGGTGGCGCCCGTTTGGGATAGATCTGATTATTTGCAAATTGGACATTTATTTCGGGTGATTGGTTCTCGTATCTTATATTTTATATTATATTATTATTTCACAGATTTTTTATTTTGGGTTTTCTTATCATTTCATATCATAGCATTTGGACATTTTTCACAAAATGTGCATACAGATATTATTATATTCATACATATTTCTTATATTGCATTAAAACACCAATATCGGTATTTAGATCTAGTCTAGGAAAAAAGATCAAATCTTAAAACTGGATCTAAATCCGTACCGAGTAATTTTTAAATTACTCATATTTTCACGGTGATTGTGGGATCTAGATTTATAGGTGCAGGATTCATTTTGATGAGAGTGCCAGGTGCAGTCATGCGTGATGACAGAGGTGCTTCGCCACATCAGCATGTCGTAAATCCTCTTACTCCCCTTCCCCTCTCCCATAGTTCCACCTAACCTAACCTCTCATCAAAATCCTCTTTCTCTGGCGATATGTCGCAAATCTCCTCTGATTGTCAAATCCTGCACCACCGAGAGCCTCACTGGTTGTCGGTTCACCCTTGACTTCAGGTATGCTCTCGATCGGATGATGACCTACCGCACTACTCTCACCCTATTGCTTGTCTATCCTATTGACACACCCACACAACTATGGTTACTTCCCCACTATAAAAAGCATCTTGGCCCCCATTCTCTCTCTTTTGTTGTTTGATTTCTCTAATGTGCTAAGATTTGCCTCTTTCAAATACTGATAAGAACTAATACACTACTCATTGTGGCCGCAAGAGAAAGGAAGAGGCCTGAGCTTTTGTGGAAGGGGAAGCCGGCCCTTGCTTTCTGAGTTCGCTGCCCTTGGATTTTCTATAATGGTAATCCCTAATGCACTTTCCTCTTATAAGATACTTGTTTTATTATGTGCATGTGCTGTGAATAAGTATTGTTGGCTTGTTTGCTTGATTTCTGTGGCTCTGTCACTTTCTGTTTTCTGCTTAACTCCGAGGTGCCTAGTCTGTTATCACAATGAATTGGGGGTTATTTGATTATTTAAAATGCTTGTGAGATTTAGCTTGTCTGTTGATGTCTGCTCCATTAGTGTGCTGCCTCTATACCCCTCATAGCTCTCGAGTGTGGTCTTGGTACACTGGTATCAATAGGTACTAGTGAAGCGGGGTACTACAGAGACCTCTCTCTGTGATTGTTGGTAAATGCTGACCTTTATGCTTGTTTGGCTTTGTGCCCTAATCTGATTTGATGGCTCTCGTAGGAAATTCTGAACTGTTAATCTAATTGATTGAGACTGTTTTGCTGGTTTAATTGATTGTGCTATGATTTGGTAGAGTTGATTCATTTAGCCAAATTAAAGGGTTGTGGCTTATTTTGCTAAGATTCTGATTGGGACGAGTATTTCTAAATGAGGTGACTTTTTGCTGGTATTGTTCCTGTTATTGGTTCTATTGCCGATACTACACTTGGTCCATGCTTAATTTCCCCTCTTATATGTGTCTGTGCCGGCTTGTTTGAGATTTTCTATCGATTCTGGTTTATGTGGTCTGGCTCTCCTAAATTGATACTTAGCCTTATTGGCGTTTCTGGGTTGGTACGCCCATATTTGGTACCAGACTCTAGGACTATTTCTGTTGCTCGACTTTTATTTTTTGCTGGCGTGTTGTTCATGCTTTATTGTGTGACCTAATTGTTGTGGGCTGTTCTAAATTTTGGGCTGAATGGATAGGACAATTGGGCTAAATTGATAGTGGCTATGCTAATTAAAAATCTAGTTGGACTCTGTTAGGCCTTAAATTAATGTAGAAAATAGAAATTTAAAATAACAAAGAAAGTTAGGCCTATTCAGGATAATTAGGATTTAACTTAGTTTATTGGGCTGATAAATGAAAATCTAATTAATTAAAAATTTAATTAGGATTAGTATAAATTAATTAAGGCTTAATATTAAAGTCACAAGATAATAAGGTTAGGCAGTATCCATGGATAATAACGTAAACTTAAATATAAGAAATGATTATATTCCCTATTTGCCCTCGAATTCGAGTTATTTGTGCATAGACATGCAGTATGGTGGATAGCGTATAATCCCGTTCATTAAAACACCAACACATCTAATTTAATAAAATGTTTAATTAGGTTTATTGAAATTTCTTTTGTTTTTGTTTTTGTTTTTGTTTTGTTTAAAAATTATCTTACTTCAAAACTTAAATTTTAATTTATAAGCATATAATATTAATATATATATATATATATATATATATATATATATATAATAAAATGAATTATGTGATAAAAAATAATTAATATAAATATAACTATATATTAATTAATTTCTCCATTTTTAAATAATAAAAAAATATTAGGTGATTTAGTCAACTCTATTTTTTAAGAAAAAGGCAATAAAACCTGAACGAACGTTAACTCAAAATGTTATTATAATTAACTATCAATTATGAACTAAGTCACGTAAAAATTAACAGACACTTAATTTAAATCAATAATAGGTGATATAGTCAACTCGAATCCACTCGCGAAGTTCAAAGTCGATTCGGACCCGCGTACGTAGACACCGATTCCGAAGCGGGCGTATTACCTTCGGAGTAGAGAGAATCTACGATCCTCACCAGTACTCTCAGGTATAGATTCTTAGAATTTAATTTTCTTTCTTTAGAATTAGGAACCTAAATCGAAATAAATTATTTAAAAAAATAGAACTGAATTGCGATTTTTTTCTGACTAAACATTATTTAGAAACCAAACTTAATCTGCCATTTGCATCCGGTAACTGACTAGCATATTTAAGATTTACCCGTATTTATATATCATTTCATGTTATTTTACATGTAGATAAGACATGAGTAGGATTCAGAAAATAGTCTCGAGATAAAATTAGATTAGAATTAAAATAACAAAGTTGTAGACATCCCAAATTAACGACTTGGATGATTCACTCAAACCATACACTCAGATAAATATTTACTCAAGTCAGGCAATGAAATATGTTTAGTCTCATAGTATCGCTAGGCTTGCATTTTAGATTGGTCATTGACTAGTTAAGATTGAACTGATCTATTTGTAAGTTCATCTTCTAGATCAATTAAGATTGAGTCGATCTGTTTGTAGACTCATCTTCTATCTCTCTGTAGAGGTTTATCTGATCTGTTTGTAAGGTCATCTCGCGGAGCTACCAAGGTTGAACTGATCTGTTTGTAAGTTCATCTTTCTCTACCCTAAAATGAACTGATCTGTTTGTAAGTTCATTTCCTACCGACCTATTCTTACTACTCGAGTGAAATAAACTGTTAGTAAGTTCATCTGTACCTCTATTATCTGTAATCAATGAACTGACCTGTTAGTAAGTTCATCTGTACCCCTGCTATCTGAACTCAAGTGAACTGATTTGTGTGTAAGTTCATCTTTTATTGCATTTGCATCTACTTTGAATTGAACTGCTCTGTTTGAAAGTTCATTTCATCAATCTGAACTGATATGTTTGTAAGTTCATTTTCACTTGTTTCTAAACTTCAAACTAATCTATTGGTAAGTTCGTCTATCAACATTATACGTAAGTTGAGTCGATCTATTTGTAGATTCAATTTACACTATATCCTAAATATAGAACTGATATGTTGGTAAGTTTTGTTTACCCACGAAAAGTTTCAAGGATGAATGGATGAATAAATGAAATAAATTGATGATAAAATCATAAGAAAGGGGAAGAGAGAGAGAAGCGAGTGGAAAGGTGGCCCACCGATCGGGAGAGAGGTATTTTTAACCCGGAACAAATCCATTAGTCCCGCGGCGGAATGTTGGGCATGAAGTGAAGAGTATAAATACCCCGCTATCCTCTATTCACTCGGCATGAGTGACACCCAAGAAGATCGAGGGAGAGAGGAGACCTCTTGGGTGTCACCATGTGATTATATCTTTTCTGACAAGTGGGACCCACCTGGCAGTCCCTTATGAGCAGCTCCAATGACATGGACCTAGCCTATTTTGTTAAGAAAGCTAACCAACCCGGAACAAAGGTTAAGCATTAATCCCACAATGGAATAATATGGTGAAAGACGAGGATATAAATACCCCACCACCTCCTACTCATTCGAGGTGGGCGACCTCGGGAGATTCAGGAGAGAGAAAATCTCCTGATGGGTCAGCCATTTGATTATATTTTCTCTGACAAGTGGGACCCACCTGGCAGTCCCTTGCAGATGAATCTAACAACATAGCCTATCTGATGAGTCACCATGTGACCATTTTCAGCGACAGTGGACACCTCGGTGACCTATTGAGGGAGTCGAATTGAACCCTAAAAATCGCCTTTGGAACTAACCCTAGAAAGGAGTGAGCGAGTATAATCCCTATGCTACATGAAATGATGTCAATGCCAAGCTAGCATTTTGATGCAATTAGTCATGAGAAATTCCAAATGTGATTTTGCTTTCAAGGTGACACAGTGCGAAAGCTGCGAGCAACCACCTAACCATGCTTTGATTTGTGTCAATTCTTGATAAGTAGTCGGTTCTTTGACCAAGTCACCCTCATATTAAGGGATTGAAAGTCAATTTCACAAGGCGATCAGTGCAAAGTGGGAGCAACCATCGATCAAGTCTAGATTTGTATTAATTCTTTGATAAGTAGTCAGCATTTGATCAAATCAAGCCCTAATGAATATCAATATAAGTCTAATTGGTATTTAGTTAGGGTGGTTTCTGTAAGAGGGAGATAATTGGCAGAAACATTGAGCTACAATTGAGATCAGGGATTAATTCATAAGGAATAATAGGGTTTTATGAATAAAAGAATTTTTAATCCAGAGAAGGAGGGGTAAAAATGGAATTAAAAATTACAGGGATGATCATCATGAATTTAGGAATTTTTGGTGAAAATTTCATAATTTTTGGATAAGTGGAGCTATCAGAATAAATTCAGGGAAAATAAAGGCAGATTAAATAGATTAATCAAAGGCTGAGATTTGATCAGAGCAATCCTGGGTGCAAGTTGGGGATAACGGCGGCTACGGGTACAAGCGGGTACAAGAAACACGGGAGGTATAAAATAATCGAAGAGAGAGGGTGTGCCGCGTGGCGGCCTCTCGTTGGGCCATGTCGACGAAGTGGGCCCCCCCCGGGTATGAGTCGGCGACGGTGGGCCCCACCTTAGTGCCACGTGGCGGACGGCCGGTGGGCCACCTCCACCCTAGTGCCACATGGCACCACACCGAGGTCCACTTAACCCAACCCTGTGCCACATGGCACGACGAGAGGAGACCGTCTCACTACCCCAGGTGCCACGTGGCTCACACGCGGGGCCACTTCGCCTCCCGGTGCCACATGGCAACACCATGGCATCACACCTCAACACTCCAAGTGCCATATGGCGGCTAACCATTGGTGCCACATCACGGGGACTAAGCCACATGGCACTTTACACTACGAGCCACCTCGGCATACTATAACGGATAATTAATAGATTGATTAAACAAGTGGACTATCGAGTGTGCCAAGTCGGATTGATTAAATCTAAGCGGGAGTTAACTAATCCACAATTTGGACTAATGGTAGAGATTCATATACTTACATGTGGGGCCCATTTGTCGGGTTTATGAATGTATAGCTCACACGAGGCAATCATGCACCTAGCACTATACACGGATTTAATAGAGATTTAAATCAAAAGAAAGAAGCGATGTGTGCACCTGGCTCACTTGTATTGCGCCTCGGCATTGTGGGTCCCACCTGTTGCGTGGACTACGTGCGCCGGACGCACCCTCCTCTTTCTCTTCTCCTTCTCCCTCCCTCTCTTCTTCCTTCTTCTCGACGAGCGAGAAGGCGCCATTAGAGGTGATCAAGCTCTCAAAGCTCGCAACTCAATTCCTTTCACCCGAGTTAGCTATA
The DNA here is from genome assembly GCA_037127355.1 of Schoenoplectus tabernaemontani. Classification (NCBI taxonomy): domain Eukaryota; kingdom Viridiplantae; phylum Streptophyta; class Magnoliopsida; order Poales; family Cyperaceae; genus Schoenoplectus; species Schoenoplectus tabernaemontani. Next base: position 411,068 of record JAZBJN010000033.1, read on the forward strand.
CATAGGAGAGTATGTGCAATTGATCGAATTGAAAAAACAACAAGTGAATAAGGTGATTGAGAGAGATGAATACCTCGGGCGATTGATGAAGCACTTGATTCCTACTTGAGAATCCAAAATTGATGATGCAAACCTTCTCTATTCACACTAAGCGATCTTTGTAAATGAAAGAAAAAGCGAGCGATTAAACGTTGAATAAGAGCAATTGAGATGAGACGACAAGATCGGGTAAATTGAGGAAAGTTAGAACCTTGCGCTATAAACTCGAATTGGCGGCATTTATGGCTTCTATGCACTCACACGATGATGTTGAAATGGTGAAGTTTGGCAATTGAATAGAGGAGCTATGATAATGGCAAGGTGTGAGCTCGGGTGAGTGAATTGGAACTTGAAGAGATGAATTACAATGGCGAGAGAGAGAGAGCGCCTTGGGTGCATTCAAATGGGTATATATAGCATGTTGAAGATGCTAGAAGGTTACGTGAGTGATTTGGAGTGGAGATAACTAAATCAAGTCAAAGGTCAAAGATCAAAGCTGGATTCTTTGAATGGGACCAGCATCTCAACGAGAATGAATAACGAGAATCAAAAGACCATGTTCATAGGCCAAGGAGTCCAATTCTTTGGTGCATGAGTGGTGTATAGCTCTAATCCCTTTGGTACACCCTTTAATTGCTATATAAACCCCTAAACCATGGAGAACAAGACACAACAGACAATATACACGAGGCAGAAAGCAAGAGATAGAGAAAAAACACTTTAGATTGCATATAGAGTTGAGAGAGAGAGAAAGAGCAAGAAGAAGCAAGAATCCAGAAGATAGAATCGATTGATCTCAGTTTTAACTTGAGAACTCGATCTATTTGCTTCAATTGTTTGCTTAAAAGTAAGTTCTATGCTTTATTCTTTGTTAATTAGAAGTTAGCAAGTTGAATTCTTGGAGATTATGAAAAAATGATGTAATTGCCACTGAATATCAGTGTTTTACTGTACTGCCTTTGAATTCTTTCGAAATTCAACTATTTCTTCATGATTTTCTTCTTTATTTTATGCATTGCAAGTTTATATAGTATAAATCTTTCATTTCTTTCAATGAATTTTGCTTAAAGGTTGATGAATGAAATTTGTTAAATCGATTGATCTCGGTTGACTTGAGAACTCGGTAAAGATTGAGTTCATTGATCAATTCTTGATTCTTGAGTGAGAATTATCTTGATCCTTGTTAATACTATATGCATTAGGGTCTGTAGAATCCTTTGAAGTCGATTGATCTCGGATATAATCTTGAGAACTCGGCGATTTGGAGTTTCGATCTTGTTATCGCGTTCCATTTACGAAATTGAGTTTCAAATTGAGAATTAGGGAAGATTATAAACACATGTATGCATATCATGGTTTGAATAAGTGTTATAAAGAGTATTAAGCATGACAATGTCAATATTGATCAATGAATAACATGAATTTGAAGTAAATTGCAATCGGTACCAACGGCGTCTATTGCACTTTGACAACCATCCCGAGTAATGAAGTCGTGACCGATTTGAATTGTTCTAATCATATTAGGAGGCATTTACATAGGTATACGATGTCAATTGAATGATTAATTGTTGAAAGAAACAAGTAATTGTGTTGAATTTGTGGAATCGAGATTCGATCTGGTGCAGTACCAAATCGGTTCATCTAGCATTGGTATATAGCATGATCGCGCATAGATCATCGATCGGATGTTGTAGAACAATTCCCCAGGAGAAACGACGCGGAGGAACTATCGATCGGAAGGAGACGGCCTCGGCCGCCGGGAATGCCGTCGGCGCAAATCTTGAAGCGTTGTTGACCGGAGAGTCAATGAAACGCACCGCCACGAACATTAGCGCAAGAACACGAATATTGAAGCGCGTATGCGAATCTAGGAATAAATCGGATGTTTATAACGTGATAAGTGAATGCGGGCCTTACATCTCATATGAATTAATCTTGAAGCAAATCGACGGCCCAAATAAGAATAGAACTATTTGAAAGATGAGCGCCGATCTTGGAGCAGATCGGCGGCCGGATTAGGCCCATTAATTAAATAATAACGAGAATAGTAATAATATGGAGTAAATAAATGATTTGAAAATGCTATTGAACTCCAAATTGACTCAAATTTGTTTCTAAAATTTTCTTATTTTTCATACTATTTTTCTATACAATAATATTCCGGTTTTAGAAATATAATCATAATAAAACATTTTAAAAGCAAAATACATCACATATATTGGTATATTTGACTTAGCTTTGACTTGTCATTTTAAATACTATAAAAATTCCAAAAATACAAATAAAAATCATAAATAATAACTAGATATATTTTAGTGATTTTTCAAGTGATTTTCTATGAAATAATAATAATGATAGTAATATACTATAATAAATGATGAGATTAGCTATATTCTTTGATAAAAAAAAAAAATATAATAATAATAATAATAATAGATATTATATTGATATTTTCTGTGAAAAATAATAATAATAAAAATAAATAGCACAAAATAAACAAAAATATACTACTATGGTAATAAATAGTAAAATGCATTTTCTTTATAATAAAGAATGATAATATAGTTTTATAATATGAATTGTATTTCTTTTGTTATTTTTATACAAATATACAAAAATATACTTTTGATGGATAAAATGTGATAAAAATAATAGTTTTAATAAAAACATAATGAATTTCATCCCTTATGACTAATAATAAAAATCTTATACTTTTCTATAGATAATAAATAGAGATAATAAAAATAGATATAATGAATAGTATAATAAATAGAATAGAATATTAGTAATGATTTCTTTTAGCTATTATAGATATTAAAAAAAAAGATAATAAAATAATAATAATAATAATAATAATGATAATAGTAAAATAGTATAGCTAACCATCTTTTGATTTTGTAAATAATTCTTACATGATGAATAGTATTACAATATAATAGAATATAATAACAAAATTCTATTACTTTAGCTATTATAAGCATTTAAAACATAGCTATCTTACTTTCTATTATTTTTGTAAGTGATTTTCTACAAAATAAATAGAGTTTAGAAATAATAAAAATAAAATTCTACTATTTTAGCCATTATAAAAAATCCCAAAAATATTAATAGCTACCCCTTTTCCTATTTTTGTAAATAATTTTCTACATAGACAAATAGGGTTTAAGAAATAAAAATAATAATAATAAAAATAATAATAGTAATATAATAATTGTAATAATAATAATAATAATAATAGTAATAATAATAATAATAATAATAAATGCATCTTTATAATAATGGAAGATATTATAATAGACTTTGTGCATTTTAAGAAATGAATAAATATGCTCACATAAGGAGTGTAGAGCCACATATGAATATTTGCACACATGACATGACATTTAAAGTGATTAGTCAAGACAAGAACATCTTGACGTGGGATGATTAAGGCTTCAATAGCAATATGAGAAGATATGTCGAGACAAGAACATCTTGACACTTGATGAAGAACAACAAGATACGTCGAGACAGGAACATCTTGACGTGAGATGAATAAAGCTTTGATAGCAGCATGAAGAAGTATGTTGAGACAGGAACATCTTGACACCGGATGAAGAATAACCAGAGCTACGACACTAACATGAAGATATACGTCGACTCTGAAGAAGAAGAACATTACGATGTCCTAGAGAGGTGACATCTTAATGACTCGCTGCCATGAGCAAGTAACTCATGATTGAATACGCTCACACAAGGGGTGTAGGGCTACATAGTAATCTTGCACAAGTAATGCAACACGTAGGATGATTAGTCGAGACAAGAACATCTTGACGTTCGTTGAAGATTGACCAAAGCTACGACGTCAGCATGGAGAGATATGTCGACTTTGAAGATGAAGAACATTACGATGTCCCAGCGAAGTGACATCTTAATGACTCGGTGTCGTGAACAAGTAATTCACGACCATTTGGTGGCAAGGCTGAACTCGTCCGTCGATGAGTTTGTCTCTGGCTCATTTCAGAGAATGTGAGATTGAATCGGTCTGTTGGTAGATTCATCCACAAAACGAGTGAATGCGAACCGTTACGTAGGTAGGTTCCTTCACTAACACATGCCTCGATGTTGAGCGGCCCGGCGCTTCGGGTTTGACATTGTGTGCAGTGTGTTTCCTAGGTTTATGAATCGGCTTAGTGCTACGAATTCATGATCTAGAAGATCGGTGAGAAGAAATACGTGGGCCATATCCACCCTTCTCTGATTCACCAACCTCAAGATCAGCCGGCTCGGTGCTTCGAGTTGTATTTTGTGTGATTGGTTGTTGACTAGTTAAGATTGAGCCAGGTCTGTTTGTAGGTTTATCTTCTAGATCAACGGAGGTCGAGTCGGTCGTATGTAGACTCACCTCAAGCCCCCTATGAAGAGATTAACACAGTGCTGTTGGTAAGGTTACATCTCGAGGTGGCATGGGTGAACCGATCTGTTTGTAGGTTCGTCCCCATAGGACAAAACCGTCTGTTTGTAGGTTTGTCTTTCATAGATTGAACCGGTCTGTTTGTAGGTTCATCTTCCGTAGACCCCGTTTTATAAACCTAGACGACCACTTGACTATCTCTTAACTATACTATTTGCTTCTCTCTTTCAAAGATCCGAGAGGTGCCTCGAGGTTCGTAGCCCGGGGTAATTAACGGTGGGGGCTTGCGCCCGCCGGAATCTACAAGAACTCACAATCACTAAAAAACCCCACGAATGTGCATCCAAACATCTCTAAACGGCGAGAATCGGCCGACACCCTGAGATGCACGCTCGGGAGGGATCTCCGTGTCCTTCTTCCGCAACCCATCGCCGGCGGCGGTGCGGAGCGCGCGAAAAAGGGTCGCACGGGATGCGGCACGCCGGTGGGACCTAGATTCTCCTCTTATCTCTGAAAGAGAGAGTCAAATAGAATAGTTAAGAGATACAAGTGGTCTTCTATGTGCTAAAATGACTAATAATTTTCAAGTGTTTTTGTTTTGCAGGAAATGGCATACTTTGGAAACTTCAACCTTGCTCCCTACACCGTCATGCCTGCACAGAGCCCAGAGGGCAAGCTCTTCATGTTCTTCGGGACCATCCCGCAGGAACTCACCATCTATGGCCCAGCTCCGGTGGCCGCCTTCACTCCGCGGCCGTCCGGATCTCCATCCCGGACGAGGAGGAGGACTCGATCACCACGACTCCCGAGGGGATCTCAAATAACGTCATGGCCTCTCCTACTACCTCCCCAAAGAGGAGAAGGCGACCGTCTAAGAAGGCAGCCCCAAAGGTCGCAGCCCAAACTACCCGCAACTCTCAAGCGTCCAGGAAGAGGGCCCTGGATGCATACCAGAATCAGCTGGTGGCTAGGCCAGCTATCCCGATCTCCAATAAATTCACGACTCTCCGAATAGTGGCCAAGAACTCGGCCACAGGCCAGCTCCGCCAGGCATGGGAGGTGCCTAAGCCCACACCTCGCCTAACTCAAAGGCCTCAGCGCCGCCAGGACAAGTCTCAAGCCCCTGCAGAAGCCATCTATAAGGCTCACAGGGCCCTCAAACAGAGGAGAAGCGTTAAAAACGCTAGGTCGAGGCGATACGTCTCCCGCTCCGGTCAATCTCAAGACATGGCTCGGCCCGCAAGCCATTGCCTCCACTCCGAACACAAGGAGGTCTATACCAAAGGTAACACCTAGCACCCGGCGGTGTGGGTCCCGAAGGGTTCCCAACCAACAAAACCCCGAGTCTCAAGCCCAACCCCGGGAGGGCGGCAAGTCTAACGCTCCGCCCGAGAGCGTGTTCGGACCGTCTAGGTCGGAAGAGTGTATTCGGCCGATTAGGCTCGAGAATACCACTCAATAGTCTAAAAATAACGCCTCGACCAAACGAAGAAGAAGAGAAGAACCGCTCGCTATGAAGAGCACTTCTCGGTCAACACCATCGAGTATAAGCTACGACACCGATCCAGGACAACGATCGAGGTGAATATGACCCGAGGATGACCGATCTCCGCCTAATCAAGCTCACGTCACAAACACCAACAAAAATAATGGTAGAAAAGGAGACCCCAAAGAGAGTCAACCCCGAAGGCAATAGCGGGGAAGGGGAAGACCACAACGAAAACCACGATCTCTTTGATAATGAAGATGACGTTGAAACACGTCCCGAAATGCCCATCGATGAAATAGAAATATTGAAAGGCCACATCGAGGCACGGGACGAAGAGGCGATTAGGCAACGAGAGCTAATCGCTACCATCTTTGAAGCAAAATGAAGAATTGATTAAGGCGGTCAAATCCTTACAAGAATCACAAGACGCCAATTTCAAAGTGGTAGTTCCCGTCAAGAAGGGGTCCACGGTACCAAAAGCAATCATAAGGGAAAACAACTGTCGATTCTAAACCCCATCCACATAGAACCATAGAAGTGGAGAGGTGAACCAACGGGAATATCCGGAAAGAGATTCAAGCCATGATTGCCCAGCCAAATGCAAATATTTGGAGGTGGATACGCTATCCCTCCCGTTAAAAGCGTGGACATCCATACCCCGCCATATACGACTTAGAAGAATATCCTAAAGGGTATGTGATCCCCGCTTCGGGACCTTCTCAGGGAAGGCAATAAAGACTTGAACCCCGAACAACACGGCCCACTTTGTAGCCTCGTGCGCAATACGGGCGACGCAATGATGCTGCTTGTTGTTAAGACAATTCCCTCGAGCTTGGTGGGAACCGCTTTCCAATGGTATTATTCATTAGAGAACAACGACATCGGGACTGGGACGAGATGGCGACTCGTTCGGGCGCGATTTGTCATGGTGTACGACAAGATAAATATAGCCGATCTGGCAAGCACTAAACCCAAGAAAGGGGAGTCAATGACAGATTTTATCAATAGATGGCGGAACCTCAGCATCAAATGCGACCGCACATTAACCGAAGATGAGGCCGTCAACCTAATCATGAAGAACATTGACGGGTGGATGGGCATGCTTCTTGGTGTGACAAAGGTCAACACATTTAAAGACTTGCTCAGATCGGTATCCAACATGGAAAGGATGTCACCGCATACCGTGCCAAGCTTTATGAATAATAGGCGCAACGAGGGGCCGAGCGAAACCAAAGTGGCATTCACCTCGTTGAAAGATAAGATGGTTGCCAACGCGAGACCCAAGGCGGCGAGCGGTAGCACAAATGGCAACAATTATAATAAGGGACCCGGCCCAATCCGGGAGGGAGTTCACGGAGTTTTGAATCCTTAAACAAAAGAAATCTAGACCGTACTCCTTCAGAAAAGATAAAGTTGCCCAAATCTTCAGAGGGGCACTGAAGAATGGTCTAACCCTGCCGGCCAGTAAACGCCCGGAAGATGCCGATAAATCAGACGAACCCAACTTTTGCCCATACCACAGAATAATAGGGCACTCAATTGAAGATTGCTGGGTCTTCAAAGATTGGGTCGAGAAGGCGTATAAAAACGGTGAAATTACTTTACCTAAAGGGTTCTTGCAAAGCCCATCAGCCCATGAGCAGGCCAACACGATCTCTCATGAGGAAGAGAAAGTCCGGGCCGTCAAGCGAAGACCAAGAAGAACAATGGACTACGCACCTATCGAAGAAATCAATTAAAATGCTTAAAGCCCTTAAGAAAGAACCTGGCATGAAATGGAAAGACGATATCACGCCAGTGGTCCCGCCGAAACCCAGGGTATATTATAAGGTGGACCGAGCCAAGACCGGGTTCTTAAGAAAAGAAAGAAGCATAGAAACGAAGAAGTCCAAAAAGAACAAAATTGAAGAATACGAGCGGGGGCGATCCGAGGCGATTACCCTCCAACACTTCATCTCCAAAGAAGAGGCGGGAGAAGTTAACCCTAGGCCAAAAGAAAAAAGATGTAAATGAAGAAATAAATAAAGAAGAAAGCGAAGAGATCTGGGGTGCTTCGTGCAACATGGTATATTCTTCTCATGACGAAGATATGCCAACTTTAGAGGAGATGTTCTTCCCAAATGATGAAGGAGAAGCAAGCACCTCTGGGACCAAAAATGAAGAATGTAAAGCCGTGCTCCGGTCCGGGACTTACATACCTGAGAGACAAGCTCCCAAGGATTCCGATAAAGGAAAGGATAAGGCCCAGAATAAAGGTAAAGAGGCTGATAATCCAAGCAAGAACCCAGAAAAGACCCGGTCGACGGGCGAAGAATATAATGTGTTGGCACATCTGCGTAAGATTCCAGCGCTATTAAGCATATTTGATGCGTTGATGATGTCACAAAACCTAAGGGAGGTATTAATTCAGGCCCTGCAAGATCCTGAGAAGTATAAGTCATATTTCATCGAGCAAAATATGCAAGAAGCCTTATTCACCGCCAAACGGGCCGCCTGCATAAATTTCACGGACGATGACCTCCTAATAGGCACCGTCGACCACAACCGCCCGCTATACATCACCGGAAACTGTGGAGGGCAAAAGATTGGCCGCATCTTGGTCGACGCAGGGTCTTCGATCAATATCATGCCGCTCAAAACTCTGAAGACCATCACCTTAGACGTAAAGAATCTATCTGATGAAAAGGTGATTATTCATGGCTTCAATCAAAACTCCCAAAAGGCCCTGGGAGCTATAACTCTGAACCTGCAGTGCGGTAGCCTAAGAGCGCCTACTAAATTCTATGTCATTGACGCTGAAACCTCTTATCGGGCGTTCTTAAGGTCATTGGTCGCCCGTGGCTTCACAAAGAATCAAGTCATACCCTACTCGCACCAATGCCTCGAAATATATTGAGAATGGTAAGCAAAAGAGAATTGACGGAGATGTCAAGCCATTCGGGGTGCATGAGATTAAATTCAATGACGCCCAATATTTTCTGCCTAAATCCGCCGTGGCGCCGAGCCGGCCTATAACTAAAGCAGTCGAAACCCTTCAACAAAGGCCCTAAATTTGATACCTCATGGGAGAAGAAGAAGAGGTCAAATTTAATATTAAACCCCGAGGTGTTCGAGCCCAAAGACCGGAAGAAAGTCGGGTGAAGAAGCAACCTTCCGCTTCAACGGGTGGTGCGTATAAAGCCCAAATAAAACCGAGCGAAATCAATGCAAGTGATTCGAAGAGGAGGTCATTTTCAATTTTAAGCCCGCCAACACCCTCAAATTCGGATCATAGAGGCAACTTCGGGAGAAGACTCCGAAGATTCTAACAACTCGGGCGATACCACCTCGGGGGAAGAATCGGCCATGATCGTCAACCCGGGAAGAGGAGTCGACGAAGAGATCATTTATCACATCCTCAAGAAGCCATATAAAGGGCCCGAGACAGATAGTGAAAGTGAGGAGTCATATATGATCAACACGGGATCCGGTGGCGGAAGGGATAACCGGTTAGGCGAGGTCTATAAATGAAGAACGCTCATGGCGGGAAAATTTTGAAGGTCGCGTACGGAATGCGATCGACGAAATAAGGCACCGGAGTTGAAAATAATAGAAGAGAGGTGTCGAACAATGGGAAGTGATGCGGGATATCAAGACGCAACACAATGAAATCATGATAATGATTGAAAACCCGCAAACCGCGATCTATAACTCCGAGCTACTCAAGGAGGTGACGAGCGAACCCCGTTCGGGACCCCGAAAGGCAAGCACCCGATGGCGGTAAACGGGTAATTATAATAGTAGATGAATCAAAGGGGGAAGAAACGAGAGCTAAGCGATCGACGAGTCATGCAAACCCTCGAGGTCAAGAAGAGTAAACCATACTCTTTCCTGAAAAATAAAACGACTCGGATATTTGAGCGAGGCCTTAAAGAGCGGATTAACACTTCCCGTCCTGTAAAAGACCCGCCGACATAGAAAGAGCGGTGAAGGCGAATTCTGCCCTTATCATCGCATCTTGGGCCATACAATTGAAGAATCTTTGGGTATTCAAAGACCTTATAGAAGAAGGGGGCGAAATGGGACGATCCAACTCCCGAAGAGTTTTCAACAAGACCCAGCTCCGCATAACTTGAATAACAAAGGCAAAGGGGTGGCTTATACGATCTCGCACACTCCCGTACCTAGTACACCTAAGGTTGCGAGACGAAAGCCGATCAAAGAAATCTACCGCTCCAACTCAGTCATGAACATTGAGATAGAAGAAGAGATGGCAGCGCTAGAGATTACTGTGGTCCCCGAAAGGCATTTTAAAGACCTCATGCCAAGGGAAGTGAACCACATCCAAACCTTAAAGACCTTTGTTGTGCCGGCAAAGGTGGAACGCATCAAAGGGAAAACTATCATCCACAAGGCCATAATTTTCTATCAGAGTGATTCAACCGGTCTACGAAGAATCCTGATCACAACACTTGGAAGAAGTGGGTGATAGAACAAGAGTCAGAGAATGCAACGAGCGATGACGCTGCATCTCATCCCTTTGGAAAGGAGCTATATAAATTGGCAAAAAGGGCGAAATGTCTGAGAGACATATCCAAGGCCGAGGCCAAGCGCTTTGATGAACTCTGGAATGGCGGCCAGAATAAAGTCCTGGGCCTGGATGGTAAAATAAAATACACCCGGGGATTAGGGTATGACTGCGATGACGCAGCATGTTTTGAAGGGTCTCTCAACAAGTACCGTATAGAAGAAAGCTGTTGCATGACTTCTGTTGAGATGCCAGATAATGAAACAGAAGAGGACAATACCCCGGTCCTGAAAAATGCTTTGAAACAGCTGGAAAAGGAACCTAACACGGTCGATGAGTTAGCTGAAATCAATCTGGGGACGGAAGAAGACCCACGACCAACTTTCATAAGCGCGTCATTGCCAGAAGAGGTGGCTGACAGAGTTGAAGACATTCCTTAGAAGCTATATGGACTGCTTCGCTTGGAGTTATAAAGAAATGCCTGGATTAGATCCCAACGTGGCGGTCCATTACTTAAAAATCGATCCAACCTTCAAGCCGATTAAACAAGCGCCGAGACGAATGAGAATAGAGCTCGAAGAAAAGGTCGTGGAGGAGACAAAGAAACTCATCGACGCCGGTTTCATACGGGAAGAAGAGACGCCAGAATGGGTGGCTAGCATTGTCCCGGTTAAGAAGAAAAATGGGCAAATCCGCATTTGCGTAGATTTTCGGGACCTAAACAAGGCGTGCCCTAAGGATGATTTCCCGCTCCCGAACTTAGAAATCATAATCGACCATACATCCTCCTATGAAGTCTTCTCCTTCATGGACGGTTACGCGGGCTATAATCAAATTAAAATGGCGCCAGAAGATGAGAGGCATACGGCATTCCGCACGCCGATTGGCATATATTGCTACAAAGTCATGCCGTTTGGGCTCAAAAATGCGGGAGCCACCTACCAACGGGCGATGACGAAAATATTCGACGATCTAATCCACAAGATAGTAGAGTGCTATGTGGATGACCTAGTCATCAAGGCCATGTCATATGAAGAACACCTCCAATACCTCGAGGTCGTTTTCAACCGCCGAGAGAACATGCGCTCAAATTAAACCCGTTGAAATGCGCATTCATGGTATCGTACGGTAAATTTCGGGGTTTGTAGTACGCCACGGGGGAATCGAAATAGACCGGGCAAGATCAAAGCAATAACTGAACTATCCCCGCCAAAGAATTTGAAACAATTGCGATCTTTGCAAGGGCAATTGGCGTACATTAGGCGGTTTATAGCCAACCTATCGGGTAAAATCCAACCCTTCACCCGGCTAACTAAGAAGAATATCCCGTTTAAGTGGGATGGCGAGTGCCGCGAGCCTTTGAAGAAATCAAGGCATACCTACTCAACCCTCCGGTATTGGCGCGCCCATACCCGGGAAGGAACTTATCCGTATACGACCGCCCTAGATGGATCCTTGGGAGCCCTATTGGCCCAAGAAAACCGGGATGGTAATCAAAATGCGCCGTATTACTTAAGTCGCATGATGGTAGAGGCAGAACATGGGTATTCACCGATCGAGAAGCATTGTTTAGCCCTAATCTTCGCGGTGAAGAAATTGAGGCACTACATGCTAGCCCATAAAATCATTTTAATATCCAAGGTGGACCCTCTCAAGTATCGATCGATGACTCGGCCAATGCCGACGGTAGGCCGGCAAGTGGGCTATCATTCTCACCGAGTTCGACATCACTTATACACCGCAAAAGGCGATCAAGGGGCGGCGCTAGCTTGATTTCCTGGTCGCACACCCGATTCAAGATGACTCCCCATTAAAATGTGACTTTCCCGACGAGGAAACTCTACATGTTGAAGAAGGAGACCCTATATGGGAGTTGTACTTTGATGGTGCTTCTTCAATCAAGCCGATCGCGGGCCGGGAGTCCCAAGCGTGCGAGGCGGGCGCAGACTAGTCTTCGTAACCCGGAGGGCGGGATAATACGACATTCTCGGCTTTAACCGAACCATGTACAAATAATGAAGCGTAGTATGAGGCACTCATCGCCGGACTAGAGCTATCACTTGGAGCCGGGAATCAAGGTCGTACGCATCTTTGGGGACTCGATTGATTATAAATCAAATAATTGGCGAATACAAGGTCTTAAAGCGGAACTAATACAATATCACCGAAAGGCCATGGAATTAATGAAGAAAATCCCGTACGTGTCCATCGAGAAGGTCACGAGGGCGTGAACGGTGAAGCGGATGCGTTGGCCAAACTCGCTAAAGAGTGGGTGAACCAACGAGCCGGAAATCCACATCATCGTCCGCAATAGAAGACCCTTATCATTGTGTCGACGACGACAATGTGAATAATGAAAATACCGGGCTGAAAAGATGGAATGCCAAGAGACAATGATAAGCGAAGAAGACGATGATTGGAGACAACCGTTCATCGAATATTTCCGCATGGCACCCTCCCCAAGGATAAAAGGATAGCCGATCAACTAAGAAAACGGGTACTACGGTATGCATATGTGGGCAATACGCTATACCGTAGGTCTTATGATCGATTGTGGTGAGATGTGTATCGGGGCTGAAGCGGCGGAGTTATGAAAGAAGTTCATTCGGACTATGCGGAGCACATCGATCTGGGCCAAAAATGAAGTTGAAGATCAAGCGAATGGGGTATTATTGGCCCACGATGGTGGGCGATTGCGAAGAGCACGCGAAGAAATGCCGCATGTGCCGGATACATGGCCCTTTTATACATCAAGCGCCAAACCCATTTGCACCCCACGGTAGCATCCTGGCCATTTAATATGTGGGGCACGAGACATAGTGGGGCCCATAGACCCTCCGACGTCGAGAGGTCACCGGTTTATCTGGCGGCGACATTACTTTACAAAATGGGTGAAGCCATCCCACTCAAAGAAGTTAAAGCGTCCGATGTGGTTAAGTTCTTCAAGACGCACATCCTCTACCGATTCTAAGCACACCACAACGGATAATATCCGATAACGGGACGGCCTTCAAGAGTTCCAAAGTCTATGCCACAGCGGAGCAATTTAATATTGATTGGAGATTCTCGTCCATTTATAATCAGAGAGCCAATGGCACTCGGCCGAAGCCTTTAACAAAACCCCGATCAACATTATGAAAAAGACCGTGGACGGCAACCAACGAGACCGGGATAATCGTCTACGGGAGGCATTATGGGCTTATCGAACCACATACCGAACGCCTACGCAAGCTACCCCGTATTCTCGGCTTTTGGGGTTGAAGCCGTCCTCCTCTTGAGGTGGAACTACCGTCATTGCGGGTGGCTATGCAAAACGATATGACCATGGATGAATGCCAACAACTCGATTGGACGAGTTGGATACCATGGACGAGAAGAGCGATAGCCCAGTGAGAACCTTGAAATATATCGAGCAAAAATGGCAAGGGCATATGATAAGATGGCGCGAGTCGGGCATTTCAACAAGGGGAGCTTGTTCTTGTCCTTAAGAGGCCGATTATTGGCGGCACATCGGCCCAAAATTCTCTCCGGCCGGGAAGGGCCATATGTAATTGAGAAGGTATACGGGGCGGCGCATACCAACTCATAGACCATGAAGGTGAAAGGCCCATGCCACCGATTAATGGGCGATATACGAAGAAGTACTACACCTAGCCCGGAGCGGGGCCAACCGAGTAGCATCTATTGTAAATAAATAAGGAGGGAATAAGTGTTCGTTTACACACACGTGCACGAAACACAAACCCATGTCTAACCTCCACTTTTGCATAAAATCCCAAAACCCTACTTGTGCATCCGTAAATAGAATGCATCCAAAAATCCAAAACCACACAAATACATTTAGCCCTATAACAAAATAAAAAATAGAATAAGGGAATACAACGCCAAAACCACGCGAGAATGTAAGGCGAGAGCTTTGGTGTTTGGGCTCACAATACAAATACCTTTGGGTTTGTCCATTTGATACGAATAAACACGAAAATGGGCGGGGTTTGCGGTTGTCCCTCAAACTATCTCGTTGCTGATGACGAAAGTTGCTCATATTGGTCGCCGCGCGCAAGCCAAGGGATAGGTCGAGCAAATTGGTGGCTAGTAAATAGTCGCTTCCGAGGGCATATAAATAAATAACTCTCGTATTATTAGTAGCATATATCACTAATAACAAAAATTTGCCCCCTTCTGATAAAATAAAAGGATATATATGTAAAACAATAAAAACCTACTTTCCTGCTCATAAAAATAAAAAATAAAAATAAATAAAAATAATAAAACATTTTCAATAAGGGGTTGCCACCTTTGTCCCCGACACCACGAGTGTTATACAAAGCCAGGTTGGGTGCATTCATCCGTAAAAGCACCACACGCCCGAAGAAATGGTGTGTCATAATCCCACGACATATCATGGAGGGGTCAGACCAAGGGTTTACGCTTGTACCCGAGCATTTCATGTTAAACAAAGCGGCTCGCTTAAAGAAGTGACTCGGGTCATGGAGAGCGGACCTACCCGATGAAAGCTTGTCTCGCGAGGGGATGCGTGATGGATGTTTGAGGGTAGCTAAAATATAAAAAATCAGGTTGGGTACATTCATCCGCAAAAGTACCACACGCCCAAGGAGGTGATCTGTTTCTAATCCCGAAATAGATCATGGAGGGTCAGATTAAGGGTTTATGCTTTTGCCAGACATTCGGTGTCAAATAAAGTAATTCGCTTAAAGAAGTGACTCGGGTCATGGAGAGCGGACTTACCCGATGAAAGCTTTGTCTCGCGGGGATGCGTGATGGATGTTTGAGGGTAGTACCCCACAAAACAAATTGAGTGGAGATGAGTGAATGTGAGTTTCCACTTTAGCACGCATAACGGTGCACAAATGAGGAGAGTGGGTGAGCTTCCACAAAATAAATGTCAATTAAATGTACAAGGATCATCCACAAAATGGTGTTATCAATTGCATCCATAATTCAATTGATACTGGTAAGTTTATCCATCAGTAATAAATGGATAAACGGGTTTATTCTGTACCCGGCCTAGAGGTCAATACAGACAGGTTCGGTATCCGTAAAATACCACGGTTACTTAAGTTTTGTATTGCCATGAATAAAAAGAGATGATGTATAGAATGAATATAATAGGATGTTGTAAGATTTTTCTTTTATTATGTTTAGACGCTGCGAAAGAATGAAGCAGTTGTAATAGGGCGCTTTTGCAAGTAAGATTGGAGGTGCACAGCATGAATGGATGAAATATTTCCTCGCGGCGAGAAGGAAGCGATGAAGGATAATAATAATAAAGGCAAGCATCATCCATGACAAGAGATCAAAATAATAAATGTCAATACATCCTATATCAAGTATGGCAAAAAGAAAAGGAGAAAAGAAGAAATAAAAAGTGCAATCTATGGGCCCAAAAAGCGGGACTCCAACTCTAATAGCACGGTGCGATGGTCTCTAAATGAGTATGGAGAGAGTGCCTATCCTCCTCCGAAGCCGCCTCGAAGTCCAAGAAGGCGAGTGAAGGCACTATCTCGGCGCTCGAATGAATCTGCAACTCGGGAGACGTCCGCGGGATGTCGAGAGAAGCCCTCCACCGATAATGCGTGGTCCTCTAGCTCCTGCACGAGCGATCGAGCGGGCCCACCGTTGACTCCCATAGAGCGGAGAGTGGCACAAGAAGAGAGCGCCGAAGATAATGGAGTCGAGCGACCTCCAAGTGCTGCGCAGCTCATGGATCTCCAACTCGTGCCGGTATACGAGAGAGCTCGCATCCCTGGTAAGCCCGAGCGACTCCTCACACCTCCTAGAAATGAAAGTGCTCTCGAGACGAGGTGCAATGAGTAGAGGCGGCGCGATGGTATCCCGCGTCGGCCCATACCGATCAAAAAGAGAAACGGCGGGCGAGAGAGTCCAAGATCTCGAAATCTAGCGGATAGCCTCCGAAGAAGGTATCCCGGAGTGCATCCGCCAACGCGGCCAAGGCGAGCTGCACATCCCCCGATGAAACATCTGCAAGTAAAATAAATGGGTTAGACGAATTGTTATAACCAAAGAAGAAATAGAAGGAAGAAAAGATTTAACCTATCGCCTCGTCGCCTGAGACAGGCGGGACTGAGTCAGGAATAGGGATGTCGGTCGCCTCAGGAGGACCTGCAGGTGCACTAGACCCGGCTACAAAATAAAATAAAAAAGAATGAGTACATGGAAAAGTAAAATACGGGTAAATGATAAAGGAAATATAAAGTACGGAAGAAGCATGAGGCTCGGCGAGACCCTCGCTAACCGGAACCTCGTCTGCGGGGCCGTGGAATAGGCTGCTCCACCGGCCCAACTCTCATCCAACTCGAGTCATAATCGGCGCAACCCGCTCGGTCGAGACTGCGCTATCTGTGGCCATGAGAGGTGCCGTCGGGAGATGAAGAAGCATGAGATGGCCCTCCCTCGATCAATAATGGCTCGTCGCTGCGGACACGACGGCCCAATGGACTCCCTCGCTCTAAAGAAGCCTCCTGCGGTCGTGTAAGAGTGAGCACGCGGCCCCGAACCACATCAAAGGAGTCGCCATCCCGGTAGGCACCAATAAGATCGACGGTGAGCGGGACCGTCGTAAAAGAAAGACTCGAGCGATGAGGAGACGCCATGTCATCGGGCTCGGGGTGCGTAAAATCTACATGTAAGAATGAAAATACTAGTGCATGCGGCAACTAAGTATTAAATGAAGCACACGAACCTGCGACGGCAAGGTCGGTGCAAAACCCTGGAATAGCAGTGCTCGCAGGCGTCGATAGATCTGCTATGATGTCATCTCGGGTAGCCTCCACAGGAGATGTCCCATGAGCTGAAAAATAAATTCTAATCAGAGATGTAAATGAAGTACGCCCGAATAAGTATAGGCGAGTCAGTGAAGAAAATCACCCGGAGTGGGAGAAGGAAAAGAAGATAGAGAAGATGGCTGAGAGGCGCTGTCTCGATCCCTCCCCATAGTAGCTGGAGCCGGTGGCTCGACATGGGGCCGAGAATGAACGCCAACTACTCGTGGGCGAGGGACCGAGAACCCGGGCTCCGCGTGATCATGCTCATAAGCCAACTCTGAATCAAAGAAGAATTGGTCGAAATGAGATGAGGCTTATCGAAAAGGAATAACCTAAAGGGTAATGAAGCATACCTGTGAGAATGGTCCTAACAGGAGCATAAGAAAGCCATTTGTCTAAACCACGAAAGTCGACGGGCTGCGGCAAGGGCGGAAAGGGTGCGATCACGCGAGACGGTGCCATCTAATAGAGGCGACCATCTCGCGGACATGTACTCGGACGACCCCGGAGGAGTATACGCCCGTAAGAGCGAATGGTCTCATAAAACCACCTGCGATAACGCCTCGTGAAGGTGGAAGTCCTAGAGGTGGATACCATCGATAGCGAGTGCGTGCCTAGTCGGAAGAGGTGAGTGTAACACCATCCGATACCCTCCAAATCACCGCCAATGATATAGGGCGGAAGAAGCGCGGAATATCCCGATCCAAGCCGAGCGATGTGCACATCTATGTGGCGAATAGGGCTCGATGAACATATAATCGCCCGATACGAGAGGAAGAAAGCCACGACGAATGCGATCGGGTGCTCCAAATCAATAGGCACTGGCTCGAATGCTAGAAGAGTCGGAAGAGGGAACTCTGCTTTGTCAATCACCATCCTGTCGGCAACCCTAGATGTCCCACGGGCCCGCGATCGTCTCGGGAGAAGCGTAGATGGTCTCGACTCTGAAGAATCTATACGGGCGACCTCCGGAGTCAATGAAGCCATTGCACCCCGGCTAAGTCACTCAATAAGGGTAGACGATCTCGTAGCGTGACCGCCATGCCGGGATCATATGAGCCAGACCAGTGTAAATGAAGCCATCCACTAATCAGATGCCATGGGATCAGCTCCTGGCACTGTGAAGGACTACGAGATGAAGTCAGACCACGGAGGCACCTATAAATGTTGGCCAGAACAGGCACGGCCAAAGAAATCCTGTCGCCACGCGCGATCAGGCTCGCCATAATGAACACCGAAGGCCGAATGGTGTATGCGGGGGAGCTAGGCAATAAGAAATAGCAAATCCACCAAGAGATGAAGGCGGTCAGATAGGTCTCCCGATCCACGTCATGTGAACACAGGGTATCCTGAGATGGGATAGGGCCGTCGTGATGAATCTCGAGCCGACCTGTACCAAATGGATCTCTGGTGGAAGCCAAACCCGTAGGGCGAGTATGGACCCGATCGGTAAAATAGGCGATCCAATGTCTGAACGGAACTCCGGGGTGCCCCCTCCGTAAATAATGATAAATCTCATAAATCCTATGCAAAGAAGGCGGAAATCGAGTGAGGTCTCCCGAGTCGGCGGGTGAGACCATGAACTCGTCATAGAAATGGCCGAAGATCGGCGGCCGATCAGCTAACTTTGTATCTACAGGAGGGTCGGAGTCGGCTCCGATCGTCGATGAATAGAGTGTTGGTGGAATAGTTCCACCTCTCACAAAAGGCCGTAGCCAGGGTGTGTCGATATGATAATGAAACATCGACAAGAAAACCGAGTCATATATCCCGGCTCGCCCGAGCAGAGTCCCCTCCCGCATAAGCACATATCGGGTCCACTCTAGCTGATATCCATGGCACTCTAAGGGAGTGATGAAAGGGGCAGGAGTCCATCTGTGGGCCTCCCCGTCGATAATCTCCTTGCCCAGGAGATGTGTCAAAGGAGAGCCGTAGAAGCAACGCCAAGGGTGAAGGGTATGATGTCATGAGGCGATCATCCACGAAGAATAAACCGCGCCTCGCGGGTAGACGAGGAGTCGCTCGGATGGGCGAGATGAGAGGAGTCCAATCGCTAGGATCCTCGTAGAAAGAATGATAATGACTCAAGGGGCGACGCGGAATGGCGCCATGAGATAAAACTACAATACCGAAGAAGAGAAGACGTCATGAGAAATGAAATGATGAATAATGAGGAATAATGCACCAAGACAAGCCTTTCGAGTGTTCAAGGCTCGTCTTGGTGGGTGGCTCTTTGTTTACCCCTGAAAAGTTTCAAGGATGAATGGATGAATAAATGAAATAAATTGATGATAAAATCATAAGAAAGGGGAAGAAGAGAGAGAGCAGTGGAAAGGTGGCCCACTGATCAGGAGAGGTCGCTGCCTAACCCCGGAACAAATCCATTAGTCCCACAGCGGAATGTTGGGCATGAAGTGAAGAGTATAAATACCCCGCTATCCTCTATTCACTCAGCATGAGTGACACCCAAGAAGATCGAGGGAGAGAGGAGACCTCTTGGGTGTCACCATGTGATTATATCTTTTCTGACAAGTGGGACCCACCTGGCAGTCCCTTATGAGCAGCTCCAATGACATGGACCTAGCCTATTTTGTTAAGAAAGCTAACCAACCCGGAACAAAGGTTAAGCATTAATCCCACAATGGAATAATATGGTGAAAGACGAGGATATAAATACCCCACCACCTCCTACTCATTCGAGGTGGCTGACCCTCGGGAGATTCAGGAGAGAGAAAATCTCCGATGGGTCACCATTTGATTATATTTTTCTCTGACAAGTGGGACCCACTGCGGCAAATTCCCTTGCAGATGAATCTAACAACATAGCCTATCCGATGAGTCACCATGTGACCATTTTCACCGACAGTGGACCCCACACCTCGGTGACCTATCGAGGAGTCGAATTGAACCCTAAAAATCGCCTTTGGAACTAACCCTAGAAAGGAGTCGAAGCAAAGTATAATCCCTATGCTACATGAAATGATGTCAATGCCAAGCTAGCATTTTGATGCAATTAGTCATGAGAAATTCCAAATGTGATTTTGCTTTCAAGGCCGACACAGTGCCGAAGTCGCGAGCAACCACCTAACCATGCTTTGATTTGTGTCAATTATTGATAAGTAGTCGGTTCTTTGACCAAGTCACCCTCATATTAAGGGATTGAAAGTCAATTTCACAAGACTGATCAGGTGCCAAAGCTGGGAGCAACCATCTGATCAAGTCTAGATTTGTATTAATTGCTGATAAGTAGTCAGCATTTGATCAAATCAAGCCCTAATGAATATCAATATAAGTCTAATTGGTATTTAGTTAGGGTGGTTTCTGTAAGAGGGAGATAATTGGCAGAAACATTGAGCTACAATTGAGATCAGGGATTAATTCATAAGGAATAATAGGGTTTTATGAATAAAAGAATTTTTAATCCAGAGAAGGAGGGGTAAAAATGGAATTAAAAATTACAGGGATGATCATCATGAATTTAGGAATTTTTGGTGAAAATTTCATAATTTTTGGATAAGTGGAGCTATCAGAATAAATTCAGGGAAAATAAAGGCAGATTAAATAGATTAATCAAAGGTCGAGATTTGATCGAGCAATCCTCGGGTGCAAGTTGGGGATAACAAAGCAACGGGTACAAACTGGGTACAAGAAACACAGGAGGTATAAAATAATCGAAGAGAGAGGGTGTGCCACGTGGCAGCCTCTCATTGGGCCATGTCAGCAAGTGGGCCCCACCCAGGTATGAGTCACTGACAGGTGGGCCCCACCTTAGTGCCACGTGGCAGACAGCCAGTGGGCCACCTCACCACCCTAGTGCCACATGGCACCACACCAGAGGTCCACTTAACCCAACCCTGTGCCACATGGCACAGCCAGAGGAGGCCATCTCACTACCCCAGTGCCACATGGCTCTACACCACAGGGCCACTTCACCCTCCCAGTGCCACATGGCAACACCATGGCATCACACCTCAACACTCCAAGTGCCATATGGCAGCTAACCATTGGTGCCACATCACAGGGGACTAAGCCACATGGCACTACACTACGAGCCACCTCAAAGATACTATAACAGTATAATTAATAGATTGATTAAACAAGTGGACCTATCGAGTGTGCCAAGTCGATCGATTAAATCTAAGCAGGGAGTTAACTAATCCACAATTTGGACTAATGGGCCGAGATTCATATACTTACATGTGGGGCCCATTTGTCGGGTTTATGAATGTATAGCTCACACAGCAATCATGCACCTAGTCTATACACGCATTTAATCGAGATTTAAATCAAAAGAAAGAAGCGATGTGTACCGGCTCACTTGTATTGCGCCTCCGATCGTGGGTCCCACCTAGTCGTGGACTCGTGCGCGGACGCACCTCTCCTCTTTCTCTTCTCCTTCTCCCCTCCTCTCTTCTTCCTTCTTCTCGACGAGGCAGAAGGCGCCATTAGAGGTGATCAAGCTCTCCAAAGCTCGCAACTCCAATTCCTTTCACCCAGAGTTAGCCTATACATAGGAGAGTATGTGCAATTGATCAGAATTGAAAAAACAACAAGTGAATAAGGTGATTGAGAGAGATGAATACCTCGGGCAATTGATGAAGCACTTCAATTCCTACTTCAGAATCCAAAATTGATGATGCAAACCTTCTCTATTCACCTAGGCGATGCCGTAAATGAAAGAAAAAGCAAAGAATTAAACGTTGAATAAGAGCAATTGAGATGAGACGACAAGATCGGTAAATTGAGGAAAGTTAGAACCTTGCGCTATAAACTCGAATCGCGCATTTATGGCTTCTATGCACTCACACGATGATGTTGAAATGGTGAAGTTTGGCAATTGAATAGAGGAGCTATGATAATGGCCAAGGTGTGAGCTCGGGTGAGTGAATTGGAACTTGAAGAGATGAATTACAATGGCAGAGAAGAGAGAGGCGCCTGGGTGCATTCAAATGGGTATATATAGCATGTTGAAGATGCTAGAAGGTTCGTGAGTGATTTGGAGTGGAGATAACTAAATCAAGTCAAAGGTCAAAGATCAAAGCTCCTGGATTCTTTGAATGGGACCCACATCTCAACAGTAATGAATAATGTAATCAAAAGACCATGTTCATAGGCCAAGGGAGTCCAATTGCTGGTGCATGAGTGGTGTATAGCTCTAATCCCTTTGGTACACCCTTTAATTGCTATATAAACCCCTAAACCATGGAGAACAAGACACAACAGACAATATACACGAGGCAGAAAGCAAGAGATAGAGAAAAAACACTTTAGATTGCATATAGAGTTGAGAGAGAGAGAAAGAGCAAGAAGAAGCAAGAATCCAGAAGATAGAATCGATTGATCTCAGTTTTAACTTGAGAACTCGATCTATTTGCTTCAATTGTTTGCTTAAAAGTAAGTTCTATGCTTTATTCTTTGTTAATTAGAAGTTAGCAAGTTGAATTCTTGGAGATTATGAAAAAATGATGTAATTGCCATCGAATATCGTTGTTTTATCAGATCGCTTTGAATTCTTTCGAAATTCAACTATTTCTTCATGATTTTCTTCTTTATTTTATGCATTGCAAGTTTATATAGTATAAATCTTTCATTTCTTTCAATGAATTTTGCTTAAAGGTTGATGAATGAGGCTGTTAAATCGATTGATCTCAGTTCAACTTGAGAACTCTAGAACAAGTTGAGTTCATTGATCAATTCTTGATTCTTGAGTGAGAATTATCTTGATCCTTGTTAATACTATATGCATTAGGTCTCGTAGAATCCTTTGAAGTCGATTGATCTCGATATAATCTTGAGAACTCGATCGATTTGGAGTTTCAAGATCGTTATCGCGTTCCATTTCGAAATTGAGTTTCAAATTGAGAATTAGGGAAGATTATAAACATATGTATGCATATCATGGTTTGAATAAGTGTTATAAAGAGTATTAAGCATGACAATGTCAATATTGATCAATGAATAACATGAATTTGAAGTAAATTGCAACCGGCACCAACGGCGTCTATTGCACTTTGACAACCATCCCGAGTAATGAAGTCATCAACCAATTTGAATTGTTCTAATCATATTGGAGGCATTTACATAGGTATACGATGTCAATTGAATGATTAATTGTTGAAAGAAACAAGTAATTGTGTTGAATTTGTGGAATCCGAGATTCGGTACCGGCTGGTACCAAATCAGTTCATCTAGCATTGGTATATAGCATGATCCACCGCATAGATCATCGATCAGATGTTGTAGAACAATTCCCCGAGGAGAAACGACGCCGGAGGAACTATCTGATCGGAAGGAGACGCTTTACCACGCCGGGAATGCCGTCGGCGCAAATCTTGAAGGCGCCGTTGGACCGGAGAGTCAATGAAACGCACCAAAGACGAACATTAGCGCAAGAACACGAATATTGAAGCGCATATGCGAATCTAGGAATAAATCGATGTTTATAACGTGATAAGTGAATGGGCCTTACATCTCATATGAATTAATCTTGAAGCAAATCTGACGGCCCAAATAAGAATAGAACTATTCTGAAAGATGAGCGCCGATCTTGGAGCAGATCCGCGGCCTGATTAGGCCCATTAATTAAATAATAATGTAATAGTAATAATATGGAGTAAATAAATGATTTGAAAATGCTATTGAACTCCAAATTGACTCAAATTTGTTTCTAAAATTTTCTTATTTTTCATACTATTTTTCTATACAATAATATTCCGGTTTTAGAAATATAATCATAATAAAACATTTTAAAAGCAAAATACATCACATATATTGGTATATTTGACTTAGCTTTGACTTGTCATTTTAAATACTATAAAAATTCCAAAAATACAAATAAAAATCATAAATAATAACTAGATATATTTTAGTGATTTTTCAAGTGATTTTCTATGAAATAATAATAATGATAGTAATATACTATAATAAATGATGAGATTAGCTATATTCTTTGATAAAAAAAAAAAATATAATAATAATAATAATAATAGATATTATATTGATATTTTCTGTGAAAAATAATAATAATAAAAATAAATAGCACAAAATAAACAAAAATATACTACTATGGTAATAAATAGTAAAATGCATTTTCTTTATAATAAAGAATGATAATATAGTTTTATAATATGAATTGTATTTCTTTTGTTATTTTTATACAAATATACAAAAATATACTTTTGATGGATAAAATGTGATAAAAATAATAGTTTTAATAAAAACATAATGAATTTCATCCCTTATGACTAATAATAAAAATCTTATACTTTTCTATAGATAATAAATAGAGATAATAAAAATAGATATAATGAATAGTATAATAAATAGAATAGAATATTAGTAATGATTTCTTTTAGCTATTATAGATATTAAAAAAAAAGATAATAAAATAATAATAATAATAATAATAATGATAATAGTAAAATAGTATAGCTAACCATCTTTTGATTTTGTAAATAATTCTTACATGATGAATAGTATTACAATATAATAGAATATAATAACAAAATTCTATTACTTTAGCTATTATAAGCATTTAAAACATAGCTATCTTACTTTCTATTATTTTTGTAAGTGATTTTCTACAAAATAAATAGAGTTTAGAAATAATAAAAATAAAATTCTACTATTTTAGCCATTATAAAAAATCCCAAAAATATTAATAGCTACCCCTTTTCCTATTTTTGTAAATAATTTTCTACATAGACAAATAGGGTTTAAGAAATAAAAATAATAATAATAAAAATAATAATAGTAATATAATAATTGTAATAATAATAATAATAATAATAGTAATAATAATAATAATAATAATAAATGCATCTTTATAATAATGGAAGATATTATAATAGACTTTGTGCATTTTAAGAAATGAATAAATATGCTCACATAAGGAGTGTAGAGCCACATATGAATATTTGCACACATGACATGACATTTAAAGTGATTAGTCAAGACAAGAACATCTTGACGTGGGATGATTAAGGCTTCAATAGCAATATGAGAAGATATGTCGAGACAAGAACATCTTGACACTTGATGAAGAACAACAAGATACGTCGAGACAGAACATCTTGACGTGAGATGAATAAAGCTTTGATAGCAAAGCATGAAGAAGTATGTTGAGACAGAACATCTTGACACCGGATGAAGAATAACCGAGCTACGACACTAACATGAAGATATACGTCGACTCAAGAAGAAGAACATTACGATGTCCTAGAGAGGTGACATCTTAATGACTCGCCGCCATGAGCAAGTAACTCATGATTGAATACGCTCACACAAGGGGTGTAGGGCTACATAGTAATCTTGCACAAGTAATGCAACACGTAGGATGATTAGTCGAGACAAGAACATCTTGACGTTCGTTGAAGATTGACCAAAGCTACGACGTCGCATGGAGAGATATGTCGACTTTGAAGATGAAGAACATTACGATGTCCCAAAGTGACATCTTAATGACTCGGTGTCGTGAACAAGTAATTCACGACCATTTGAGCCGGCAAGACCGAACTCGTCCGTCGATGAGTTTGTCTCCGGCTCATTTCCCGAGAATGTGAGATTGAATCGGTCGTTGGTAGATTCATCCACAAAAAAAGTGAATGCGAACCGTTCGTAGGTAGGTTCCTTCACTAACACATGCCTCAATGTTGAACCGGCCTGGCGCTTCGGGTTTGACATTGTGTGCAATTGTGTTTCCTAGGTTTATGAATCGGCTTAGTGCTACGAATTCATGATCTAGAAGATCGGTGAGAAGAAATACGTGGGCCATATCCACCCTTCTCCCGATTCACCAACCTCAAGATCAACCCTCGTTGCTTCGAGTTGTATTTTGTGTGATTGGTTGTTGACTAGTTAAGATTGAACCGGTCTGTTTGTAGGTTTATCTTCTAGATCAACGGAGGTCGAGCCTCGGTCGTATGTAGACTCACCTCAAGCCCCCTATGAAGAGATTAACCCGGTCATTGGTAAGGTTACATCTCGAGGTGGCATGGATCGAACCGATCCGTTTGTAGGTTCGTCCCCATAGGACAAAACCGATCTGTTTGTAGGTTTGTCTTTCATAGATTGAACCTGGCCTCGTTTGTAGGTTCATCTTCCGTAGACCCCGTTTTATAAACCTAGACGACCACTTGACTATCTCTTAACTATACTATTTGCTTCTCTCTTTCAAAGATCCAGAGGTGCCTCGAGGTTCGTAGCCCGGGGTAATTAACGGTGGGGGCTTGCGCCCCGGAATCTACAAGAACTCACAATCACTAAAAAACCCCCGAATGTGCATCCAAACATCTCTAAACGGCAGAATCGGCCGACACCCCGCAGATGCACGCTCGGGAGGGATCTCCGTGTCCTTCTTCCGCAACCCATCGCCCGGCGGCGGTGCGGAGCGCGCGAAAAAGGGTCGCACAAGTTTATCTTCTGCCATTCCTGCCTCACTGGACTGATCTGACTGTAAGTCCAGGATATTTCATAGTGATTCCGATTACTTGAACACTTGACCACTCGACCACTTGACTATCATTTAGTTATAGTATTTGCTTCCTCTTTCATGATCCAGAGGAGTCTCGAGGTTAACAACGCAGAGTAATTAACGGTGGGGGCTTGCGCCTATCAGAATCTATAAGGACTCACAATCACTGAAAAACCCCTAAATGCGCATCCCAATGGGTCTGAACGGTAGAATTAACCGACGCTAAATAAATACACGCTTAAGAGGGATCTCAGTGTCCTTCTTCCGTATCTCATCGCCCCCGCAGCGGTGAGGAGCGCACGAAAAAGGGTTGCACATTGACGATAAATGGAGTAGGACGCTGAAGATTCTCCTTGGTTTGGATGGTGATCCATACAGCTATGATGGGATCACTAATAATCTGTGACCATTTCAGACAAGGAACGGGGAAAAATAACGAGCATATTTAGTTCTTGACATTTAGTATCTAACTCTCGTATTTGCGTAATCATTTTCAAGAATTGCCTGCTTACTCTGATGGTGAGACTTTTCGACGATATAATTTTTACTATAAGTTTTACTCCGCCATGAATTTATTATAAGTTTGATCTAATTTTTTTATAGGTACACATGAGCATTTTACCTGAAATTTTTTGGGTCTATGATGTTCTTGAATAATAGTGCAGACTCGGTGCTGGCAGTGTAATTAAGCTTTCTTGATGATATGCTCAACGTACTGGAGGATGGCTACGATTGGGGGTAGACAATACTATTTTGCTTGTACTTCAACATCTCTCGTTCATGTCTCTAGCCAACAGATTGAATAGCCGGTCCTTTGTTTTTACTTCAGTTGTGGTCGTGGACACAATTCCCGATTCAAAGATCGAGGTAAATTAATATCACTCATCTTAATTGAGATATTTTATTGATGGTATAGGTGTAGAACTGAGGAGGCTCCATTAGGAGGTCCTGATCCTCAATTGTGGTTTTCGTACGGCGTCAAATGGGCAACAAGATATTTTTTGCAAGTACATCCCTCTGTTTACCCTTGAAAAATCTCAAGGATAAAGCAGCTGAACAATTAAAAATAAAAAAAATCAATCATTAGTAATAAATCATAAGAAGAGGAAAGAAAAGGGCAAGAAAGAGAGGGACCACCAGCCAGAAGAGGTCGCTGCCGAATTCCAATCAAACCTATTTGTCCCACAAGGAAATCCTAAGTACAAAGCAAGGGTATAAATACCCCATCATCCACTGTCCACTTGGCGTGGGTGACAGCCAAGAGACTCAAGAGAGAAGGAAGATCTTTTGGGTGTCACCCATGTGATCATACTTTTTCTGACAAGTGGGACCCACTTGGCCGTCCCTCACAAGCAGTTTCAATAACCCTAACCTAACCCATCCACTAAACCTAATTAAGCCGGAACAAGGGTTAAATATTAATCCCACAAGGAAATTCTAAGTACAAAGCAAGGGTATAAATACCCCATCATCTACTATTCATTCGATATGGATGGCACTCAAGAGATTCGGGAGAGAGAAAGAGATCTCTTGATGTGTCATCCATGTAATCATTCTTCCTCTGACAAGTGGGACCTACCTGACAGTCCCACGCAGATAGCTTCAACAACTTGGACCTAGCTTATCCGATAAATCTAATCAATCCAGAACAAAGACTAAGCAGTAATCCCACAAGGAAATTCTAGACAAAAATCAGAGGTATAAAAGCCCTACCACCTCCCATTCATTTGAGATGGATGACCCTCAGGAGATTCAAGAGAGAAAAATCTCATGAGGGGTCATCCATCTAATCATTTTCACTGACAGGTGGGCCCCACACCTCAGTGACAGGCATCAAGGAAGTCAAGGTCAAACCCTAAGTAGCAACCTTCAGAGCAAACCCTAGAAGTGGAGGCAATACAATCCCTGTACTACAAGAACTGTGTCAATGCCAAGCTAGTATTTTGATACAGATAATCACGAGAAATTTTGATGTGATTTTATTTTTAAGGCTGACCAGGTGCCAAAGCTGTGAGCAACCACTTGACTGAGCCAAAGATTTGTGTCAACTGTTGACAAGTAATCAACTGTTAACCAAGTCACCTTCATGAACATGAATTGGAAGTTAATTTCACAAGACTGATCAGATGCCAATATTGCAAACATCTGGTTAAGTCTAGATTTGTATCAATTATTGACATGTAATCAACTGTTGATCAAGTCAAACCCTAATAAGCATCAATACAAGTCTAAATTGGTGTTTAATTAAGGTGGTTCCTACAAAAGAATTTTATTTGACAGAGATACCGAGCTATAATTGAAATCTGGGATTAATTCAGAGAGAAAAATAGGGTTTTCTTGGAAAATCAATTTTTAATGCAAGGAGGCAAGTGAAAAAATGAAATTAAAAATTACAGGGGTGATCATCATGAATTTAAGGATTTTTGGTGAAAATTTCATGATTTTTGGATAAGTGAAGCTATTAAAATAAATTCAGAGAAGATAAAATAGATTAAATAGGCAGATCAAAGGGCTGAGATTTAATCAAGGCAACTCTAGATACAACTTGGGGACAACAACAGTTCTGGGTACAAACTGGGTGTGAGAAGCACTGAGAATAAAAAAAATAAATGAAGAGAGAGGGTGTGCCACGTGGCAGCATCAAAGTGGGCCAGGTCAGCAAGCCACTGCCACGTGTCACAACCCTATTGATCCATGTCAGCACAGGTGGGCCCCACATTGACGTGGATATCTGACAGATGGGCCCCACACATGCCACGTGGCATTCACCTGCTGGTCCACATCAGCAACAACCTCAAATAGACATGCCACATGGCAGCACCCGGTTAAGCCGTGTCAACAAGGGTAGTACACATGGCATTCACTTACTGGTCCACATCAGCAACTACTTCAAATAGACATGCCACCGTTTACCCTTGAAAAATCTCAAGGATAAAGTAGCTGAATAATTAAAAATCAATTATTAACAATAAATCATAAGAAGAGGAAAGAAAAGGGAAGGAAAGAGAGGGGCCGCCGGCCTGAAAAGTCGCTAATGAACCCCGGAACAAATTTATTTGTCCCACAAGGAAATATTGGGGTGAGAGACAAAGGTATAAATACCTCATCATTCACCATCCACTCGGCGTGGGTGACAGCTAAGAGACTCAAGAGAGAGAATGGAGATCTCTTGGGTGTCACCCATGTGATCACATTTTCTCTGACAAGTGGGACCCACCTGGCAGTCCCTTACAAACAGCTCTAACAGATAAACCTAGCCTGTTCACTAAACCTAATCGAGCCGGAACAAGGGTTAAGCAATAATCCCACAAGGAAATCCTAAGTGCAAAGCAAGGGTATAAATACCCCACCATCTACTGTTCATTTGATATGGATGACACTCAAGAGATTCGGGAGAGAGAAAGAGATCTCTTGATGTGTCATCCATGTATTCATTTTTTCACTGACAGGTGGGACCTACCTGACAGTCCCATGCAGATAGCTTCAACAACCTGGACCTAGCCTATCCAATAAGTCTAATCAATCCGGAACAAGGGTTAAGCATTAATCCCACAAGAAAATCCTAAGTGTAAAGCAAGGATATAAATACCCCACCATTTGCTATTCATTCGAGGTGGATGACCCTCAGGAGATTCAAGAGAGAGAAATCTCCTGATGGGTCATCCATCTGATTATTTTTCACTGACAGGTGGACCCCACACCTCAGTGACAGACATCAAGGAAGTCAAGATTAAACCCTAAGCAGCAAACTTCAGAGCAAACCCTAAGAAATTGGAGCAGTATAATTTCTATACAGCAAGGACTGTGTCAATGCCAAGCTAGTATTTTGATATAATCAATCACAAGAAATCTCAAATATGATTTTGCTTTCAAGGCTGGTCAGGTGCCAAAGTTGTGAGCAACCACCTGACTATGCCATGATTTGTGCCAATTGTTGATAAGTAATCGACTTTTGATCAAGTCACCCTCATGAACATGAATTGGAAGTTAATTTCACAAGACTGATCAGATGCCAAAGCTGACAGCAACCATCCGATCAAGTCTAGATTTTTATCAATTGTTGACAAGTAATCAGTTTTTGATCAAATCAAACCCTAATAAGCATCAATATAAGTCTAAATTGGTGTTTAATTAGGGTGGTTTCTGCAAGAAAAGTTTTATTTGGCAGAGACACTGAGCTATAATTGAAATCTGAGATTAATTCAAAGAGGAAAATAGAGTTTTCTTGGCAAATAAAATTTTAATTCAAGGAGGCAGGGGAAAAAATGGAATTAAAAAAATACAGAAGTGATCATCATGAATTTAGAGATTTTTGGTGAAAATTTCATGATTTTTGGATAAGTGGAGCTATTAAAATAAATCTAGAGAAAATAAAACATATTAAATGGATTAATCAAGGGCTGAGATTTGATCAAGATAACTCTGGGTGCAACTTGGGGACAACAGTAGTCCTGGGTACAAACTGGGTGCAGAGAACAAAGAAAATATAAAATAGAGGAAGAGAGAGGGTGTGCCACGTGACAGCGTCAGATTGGGCCAGCTCAGCAGCCGAGTGCCACGTGGCAACCTCCCATTGGTCCATGTCAGCAAGTGGGCCCCATCCTGGCACAAGTCACCTGACAGGTGGGCCCCACCATAGTACAATGTGGCAGCCAACCAGTGGTCCACCTCATCTCAGCTTATGCCACATGGCACAGCCACAGAAGGCCACCTCACTAAATTAATGCCACATGGCACAACCGTAGTAACCCACATCAGCAAAGAGTTGGACCACAGCTGACACATGGCAGCACAGTATAAAGCCACCTCAGCCCCCAACTTGCCACGTGTCAGCCCCCTATTGTTCCCCATCACCCATGTGGGTCCCACCCTGGCACAAGTCACCTGACAGGTGGGCCCCACCACAGTGCCACGTGGCAGGCCATGTCAGGGCCACCTCACCCAACCTATGCCACATGGCATGGCTACATAAGGCCACCTCAGCAGGCCATGCCACATGGCAGCACACATCAACAAATCAATCTATATGTAATTAAACCTATCTGCCACATGTCACTGTTTCATTGGTGACACCTCACCCCTATTGACTGCGTGGAAATCATTAGCCTAAACCTTGTATCACTTGTTGGTGGGCCCTAATTAAGGCTAAATATTGATTAATCCCTAGAGCTTAACTAAACAACAAAATTAAAATCTGACAAGTAGGCCCATGTTGTAAGCATTACAAAGCAGAGGTGCATGGCAATACGGTGAACCAAGCCCATTCAAATAAAGCTGAGATTTAAATAAAGACAAAGGAAAGGAAAGGCGCACCTGACTCATGCGCATTATCCCTCTGGCTGTGGGCCTCACCTTGTTGCGGTTCACGTACGCCAAGATCACCCTGCCCGAAGCTGCTTCCTTCTTCTTCTCTCCTTCTTCGTCTCTTTCTTCCGCGCGATACAGAAGGAGGTGCCATGGAGAAATGCTTCAAAGGTGTTTTTGTTCCCTGGATATGATTGGAATGAGCAAAACAATGTGGTTAGAGATGCATGAGTAGTAAATTTCAATGAATTGCAAAAGAAATATGAAGAATCAATCAAAACCAGTTCGTAAAAATGAAACTTGTAATTGACTTGTGCAAGTATAAGAGATCAAATTGACGATGCTTACACAATATTTTAACCTTTGCGATGCTATTCAGAAGCTTAGGCTAGCCCGAGGGAGCTCCTAACCTAGTGCGATGCTAATCCACAGATTGAGTCGAAAAGAATCTTCTCGAAACTTGATCTCAGCAGTATGGATTTTCAAACAAACATGTGAAATCAATGTACGAAACCAAAGAGAGCATGAGTGAGCTTGTAATTGGAAGGATAGACAAAGGAATGAAAATGTGATGCTTTGATCGAAAATTAGAGCAAATGAGGGAAAAGGAAATGATGATGCTAATTGGGCCTTTTAAACTATCTGAGCTGAGTAAAATGAGTACTGTATACGCTAATGAAAGTTCTAGAAGAGTTCAAAAGGGTTCGGTGAGTAGTTACAAGTGGCAAGATGGTGAATATTGGAAAAATAGTAATTAACTCACTACAATTTGTTATAACAGTCAACTGCCAAGTCATCAATCCGTGGACACATCACAAAGGAGCACAAAAGGAGCTAATATGGGCCATTGAATTGTAAAATGAAGAGTGAGATAGGGTGCCACATTAGCAATCCGAGAAATTAAACAAACACAAATTTGCTATTATACATTCATGCATAGCCTATATAAACCCTTCACAGAGAGCAATTAAAGGGAGAGCTTTGGAGAATTAACAATTGACAGTTAACAAGAGAGAAAGAGAAAGAGATATTTTTGCTAAAGATCAAGAAGTGAGATAGATAAGCAATTGGATAAATTGATAGTAGACTTGGTTCTAGGACTAAAGTCTCTCAATTTGATTCATTCACAGCCCCTGCAAGGTCTATTCATCTATAAGCTTGTGGTGAGGTAATATTTCAAGGTTTAAAATGTAATTAGGAAGTTTTGTGGAATTGTACAATAAAATCAACTTTTGCATTGAACAATCTATTAACCTGCTATTCTTTTGTTCAATTTCAATTCTTGTATCTTGATTCTCCTGCCTCTTTTTCTTTTCTTTGCATTTCTCACTATTGATCTCGATTTTACAATTGAATTTGAAGAATTGCCAGGATCCGAGGTAAAACAGTGAATTTCAATTGAAGTACTTGATCTTGATTTCATGTAATGGCTAGTATCTTTTTTTTTCTCTTTTCCTTTCTTCTATCTGTTACACAAAGGGATTGGTAGTAGAGCTGTGTAGCTCTCCCATTCACCGCGAGAATTGAAATTCAGTTCAACGTTGAATCAGTAGAAGGATTATCTAATCCTCTTGATTCTATTGCCTGAGTAGTTATTCAAAGGCTCACAATTGATTCAAGGTGCAAGGAAGTGATGCAATTGAAAACAATTCAGTGTATAATACTTGAACAAACACGATCGGTACCGTGTTTGGCAACATCGAGGCAAAACAGGTTATGCACGATGTCTCCAGAAGAAATTAACTTCACCAACTTGATTAGAAAGCGCAGACGATGAATAGCACAAGATTAATTGCGAGAATCATCGATCAACTGAGTTGAATTTACGATTGGAAACTCGATCGGTACCGAGTTGAACACTGTACCGGAAATGGTACCCTCGTACACGCTAGAGCACCATACCGATTTTCAATCAGATGTGATAGAAAAGTTCCTAACAGTAAGGCGACACTACTAGGCCCACCTAATCGGAATGGCGAAGCTCCGGTCGCCGGAAATGACCCCCAGCGTGAATCTCAGCGAGGAAGTCAACAGAACAGTCAAAGAAACAAGTGTGCACGACTTTTAGCGCGCAAACACGAAGTATGACGCATAAGAACACATCTTGAAGAGATCTAACGTCAGTTGTAAATCGCAACTTAAAAGAAAAAAAAGAGGATTGATCTGGGCCCTTCATCTCAGATGAATAGATCTCAAAGCAAATCTAACGGTCCAAGTAAATCACTGCTGAATAAAAAAAAGGCTGGCCCAGTACAGGATCTAGGCCCAACTTGTCAAAGGAAAGGAGAAAATAAAATGGGCCCAATTGTCAAAGTTAAAAGGAAAATTAATCCTGACTCAGTTCATTAAACCCAAAATTCAATTAATAACAGAAAATTAAAGATAAAGAGTAAATAAATCATTTGAAAATGTTCTTAAACTCCAAATTAACTCAAATTTATTAAAATTTTTTGTTTTTCATAGTATTTTTCTGTATAAAAATATCTCAATTTTGAAAATACCATCATATTGAAATAATTTAAAAGCAAAAGACATTATATTGCATTTCCTATTTAATTTAATTTAGATTTATCATTTTAGATATTATAAAAATTCCAAAAATTCAAATAAAATCTTAAATCATAATTAGATATATTTTACTGATTTTTCAAGTGATTTTTCATAAAGTAATAATAATAATAATAATATCCAATAAGAAATAATAGAATAAATTCTATTATTTAGTTATTATAAAAGAGAATAAATGACAATGAAATTTATTAATAATAAATAAATATTATTTTAATCTTTTTCATAAAAATAAAAATGAATAATAATAATAATAATTAATAAATATAATAAAGCAAATCATATTCTTTTGGTTATTATATAAAATCTAAAATTCAAATAAAAAGGTATATAATAATAGAATCCAAATAAAAATATAATAAGAATATAATAAATCTCATTCTTTTAGTTATCATAAAAATCGTAAAATTGAAATAAAATCATGAATAATAGCTAATTCATATATGTAATGATAATGATAAAAATAATAATAATAAAACAAAATCTTACTAGTTATTATAAAAATCTTAAAATTCAAATAAAATCATAAATAATAGCTAATTCATTTCCTATTATTATTTTTATATAAGTAAAGAATAAATAGAATAAAGTAATAAAACAAAAATCCTATTCTTTTAGTTATAATAAAAATCTTAAAACTCAAATGAAATCATAAACTTCATTTTTACAAATAATGAATAGAATAAAAATAATAAAAAGTTTAAGATTTTAAAATTTATTTTCTATTATTTCTATAAGTGATAAATAGAATAAAAGCAATAAAAATAAAATCCTACTCTTTTATAAAGCTTAAAACTAAAATAAAATCATAGAATTCATTTTCTATTATTTTTATAAATAATAAATAAAATAAAAGTAATAAAAGGGTTAAAATTCAAATAAAACTATAAAATTCACTTCTCTACAAGTAATAAAAGCAATAAAATAAAATCCCACTTTAAAAAGCCTAGAATTTAAATAAAATTCATTTTTTATTATTAATAAATAGAATGAAAGTAATAAAAAAAATAACAAAAGCTTAAAATTCAAATAAAAAATCATAAATAGAACAATAATAATAATAAAATTCTACAATCAAAACAAAAAAAAAATCATGAAGAATAGCTAACTCATCTTTTAACATTTTTGTAAATAATTTTCTACAAAATAAATAGAATTTAGAAATAATAAAAATAAAATTCTA
The DNA here is from genome assembly GCA_037127355.1 of Schoenoplectus tabernaemontani. NCBI lineage: Eukaryota > Viridiplantae > Streptophyta > Magnoliopsida > Poales > Cyperaceae > Schoenoplectus > Schoenoplectus tabernaemontani. The sequence continues at coordinate 446,826 of JAZBJN010000033.1, forward strand.
TTCTTTTAGCTATCATAAAATCATATAAATTCAAATAAAATCATGAATAATAGCTAATTCATTTTCTATTATTTTTATGAATAATTTTCTACAAAAAAAAATGAATAAGAGTTTGAGGATAATAAAAATAATAATAAATAAATAAAAGAAAATAAAATACGACAATAAAAAATGATAATAATAATGGTAAAGGTAAGATGATAAATTCACCCTTGCAATTGAGATAATAATGAAATACACTACTTTGATAAAATCAATAATCAATGTGATAATGTTTTAGAAGTGACTAAATATGTTCACATAAGGGATGTTAAGTGAAATATTAATTTCTGCACAAGTAATGCAACATTCAGGATAACCAGTCGGGACAAGAACACCTTGACGCTCGTTGAAGAATGACCAAGATTGTGACGTCAATACAAGAAATATGTCGACTTTAAGAGAGAAGAACACCACGATGTCCAAAAGAAGTGACATCTTAATGACTCGGTGTCATGAACAAGTAATTCATGGCTAGTTGAGCTAGTAAGACTGAACTAATCCGTCGATAAGTTTGTCTTTGTCACACCCCGAATAATTAAATCGGATTAGTGGTGCTTAATCCCGCCACGTACGCACGACGAGACGTGCGTACGAAAGGCTAATGAATAAAAATAAGAAAATCCGTAATAAACAAAACAATAATAATAATACAAAACAAAACAGTCCGTAATATACAGATAAATACAACGCGCACATCGGCGGGGCTAACTCCATCGGAATGGGTAGTAAAATCTCTCAAATAAAGCCCAAAAAGAAAGAAACCAAAAACCCGATGCCCGATAAGCCCTAATCAACTACCCGCCACATCGTGCCGATGCGGCGAAGCACCTCTCGATATCACGCAGATCGTCGCACCTAGCACTCCCATCAAAACTCGAGCCCATACCTGTAAACCTGGATCCCACAACCACCGTGGAAACGTGAGTAATTTTAAAAAATTACTCAGTACGGATTTAGATCCAGCCTTAAGATTTGATCTTCTTTCCTAGACTGGACCCAAATACCGATACCGAATTTAAATGCAATGAATTATTTTAATATATGTTAATGTATTATTATTTTATACATTTCGAGAACACCTCTACATGAATGACATGAAATGACAAATAACCCCGAAATAGAAAATTGAGGAAATAGTAATATAATATAAAATATAAGATACGAAAACAAACACCCGAAATAAATATCCCAATTTGCAAATCACCGATCTATCCCAAGCGGGCGCCACCGGCGTCCCAACTTACGAACTTGGGCCTTGCCTAAGCGGGCGCCACCGGCGACCCAACTTACGAACTTAGGACTTTATGTTTATGCGGCGCCAATGCCGCATAAACGATAATTCGGCTCCCGAGGCGATAACGCCCTAGGAGAGTGAGCGTGCATAAGCACGTACTGCGGTCCGCTAAACTCGTAATTCACCTTACAAAATAAAAGCAAGTGGATAAATATGTCTTCGGTTGCCATATCGCCAAAATGAGATAACTACTCGTGAATTAACAAATCGAAATCAAATGGGAGCCTACACTGTACCAACTAAGGGTCGAGGACCGCATCCCGAAAAAATACAAAATGAAATATAATAAATGGGAGCCTACACTGTACCCACTAAGGCCGAGTGGACCGCATCCCGACTTTCTCTCGTACCAACCGGGGGCCGAGGGCCAAAGGAGAAAGACAAAATGACAGATATTAGGATCCTAAATAAGGGTCGGATAAATATAATAATATAGTATCACGAGGGTAGAATCCAGGACTCGGATATGGACGCCCACACTAAACACCGAAAGACATGGTATCCTAATCGCTCAAATTTGGATTAAAAATTTAATCATATTAAGAATAATAAAAATATAATATTGATCAAAGAAAAACACTCGACACACGGCCGAACCCGCCAAATGACGGGTCGGTGGATAATCCGACAAGCAAGGTGCGATGCAGATGTATATACGGTGGGTCCCATGGCCTATGGGAATATAACCACAACGGTCAGTTATGCAAGGCAACTTAGACCGGGAATTACCCCGGCCCATCTCTCAAGACTTTCCCATGCATTTTGCATGATTAATTGTCTAACTTAATTAATAATTAATGATATTAATAATATTTCTACTAATAAATATAATCTACAATTTGAATTATTTAATTCTATCTAATCCTATCTCGGGACTATTTCCCGAATCCTACTCCTATCCCGTCTACGTGCAATATGACATGATATGACATGCGAATGCGGGTATGTCTCGAATATCTTTGGTCAATTTACCTGGGATGCAAATGACAGTCGATTTAAGTCTCTAATCATTTTTGGACAAAAACACCGCAATTCAGATTTTATTTTAAAACACATTTTATTTTCGGTTTGGGTTCCTAATTCTGAAGAAAGAAGATTAAATCCCAGGAAACCGTACCTGAGAGCATCGCGTAATCGCATTTTTTTTCTCAAGGGCAACGTGCCAGTCTTTTGTATGAGCAATCTGCGTTCTTGAGGTCAGGCGATCCGCATCTTTCTCGAGTGTGTCTGAGTCTTCTACGTCTCCTATTTTATTGATAATTAAAGGTTAATTGGTTTTAAAGAGTTAATCATATGAGTTATAATTTAATTTAAATAAGATTATAAGGTGTACAAGTCAGGTATAATTTCTTATAATTTTGGCAATTTTATTATTATCTCTTTTGCCGCATTTTGAGGTGACGTAATTTTTGTTGCTTTATTATTTTCCTTTTATTCTATTTACAACTTGAGTAATTATTATGATTCATTAGATGGTTATGAAATAATGTTAATTCATCTGATATTCACTATGGACCTATTGTTTGTTGGGTTCAATTAAAAGAGTTTGTCACTTGCCGTAATGAAGAGGAATGAATTAAAATAGAACACATCAATATATAAAGCACGAGAAATTAATTAAAAGAAATAACTTTAGTTATCAATTTAGTTATATGATTTAGAATAGAGAAATTAATTAATATATAATATTTTATACTTAATATTGAATTTTTTATTTAAAATAGAGAAATTAATTAATATATATGTAATTTTATTCAAAAATAATATTAACACAACGAATTCATCTGACATTAATGTTTATGTCATTTCACACTCGGTAGTATTATTTTAATTTAGGGAGTTATAAATATACTTATAATAAATTTCTATAAGTTTATATTTGTACTATTATTATTAACATAATGACATTAAATAACATACAACCTTACATTATTACTTCTTATAAAAATGTAGAACGGATTATAATATGTATTACGTTTAAAATTTTATAATTATGTTATCATGATTCGAATATAGAGAGGTTATTCAGTATACGCATCAACTCTTATTTATTTTACTCTGATTAGTGATATCTCAACATTAGATAACTTAACTTTTATTATTTTTATCTACTTAAAAATTATGATTAATGTTATTTTTAAATTAATGAAATTGATTAGTACTTTATATAAATATTTGTATTATTCGGTTATAATATAAAGTGTATAAATTAATTTATATATAAATTTATATTATCTTGTATTAATTACTATTTAATCTTAGAACAAAAATCAAACAAACTTATAATGTTAATTAATATTTTTTTTTGAATTTATAAAATGTGTTAACGTTCTAATTTTTTTTCTCCTATACACCGATGTGGCAACTCAAGTAAATTTAATTATATGTTACGGATAGATTAATGTATTCTCATTTTAATTTCCTTTCCATTAAATTTTTTTTAATTCCCTTTCCATTAAATTTTTAATTCCCTTTCCATTAAAGTATATATATATCAGTTGATTTAAAACAAAATGTTCTTAGTATAAAGTGAATAATTAAGAAATATCAAACTTTCCCTCTCTACCGACTATTTTCGAACCTTTTTTTTTCTTCTGGGGTCCATTACAATTCTAGTAAACTATAATGAAGAATCTAAGATTTATAGCATATGAGAAATATGACAGCTAGCAATAGTTTTAAAGGAGAGTTGGCGGTTAGCTTCAAGGGACAACTAAGCAATACTAGACCATAACAGGGGGCAACGAGGCACAAGCCTGGAAAATTTTGAGCAAACCGAACAAGACTAGTAACAGACACGGCACAAGGCCGACACACACTAGATCAACGAGACAACAAGAAAACAAGGCAAGATCAACCGGCTGTAGGGCAAAACTAAGATAGAACAACACAAAGCAAGTAGTCGAGGGTACGAGGCTCAACCCCGGTGCAATGGAAACCAGCAGCCTAGAAGATAAGGAAAGAGGTTACCACTTTAGACTTGAGGAAGCAAGGCGCACAGGGGAGGCAAGACCAGTACAAGCCACTGACTCGAGGTGAGGCTCTGGTCTGTCGGTGCTAGTGGAGGGAGGCAGCAGCGAGGGGGCCTGATGGGGAGCCAGATCCTCCGCAAGGCGAGATAGGTCATGGTGGAGATGAGAATAGTTCTTGGCAGCGTTAGATAGAGAGTTTAATGGTTGTGGGTAGAGGCCTTGGAGAGAGAAGGCGATGAGTGTAGCTTGTCGAAGCCACCTGACGAAATGCCCTTGAGGAGAAGTGAGAGGCAGAGCAAGGGTGAAGAAGGGTTGGGACTTGGGGTATCGGTTGTGAGGGAAAAGAAATTGAAAGAGAGAAGTGTTTGGGTCATGGGAACCAGCATGAGAGAGGGAGTGAATGTTTTTTTTTTTTTTTTTTTTTTAAAGGGGAAAAAAAAGTGTCACTGGTGAGAGGTCTTGAGCTTGACAGGTAATTCAAGGGAGGTCAGGACTCGGAAATGACAGAAGAAAATCTGAGAAAGTGGGTGTGGGTTAAATTTTGATTTTCTGTGACGCTATATGGACAATCATGTTGTAGTCAGATTGTTAGATGCTTCTATATGATTAATTTATTTATCACTCTAATAATTTGGATATTTTATTTTATCATATTAGTTGATTTAATTTTTTTTATTCATATTATTTTAATTATTAAGTCTTGCCATATTTGATAATTTCATTATCTAATTAAACCCCATTGAATTTGTGTTTCGTTAATATAACGTTCCTTTAATTTATTAACCATCATCATAATCTCAATTCATCAATAATGTTGCTTCTTATTTCATCAAATTTTAACGGATTAAAAGAATTTCCTTCATGTATTTAATTTGATTATAAATTATTCATATTTTTAATAAAATTTAATTTGATATCTGAGTATTGTTCTTTGGATTTAAATATCATCTTCTCAAATTTTTCTTTTGTATTTTTTTATGTAATTTCTTATATTTTATTTAATTAAAAATTTCTGTACTTATTATTTTTTTTATAATTTACGGGGTTTCACACTTTTAAAGATCCAGAGGTGCCTCGAGGTTAACAGCCCAGGATAATTAACTATGGGGCTTGCACCCACCGAAATCTACAAGAACTCACAATCACTAAAAACCCCCTAAATGTGCATTCAAATTGGTCTAAACGGTAGAATTAACGGGCGTTAAACAAATGCATGCTTAGGAGGGATCTCCGTATCCTTCTTCCGCATCCCATCACCGACACCACTGTGCGACCCTTTTTCGCGCGCTCCGCACCGCCGCTGGGCGATGGGTTTGCGGAAGAAGGACACGGAGATCCCTCCCGAGCGTGCATCTGATGGGGGTCGGCCGATTCTGCCGTTTAGAGATATTTGGATGCACATTCAGGGGGTTTTTTAGTGATTGTGAGTTCTTGTAGATTCCGATGGGCGCAAGCCCCCACCGTTAATTACCCCGGGCTACTAACCTCGAGGCACCTCTCGGATCTTTGAAAGAGAGAAGCAAATAGTATAGTTAAAAGATGGTCAAGTGGTCGTCTAAGTTCATAAAAAGGGGTAAAAAGGGGTCTACGGAAGACGAACCTACAAACAGATCGGTTCAATCTATGGAAGAAAAACCTACAAACAGATCGGTTTTGTCCTATGGAAGACGAACCTACAAACAGATCGGTTCGCCTATGCCACCTCGAGATGTAACCTTACCTACGGACGGAGTTAACCTCTTAGAGGGGCTTGAGGTGAGTCTACATACGAACGACTCGACCTCCGTTGATCTAGAAGATAAACCTACAAACAGACGGTTCAATCTTAACTAGTCAACAACCAATCACACAAAATACAACTCGAAGCGCTGAGCGGTTGATCTTGAGGTTGGTGAATCAGGAGAAGGGTGGATATGGCCCACGTGTTTCTTCTCACCGATCTTCTAGATCATGAATTCGAAGCACTAAGCCGATTCATAAACCTAGGAAACACAATTGCACACGATGTCAAACCTGAAGCGCTGAGCCAGTTCAACATTGAGGCATGTGTTAGTGAAGGAACCTACCTACAGAACGGTTCACATTCACTGTTTTGTGGATGAATCTACCTACAGACCGATTCAATCTCACAGTCTCGGGAAATGAACCAGGAGACGAACTTATCGACGGATGAGTTCAGTCTTGCTAGCTCAAATGGTCATGAATTACTTGTTCATGACACCGAGTCATTAAGATGTCGCTTCGCTCGGACATCTTAATGTTCTTCTTCTTCAAAGTCGACATATCTCTCCATGCTGATGTCGTAGCTTTGGTCATTCTTCAACGAGCGTTGAGATGTTCTTGTCTCGACTAATCATTCTACGTGTTGCATTACTTGTGCAAAATTACTATGTTGCCCTACACCCCTTGTGTGAGCGTATTCAATCATGAGTTACTTGCTCATGGCAGTGAGTCATTAAGATGTCACCTATCTAGGACATCATAATGCTCTTCTTCTTCGAGTCGACATATATCTCCATGTTAATATATCGTTATTCTTCATCAAGCGTCAAGATGTTATTCTTCATCAAGACGTCAAGATGTTCTTGTCTCAACGTATCTTCTTCGAGATATTGCTATCAAAGAAGTCTAAATCATCCTTATTCTACGTCAAGATGTTCTCATCTTGACTAATCATTCTAAATGTTATATCATGTGTGCAAATATTCATATGTGGCTCTACACTCCTTATGTGAGCATATTTATTCATTTCTAAAATGCACAAAATCTATCATATAATATTTCCCATTATTATTTTTATTATAAAGATGCATTTATTTATTATTATTATTATTATTATTATTATTTATATTCTTATATTTATATTATTATTTTTATTATTATTATTTTTATTTTTAAACTCTATTTATCTATGTAGAAAAATTTCTTACAAAAATAATAGGAAAAAGGGGTTAGCTATTTAACTAGATTTTTATTTATATTTTTGGGATTTTTATAATAGCTGAAATAGTAGAATTTTATTTTTATTATTTCTAAACTCTATTTATTTTGTAGAAAATCACTTACAAAAATAATAGAAAATAAAATGGCTATGTTTTTATTTATATTTTTAAAATGTTTATAATAGCCAAAGTAATAGTATTTTATTATTATATTCTATTATTCATTATGTAGGAATACTATTCATTATGTAAGAATTATTTACAAAATCAAAAGATGGTTAGCTATGTTATTATTTTTTTATTATTATTATTTATTTTTTTATTTTTGAGATCTATAATAGCTAAAAAGAAATCATTATCAATATTCTATCTTATTCATTATACTATTCATTATTATTATTATTTTTTATTATTTCTATTTATTATCCATATAAAAGTATAAGATTTTATTATTAGTTGAAAATAGCCATAAGAGATGAAATTCATTATGTTTTTATTACAACTATTATTTTTATTACATTTTATTCATCAAAAGTATTTTTATTGTATATTTGTATAGAAATAATAAAAGAAATACAATTCATATTATAAAACTATATTATCATTCTTTATTATAAAAGAAAAATGTATTTTACTATTTATTACCATGGTAGTATATTTTTGTATATATTTTGTACTATTTATTTTTATTATTCTTTTTACAGAAAATATCAACATAATATCTATTTTTTTATTTTATTTATTTTTTTATTTATCAAAGAATATAGCTAATCTCATCATTTATTATGGCATATTACTATCATTATTATTATTTCATGGAAAATCACTTGAAAAATCACTAAAATATATCTAGTTATTATTTATGATTTTTATTTGTATTTTTGGAATTTTTATAGTATTTAAAATGACAAGTCAAAGCTAGGTCAAATATATCAATATATGTAATGTATTTTGCTTTTAAATTGTTTTATCATGATTATATTTTTAAAACTGGAATATTATTGTATAGAAAAATAGTATGAAAAATAAGAAAATTTTAGAAACAAATTTGAGTTAATTTGGAGTTTAGTAGTATTTTCAAATGATTTATTTACTATTTAATATTAATATTCTGTTATTAACTTAATGGGCTTCAATTGGAATGGGCCGAATTCATTTTCTTTCAATATTTTGACTGGGCCTAATGCGTAACCGGGCTGACTCCTTTCTATTATTTCCTTTTTTTTTATTTTTGTTGGGCCCAATTATCTTTTCCTTTCTTGCTAATGGGCTAGTCATACTATATCTTGGGCTGCTCCTTCTTTCATGTTTTAATCGGAACCGTTAGATAAGCATCACGATCTGTGCAAAGGAGATGAGCCGCTTTGATGCAATTTCTAACCCAACCCTCTATACAATCCACTGGATTGCTTCAAAATCAGTGCAAAGTGCCAAGATCTGTGCTTTCATTTCAACAATCGCGCCAAGTGATTGCTCTGACTTTTTCTTTCACGATGCTTTGAGATCCGCGCAGAAGAGTGTCGCCGGTGATCGGAGATGCCGACGGAAGATCAGACAATGGTACTAGCGTCGCCTTGGCACCCTCATTCCCGTGGCGTCACTTGATTGGAGATCCGTAAGGTGGGAACCCTACACCACCTGTACCGTTTTCACTTCGGTACCAATCCAGTACCAATTACATATAGGTCAATGAATTATCAAATTGGATCCGCGATTGGTGCTAGGTTCTCAATCTAATACGCTTAATCATCTGCCTAATAAATTCATTGATTTGCTGATATTCCATAGATGCTAATTACAGTTTTGTGATGGTTTCCAGCAGATACAGAACAGTGCACTCATCTCTTCTTCTTTCACTTAGCATCCTTCTCGTCCTAAAGGCTCACCAGAATTGTCTGGGCCAGTGGCTCACGAGATGTGCTTGATTGTTGATTTTCCTTAGCTCTCAATTATTATTTAACAGAAAAAATAGAAAGGGAAAGAAACAGAAACGAAATTCAATTGAGATAATTGAAAATAGCAATTGACAATATGAAATTCCTTATATTGATGATTGATCCAGGCCTAAAGGCACACCAAACACCTTGTGTTTGGGCCAGTGGCTCACTGGATATCAATCATGGCATCAATTTCATGTTTTATTGCAAAAAAGATAAAGAATAGCAAGAGAAAGATAGAATTATAAGCAAGAGGCAGCAAATGAACAAAATAAAGAATGTAAAAGAGTAATGAATCTTGTCTCTTCACTTACAAGGTAATTTCTTCAAGAGCTACATCTTAACAAGGACTTGCAATACCTAGCTTATGATGTTGGCAGGGGACAGTGCTTGTAATGCTCTAACTTGACCTAATTGAGAGTTTCTAATGAAACTACTATCAATTGGTCAAGCTGCCTTCTTCCTTCTCCAAGATTTTGTGTTATTGCTCTTCAATCTTCCTTGCCGCAGGATTAGGATCAATTGACTGGGATTTTCGGTTAATCTTGCTGAGTTCTCAGATTCTTAATCGAGATCTATCAGCCTAAGGGTATAATGGATGGACTGATTTTAGTATTTCTTTGATAATACCAGAAAAGGTGGAGAGGAGTAGTGAAAAGGATTATGAATCGGCCCCTTGTTCAATTGATATTCTGATGCTTATATAAGGTTCACCTGGAGCTCAATTGTGCTTCCCCTCGCACAAATTGTGCTTCTTTGATCCCACGGATCGATGACATGGATGTTATCTCAACCCTTGATCCAATAGTTCAACGGTGTGGATTAATTCAATTTGTGTTTGTTGCAGGTAATTCTTAAGGTTTGGATTGCCAACGTGGCATTGTGATCACAATTCAGCCTGTCCCTGCTCCCATTTCTTCAATTACCAAGTGAATTGGTTTAATTTCACTGTCTTCGGTTCTATACACCAATTCCATGGTGAAAATCATACAAGAGGGAGCTAATTCATGCCAGCAACTACTTCAACAGAATCGTGGGGCCCATACGACGCTTTCCCAACCGCCAATTTGCTTCATTTCCATCTCAAACGGCCAATTTCATTTTCTGCCCGATTCCCTTCTTCTCCAATGCGAGTGATGTATAGTGAACCATAATGGAAACAAATTGTTCTATCACATTCTCCTCACCAAGAGCTTTCTGTTGATATATTATTTGTAAATTTTCATCACCAATCGAGCCATCTTCCATTTCTGATCGTTTTTTCTGTTACACCAACTCGAGCAGGCAGAGAAAAGCTCTCATGGGAGAAGGGAGATGAACTCCTGCCTCTGTGGGACCCGTCGGCAGTGAAAGAAATGAGAGACAGAAATGGCGCGTTTCGGGTAAACATGGTGCGCAAAGAACGGCCCCACTTGTCATATTTAATGAGATACAAAGAGAGCGAACCGGGTCCATGCAAGTTTCCCTTTAATTCAAAAACCCTCTTCAGCGCCATACAAGTGCCTCCTTTGTTTAGCATCCCCAATCTGTACACAGAAACTCTTGGCTCCCCAAGTTGTACCCAAAGAGACTTGTGATCAAATCTCAGCCTTCAGATTAATCTCATTTCCTTTCTCCAATTTATTTTAATAGATCCCTTTATCCAAAAATCATGAAATTTTCACCAAAATTCTCTAAAATCATGATGATCATCTCTGTATTTTCATATTCCATTTTTACCCCTGTCTGCTTGTGCTAAAAATTCCATGATCAATAAAACCCTGTTTTATTCTTATAAAATCCCTATTTATCAGTTGTAGCTCAGTGTCTCTGCCAATTCTCTCTCTCCTGCAGAAACCACCCTAACTAAATACCAATTAGACTTATATTGATATTCATTAGGGTTTGATTTGATCAAATGCTGACTACTTATCGCCAATTAATACAAATCTAGACTTGATCGGTGGTTGCTCCCGGCTTTGGCACTGATCGGTCTTGTGAAATTGACTTTCAATCCCTTAACATGAGGGTAATTTGGTCATAGAGTGACTACTTATCAAGCAATTGACACAAATTAAAGCATGGTTAGGTGGTTGCTCACAGACTTTGGCACCGTGTCACCTTGAAAGCAAAAATCACATTGGGATTTCTCATGATTGGTTGTATCAAAATACCGGCTTGGCATTGATACTATTCCATGTAGTACGTGGATTGTATCGCTTCAAATTTCAGCTCATAGGGTTTGATCTTGGCTTTCTCTCTTGTATTTCTTCCTTCAACCTTTCGGGGTAAACAAAAGAAAAAGAGAATGAACCTGGTTCTTGCGAGTTGTCTCGCTGCATCCATCGCGCCTTCTTCATTGGTCTATGAATGTCAGGTGTAGACACATGCGAAGAAGAGCTTCCTCCCTCCTTCTTCTTCTCACCATTACCCGATTCCATTGGAGCAGGTGCTTTCTTCTTCCCGTGATGCCTGACCATGACTAGGGATGATTCAAGAGGCAATAACAGTTAGGCGATATGAGAACGAAAGGCATCAAGTCAATTGATCAGAGTAGATGAACAGAAAATGAGATCGAATAGATACCTGAAGCTGAGTCAATGAGGGAAGATGAATTGGCGCTCTGAAGATTAAACTGCACGACAAGATGAATCCTTTGAGGCAAGGCGATGCCGATGAAGATGAATTGGCAGAGCAATTGAGTATAAAAGAGATGAAATTAGCTAGAAGACGAAGATGAGGCAGAAACTATTCTAGCAAAATTAGAACTGATGATTAAATGAAATGGCATTCAAAACAGTCATGAAGCATTTAAATAGGGATTAATAGCACCAGGGCCCACTTATCAGTCGAAGTATACAAGTAATTGGGAATGTGGTTTAATTGAAATGACGACACAAGTAAAGACATAACAGAAAGCGGTTAGAGAAGAAGCACAAAATAATCATAATCGTTTAGACATAAGGAATGAAGGGCCAAGATCAATCCAAGCTGGCGATCTAATCAAAGGGTGATCAACCAATCAAAACAATTGAATTGGCCGGTTTAGAGCCTATATAAACCATAGGCGAGTCAAGAAGAAAGAAGGAGAGCAATCAAGAGGAGAGAGACTGACACTTTAGCAATCACACACACATTCGCCAGTGATCAATTGCTTTAAAGAGAAGAAGAGATTGAAAGAATTATTGAAAAGGGATAGTGAATTGACGATATTATTCAGTAAACAGGTAATTGACAGTATTTATCGAGCAAATGGATGTCTTCTTACATTTCTTTTCTTCGAAACCAGGTCTAAACATTCAATTCATATTTATTAGATGTCCAATTGATCTCCTTTCTTGTTATTGTTGTTCTTGATTGCAAATTTTCTTTTTTTATTATTCAATATTCCTTTTTGTTGAGAACACTGATTAAACATGAAATTAATTATGAGAATTATATATATTGAGCCACTGGCCCAAACACAGAGTGTTTGGTGAGCCTTTAGGCCTAGATTGATCATCTGAGTTTAAAAAAAAAGAAATGAGTTTAGAATCTACAGCTGAGTTACTGTCGTGCTGTCGATTCTCAATGAACACCATTTTATCTTTCATTTTTTTTCTCAAATTCAGATTAGTAGCAATCAAAGAATGATAGTTAATTATCCTTAATCGCTCTAATTATGTAATTCTAGTTGATAAAAGTGATTGAAATCATGTAATTTCTATAATGAAGATACTGATTTTGATGGAATCGGTATACCGTTTGTTTCTGAAACATAAATCGATCAAATTAATAGACAACTCAGCGAGCCACTGGCCCTAGCTCATGCTGGGTGCGCCTTTAGGCCTGAGGGATGTCAATTTAATATGCTAATTCAAGGAGTATTGAGAAATCGCATCGAATTAAGATCGATACCAACTGGTACCGTGTGCCGACCAGTGTCGTATGCTTCAGCATGACTGAGAGCAAGCAAGAATCTCCTTATTTACTTCAGATCGCACTAACATAAAAATATGATGCTCGTAGAGTTCACAATTGTTAAAAACAACAATTAATTTGATCGAATTAGGCAAAGAATGCATCTTGGTACCACTCCCAATTGGTACACCATGGACAGTGCCAACACACAGCATCAACCACCATATTTATCTTTGATCAGGTATAACAGAGAGATTCATTAGAGCAAAATGATGCTATTGGACTAGCCTGATCGGAGAAGTAGAGCCCCGACCAACGGAAACACCATTTGGCATGAATCTCAGCGTGAAAGGTTGACAGAGAGTCAAAGAAGCATTCTAACACGAACATCAAAGTGCGCACACGTATCTTGATGCGTGAAAACATATCTTAAAGGAGATCCGACGATAACTATAAATCGTGACTTAAAGAAAAAACAAAGAATGCATCTGGACCCTTCATCTTCGGATGAGTTAATCTCTGAACAGATCTAATGGACTGAATTAATAACACAAGAAATGATAGGAGTTGGCCCAACTCACATAATAAAAGAGGGAAGAAGTAGATCCAAGCCCAGCAGGAGAAATAAGAACAAAAAAATATAATAATAAAATCTCAGCCCAGTTGGTGTTAGTGTTGTAGTGATCTAGTAGTCAATCATTGGATGAGTATTCATTATTTATATTTTGAGTTGGACTTCAAATGTGAAACATATATATATAAAGATTATAATGAAAAACTCTAAAAGTCCCTAATCCGTTAATTACCTAGGAACAATAATTAACGCAAATGAATTAGTGTGTAAGTTAAGTGTTGATCGTGTTTCACAGATCACTCGATAAGGAGTTAACGGTTAATTACACAAATAGCATGTTGGACATGTTATTGGACATGACCCATGTTGAAATACTATAAAGATTGTGTTTGATGTCATTAGTATTTCATTTGGATGCTAATTCTTAGGTTGAGACAAATGATCTTCTTATACGTCTGATTTTTATTTGTGGATATCGTCTAACGTTGTTCGTAACTGGCAGCCATAAGGGCTTTATCTCGGTGTACGTCTTTCATATGAAGGGGATGCATGAGTCAAGAACACCGATGTCTCTCTCGTTTGTCGACGAGAGTGATGATATCCAACTAGGTGCACATAGTATATGAATGCATTGTAAAGGATGACATGATCTTGCCTTACAACATTCGGGATATCATAGGACATAGAATAAACATGAGGCAATTGTCGTTGCCTAGGACCGGGATATAAGTACCGCACTCATATCTGAATTATTTAGGGGTTGTGATGCATATTGCTGGGTGCCGCTCACAATCTATGAGATTAAGGGGTTTAATCTCATTGCTAAATAATTTGGGTCCCAAAGGGTCACACCGCAAAAGGATTGTGCCTCTATTCGTTCCTTGATCATTTAATATGTTGGACATATTAAATTGAGTCTTAAACATGAGATATATAGTCATAGAAAATGACTAATTAATTATATTTATCAAATGGTTTGATAAATAGGCTGAAAATATGAAAACGATGCAAAGACAGCCCGGTTCAGCCCCATTCGACTTCCATTCGGCCCAAATACCCATAGTGCAAGACACCTCACTATTCTGGACACATGAAGCTCAACTAGGGCCCTTCTAATGGCTGCACATGGCCTAAAGTAGTGGGTGGTTATGCCAAAACGTGGGTAGAAGGTAATGCTGAAGTTGGGAGCTGTTTTGCCACGTTTTCAGTAGTTTTTCAGCAGTTTCTTTGCTGTTTTGGGCTGTTCTTCACTCTAGAATGTGGGGAGACTACCTAGGAACATGGGAGAGAAGTCTCCTACCTTGGGGCTCTATAAAAGGAGGCCTAGGCTGCCAAGAAACCCATCCATCTTTTACTTACGCGCGCGGAAGCTCTGCTGAATTTCTACCGCGTATCTCATGTGTTGAGACCCATCTTCCACCAGATTTTTCACATAGATTAAAGGAGTTTAATCACAGTGGTGTGGAGGAGATCAAGGAGAGTCTCCCTAGCATCCTAGCAAGTGCGAAGGAGATCGGATAGTGGGCTGCCTTGGTGGATACCTTGGAGGGCGCCTACACTTGGTGTCTTTCTTCGGCTGTAGGTGCGAATCGAGCGAGAAGGAGACTACCCCGAGACTCCCCAAAGACTCACGCATCAAAGGTATAATAGTTTAGTCTAGATCTATGATTTTGGTTCAGTTTTATCACATGCAAGATCTTTGTTTGAATTGTGCATCGAAAAATCTAAAATTTCATATGTTCGTGTACTTGCTTGTTCAAACTAAATTCCAACAGTGGTATCAGAGCATTTGGTCGTTGTATGTGATAAATCGTGGCCAAAAGACTAAACTAAATTGATTGATTTATTCATAAGTTGTATATCTAGATAGTTGTGAATGAGTTTTTCAGATTTTTACGAATTAACATGCGTTCATGCGCATGGTATGTGTTAGATTTGTCAAGTTTGTAAAATTGTTGTAAAACTGAAAGTTGGGGCTCAGTTTCAAGTCTATAAATGGGGTCTATTGCGGGTTAGGAATTGACCAAAGGGGCTGTGATTAATTGAGTCTTTGTTTTGGACCAAATCGTTAAGGATTGTTCTTTGAAGAGCCAAAATTGAAAAACTGCAATTTCTGGACAGCAACTTAAACCATCATTAGATGATGCTTTTGAGTGATTTTTAGATCATAATAAGAAGTGAAACTGAGCACAACCATGCATAATTATTAGATTATGAATTATGAATAGTTTCAATCGGTTTGGTGCAAGTTATTGCGCTATTCTAACTTTGTTTTGCAGTAGTGGGTTTGTATAGCCATGTTCAATGCCTTGTGTATTGTAATGATTGCATGTATGAATGTTTGTAAGCGGCCTAAGGTGCCCCATGATATTAATTATTTTGTTGCATGATTAATATTGTATTTATGGCTTGCATGTCAAGTTAGGAATGGGGATTTCTAATGTAATTTTCTGTTTCGATTTGAGAGTAGTCTTAAATAGGAAATAGGAAATTAGGGGTACTTAGATCACTAGTTTGTTCATGGAGATGATCGAAGAGGCAGTGATTGGAAGCCAAGGAAGCACAATGTCTATACAAAGAGTCATATAAAATAAAGTCCCTAAAAATTAAGTCGATCTCCCTTCCTCCTCTATACATGGAAACCTTGTATGGGGTGTTGGTGGGACCTACTCAGTAGGCACTGCATCCTATCCTTGGGGAAGTGGGGCACGTCGGACGTGTCATCTCAAATAGAGAGGTTTTACTTAAGCGGGGTAACTCTGAGTTACATGCCGACGCTGGCCTAGTTTGTACCTCGGGGAGAGTATTCGTCATGAGTACTGGGTACTCAAGACGGAACCAAGAGTCACATACGATTGTGATTAGCGAGGAGTATGCTTACCTAAAATAGCTAAGTTCAAGTTTATGCCGACGCTGGCTTGAGCTTAGTAAAGATAGGGATCTTAGACTCACTACAAATTTCGGGACTTAATAATTGTAGTGGGAGTTTTATATTTATATAAAACATTACAATGCATGAACTAAATTCAAACCTTTTAAATTGTATAACATGGCAAAAGAACACTCTTTCTCTCTTCGATCTCTCCTAGACAAAAAAAACTTAAAAGTGATGGAATGAATTTCATGAATTGGCATCGTAACCTCAGGATAGTCTTGAGGCATAAGAAAAAGGAACACATCTTAACTCAACCCGTTCTAAAGAAACCCCACGATAAAGCGTCTCAGGCTGACAAGGACAAGTACACCAAGTTCGTGGATGACGAACTTAATGTCTCGTGCCTAATGGTGGCCACTATGAGTCCAGAGCTTCAAAGAGGTTTGAAACTCGTGGTGCGTATGAGGTCATGGACACTCTCAAGAACATGTTTCAAGAGAAGGCCCAGACCGAGATGTACAATGTCACCAAGTCGCTAATGAGATGCACAATGCGCGAGAACGAATCCGTTAGCGCTCATATGCTCAAGATGACTAGTTATATTGAGCAGCTTGAGAAGCTAGGTTGCAAGTGGGATGAGCAACTCATGCGGAACATTGTACTCGGCTCATTGTCATCATGCTTCTCTCAGTTCATTATGAACTACAACATGATGGGACTGAAGGGAGGCCTGGATGAGTTATTGGGACTTCTTAAGACTGTCGAGGAGGACATGAACAAAATGTCTTGTAACGTCCTCGCGGTGAGTCAGAATGGGAAGAAGATTAAAAAGAGTTCCAAGCGCAAGAAGGGTAAGGGCAAAGGCAAGGCTCAAGTGGTGATCTCGAGCAAGTCCAAGTCCAAGGATGTTTCCGAGGCCGAGTGCTTTTATTGCAATGGCATAGGGCATTGGAAACGTAGCTGCCGTAAATACCTGAAGGATAAGAAGAATGGGAATGTCCCTACTTCATCAGGTATACTTGTTATTGAAATTAACCTTGCTACTTCTATTTTTGATTGGGTGTTGGACACCGGATCATGTGCTCATATTTATTTAAATGTGCAGGCACTAAAGAATAAGAGGTTGCTAGGAAAGGGTGAGATGCTGCTCCGAGTCGGCAATGGAGCGAGTGTTGCTGCTATTGCTGTAGGAGATTTAGATTTGCATTTACCCAGTGGACTTGTATTAGAACTTAGTAGTGTTTATTATGTTCCTTCTATTTCTAGAAACATTATCTCTGTCTCATGTATGGACAAAGATGGATTTGTTTTTTCTATTAAAGATCGTTGTTTGTCTTTTTATAGAGATGGCTTATTCTATGGTCATTCCCAGGTTGTGAATGACATATATGTTCTTGAAATGGATAATCAAGTCCTTAACATCAATAACAAGAGAATTAAGTCTTCTAGTGAGGGTGAGACTCTCATATGGCATCATCGCCTAGGTCATATAAACGAGACACGTATTAAAAAATTACAAGAGGTTGGACTTTTTGGTTGGTTTGACTTGGAGTCGTTAGCAACATGCGAGTCATGTTTATTGGGAAAAATGAATAAGGCACCTTTTACCAAGCAAGGTGAGAGGGCAAATGACTTATTGGACCTAGTACACAGTGATGTGTGCGGTCCTATGAGCAATGGTGCTAGAGATGGATCGAGATACTTTGTCACGTTTACTGATGATTTCAGTAGATATGGCTATGTCTATTTGATGAGACATAAGTCTGAATCCTTTAACAAGTTCAAGGAGTTCAAGGCTGAAGTTGAGAACCAATTCGGAAAGAAGATTAAAGTATTTAGAACAGATCGAGGTGGTGAATACTTGAGCGGTGACTTTAGGGAGTACCTAAAGGAACATGGGATAGTCCCACAACTCACTTCTCCCGGGACGCCGCAATGGAATGGTGTCTCTTAGAGGAGGAACAGAACCTTATTGGACATGGTTCGTTCTATGATGAGCAAAGCTGAGTTATCACGCTCTTTCTGGGGATTTGCGCTTAAAACTGCTGCATTCACATTGAATCGATTGCCATCAAAGTCCGTTGAAAAGACGCCATATGAGTTATGGTTTGGAAGAGTACCAAATGTGTCTTTTCTTAAGATTTGGGGTTGTGAGGCTTATGTCAAACGACTAATGTCTGACAAGCTTAGCCCTAGATCCGATAAGTGCTTGTTCGTGGGATACTCTAAGAAAACAAAATGGTACTACTTCTACTTCAAGTTTGAAAATAAGATAATTGTTGCCAGACATGCAGTATTCTTGGAGAAGGAGTTTCTCGCAAGAGGAAATAATGGGAGTAGTGTGCAACTAGAAGAAATTCAAGAAGCACATGAGAGTGTAGTCGGTGATGACTCCATAATCTCTCCTATGGATACTGAGCCTAGTGGGAGTGAGACTCCGGAATTGGGCTTAGAAAATATGGCTCAAGAGGCATCTGAGCCACAAGTACTTCGAAGGTCGAGTATATCAAGTCACCTTCCTGAAAGATGGTTGGGGTTTCATCAAGGATCAACGGTGGAGACCAAAGATCCCATGACCTATACGGAAGCGATGGCACGGCCCGACTCCGCTGAATGGCTTGGAGCCATGCAATCCGAAATACAGTCTATGTAAGACAACCAAGTTTGGAATTTGGTTGACCTCCCTGAGGGAGTGCGTCCTATTGAAAATAAGTGGGTTTTCAAAAGAAAGTCGGATATGGATGGTAACTTGACTACTTATAAGGCACGACTAGTTGCGAAAGGTTACAAACAAATTCAAGGATTTGATTTTGATGAGACCTTCTCGCCCGTAGCCATGTTTAAGTCAATTCGGATATTGTTTGCCATTGCCGCATTTCATGATTATGAGATTTGGCAAATGGATGTCAAAACTGCCTTTCTAAATGGAGATTTAGAAGAGGATGTGTATATGACACAACCAATGGGTTTTGAGGATCCAAGAAATGCTAACAAAGTATGTAAGCTTCGAAGAGCCATTTATGGTTTGAAGCAAGCATCAAGAAGTTGGTACAAACGCTTTGATAGTGAAATCAAAGCGCTTGGCTTTGTCAAATGTGATGAAGAGCCATGTGTGTACAAATGATTCAGTGGGAGTAATATTGTGTTTCTCGTATTATATATGGATGATATATTACTGATCGAAAATGATATTCCTACCTTGGAAGAAGTCAAGTCATCATTGAAGAAAATTTTCTCAATGAAAGACTTGGGCGAGACTACCTATGTTTTAGGCATAAGGATCTATAGGGATAGATCAATGAGATTTATTGGATTAAGTCAAGAATCATATTTGGACAAGGTGTTGAAGAGGTTCAACATGCAAGATTCTAAGAAAGGAAACTTGCCCATGTCCCATGGCATTGATCTCAGCAAGAAGCAGTGTCCTCAGATGACTGCTGAGCTCGAGAGCATGAAGAAGATACCATATGCTTCGGCAATTGAATCTATCATGTATGCCATGATATGTACTCACCCAGATGTGTCATACGCGTTGAGTGTGACAAGTAGACATCAAGCAAATCCAGGGTTCGCACATTGAACTGCGGTAAAAACTATCCTAAAGTACTTGAGAAAGTCTAAAGATATATTTCTCGTCTATGGAGGAGAAACTGAGCTCGTTGTAAGGGGTTACACGGATGCTAGTTTCCAAACAGATCGTGATGATCTAAGATCGCAGTCAGGGTTTGTGTTCACCCTCAATGGTGGTGCCGTGAGTTGGAGGAGTTCCAAACAAGATACGACAGCAGACTCAACCACAGAGGCTGAATACATAGCCGCCTCGGAGGCAGCTAAAGAAGGTGTATGGATCAAGAAGTTCATAGCTAAGCTTGGCATGGTCCCTAGTGCTTCCGGACCATTGGAGCTCTATTGTGACAACAATGGAGTCATCGCTCAAGCGAAGGAACCTCGATCACATCAGAAGTCAAAGCATGTTTTACGGAGATATCACCTAATTCGCGAGATTATCGAACGAGGTGATGTCAAGATTTGTAAGATAGATACGGAGGCAAACACAGCCGACCCACTGACTAAGCCCTTATCTCAGGCCAAACACACGATGCACACAGTTGGAATGGGCATCAAGTTTATGTGTGATTGGCATTGAGAGTTTTCATGAGTCATGTACATGGGGATGTACTTCGGGCTGCCCAAATTAGTTAGAGTTGTATTCTTTTATGTATGGAGATTGTATATTAGATTGGCTCTAGCTCAAGTGGGAGATTGTTAGTGTTGTAGTGATCTAGTAGCCAATCATTGGATGATTGAATTTAGTTTCATGTAAAAGATGATATATTTGATATTTCATTTGTTCCTTGAGTATTCATTATTTATATTTTGAGTTGGACTTCAAATGTGAAACATATATATATATATATATATATATATATATATATATTTATATATATATATATAAAGATTATAATGAAAAACTCTAAAAGTCCCTAATCCGTTAATTACCTAGGAACAATAATTAACGCAAATGGATTAGTGTGTAAGTTAAGTGTTGATCGTGTTTCACAGATCACTCGATAAGGAGTTATCGGCTTAATTACACAAATAGCATGTTGGACATGTTATTGGACATGACCCATGTTGAAATACTATAAAGATTGTGTTTGATGTCATTAGTATTTTATTTGGATGCTAATTCTTAGGTTGAGACAAATGATCTTCTTATACGTCTGATTTGCATTTGTGGATATCGTCTAACGTTGTCCGTAACTGGCAGCCATAAGGACTTTATCTCGGTGTACGTCTTTCGTATGAAGGGGATGTATGAGTCAAGAACACCGATGTCTCTCTCATTTGTCGACGAGAGTGATGATATCCAACTAGGTGCACATAGTATATGAATGCATTGCAAAGGATGACATGATCTTGACTTGCAACATTCGGGATATCATAGGACATAGAATAAGCATGAGGCAATTATCGTTGCCTAGGACCGGGATATAAGTACCGCACTCATATCTGAATTATTTAGGGGTTGTGATGCATATTGCTAGGTGCTGCTCACAATCTATGAGATTAAGGGGTTTAATCTCATTGCTAAATAATTTGGGTCCCAAAGGGTCACACCGCAAAAGGATTGTGCCTCTATTCGTTCCTTGATCATTTAATATGTTGGACATATTAAATTAAGTCTTAAACATGAGATATATAGTCATAGAAAATGACTAATTAATTATATTTATCAAATGGTTTGATAAATAGGTGAAAATATGAAAATGATGCAAAAGACGGTTCTGTTCCCCATTCGACTTTCATTCGGCCCAAATACCCATAGTGCAAGACACCTCACTATTCGGACACATAAAGCCCAACTAGGGCCCTTCTAATGGCTGCACATAGCCTAAAGTAGTGGGTGCTTATGCCAAAATGTGGGTAGAAGGCAATGCTGAAGTTGGGAGCTGTTTTGCCACATTTTCAGTAGTTTTTCAGCAGTTTCTTTGCTGTTTTGGGCTGTTCTCCACTCTAGAACATGGGGAGACTACCTAGGGACATGGGAGAGAAGTCTTCTGTCTTGGGGCTCTATAAAAGGAGGCCTAAGCTGCCAAGAAACCCATCAATCTTTCACTTACGCGCGCGGAAGCTCTGTTGAATTTCTGCCGCGTATCTCATGTGTTGAGACCCATCTTCCACCAGATTTTTCACATAGATTAAAGGAGTTTAATCACAGTGATGTGGAGGAGATCGATGAGAGTCTCCCTAGCATCCTAGCAAGTGCGAAGGAGATCGGATAGTAGGCTGCCTTGGTGGATACCTTGGAGGGCGCCTACACTTGGTGTCTTTGCGGGTACCGGTGCGAATCGAGCGAGAAGGAGACTACTCGAGCCTCCCCAAAGACTCACGCATCAAAGGTACAATAGTTTAGTCTAGATCTATGATTTTGGTTCAGTTTTATCACATGCAAGATCCTTGTTTGAATTGTGCATCGAAAAATCTAAAATTCCGCATGTTCGTGTACTTGCTTATTCAAACTAAATTCCAACAGTTAGAGCAAGCCCAGTGAGAGAAAAGAAAAGAAAGAATTAATCACGGCCCAATTCATTAATCCCAATTGTCAATTAATAACAGAAAATTAAAAATAAATAGTAAATAAATCATTTGGAAGCTCTCCTAAACTCCAAATTGACTCAAATTTATTTCTAAAAATTCTTTATTTTTCATAGTATTTTTCTATATAAAACTATTTCAGTTTTAAGAATTTTATTGTACTGAAATAATTTAAAAGCAAAATGATATTATTTGCTTTTTCCTGTTGACCAAGGTTTGACCTATTATTTTGGCTATTATAAAAATCCCAAAAATTCAAATAAAATCCAGAATAATAGCCAACTCATTTTCTATTATTTTTGTGAGTAATTTTCTACAAAAATAAATGGAATTTAAAAATAATAAAAATAAAATCCTATTACTTTGGCTATTATAAAAATCTTTAAAATTCAAATAAAATTCTTAATAATAGCCAACTTTTTTTTTATTTTCTATTATTTTTGTGAGTAATCTTCTACAAAAATAAATAAAGTTAAAAATAATAAAAATAAAATTCTATTACTTTAGCTATTATAATATCCCAAAAATCCAAATAAAATCATGAATAATAGCTAACTCATTTTATATTATTTTTGTAAGTAATTTTCTACAAAAATAAATGGAGTTCAAAAATAAAGATAAATTCACCTTTGTAATTGAGATAATAATGAAAGGAATTATCTTAATAATAAAAAAGTCAATAAAATGTAATAATCCTTTTACATTTTAGAGGTGATTAAAATTTCTCTCACAAAGGGGTGTGAAGTAACACAGTGATTTTACATAAGTAATGCAACATTTAGAATAGTCAGTCGAGACAAGAACATCTCGACGCCCGCTAAGAGGATGACTAAGACTACAACATCAGTACAAGCGATCATGCTGATTTCAAGAGAGAAGAACATCACGATGTCCACAGAGGTGATATCATGATGACTCTGTGTCATGAACAAGTAATTCATGACCAGTTATACTAGAAAGATCAAACTAATCCGTCGATGGGTTTATCTTCTAGTTCAGGAGGTTGAACTGATCTGTAGTAAGTTCACCTCTCGAGATTGTAGGATTGAATCGACCTCTAGTAGATTCATCCTCAAAAATAGTGAATCTGAACCGATCTGTAGTAGGTTCTTTCACTAACACACACCTCAATGTCAAACTGGCTCAGTGCTTTAAGTTTGGCTTTGTGTGCAGTTGTGTCCCTAGGTTTGTGAATCCGCTCAGTGCTTGGAATTCATGATCTAGAAGATCAGTGATAAGAAATAAGTGGGTCAAATCCACCCGTCTCCTGATTCACCAACCTCAAGATCAACCGTCTGAGTGCTTCGAGTTGTATTTTGTGTGATTGGTCGTTGACTAGCAAAGACTGAACCGTTCTGTAGTAGGTTTATCTTCTAGGTCAACTAAGGTCAAGTCGTTCTGTAGTAGACTCACCTTTCATCCCTCCGCGAAGGTTAATCTCGTCTGTTGATAAGATTACCTCTTGAAGCGGTAAAGATTGAACTGATCTGTAGTAAGTTCATCTTTTTCACCACCCTATCTCACTGGATTGACCTATTGGTAAGTCCAGGATGATTTAGTGATCCCAATCACCGAAGTACATGACCACTTGACCATCTTTTAACTATACTATTTGCTTCCCCCTTTTAAAGATCTAGAGGTGCCTCGAGGTTAATAACCCGAGGTAATTAACGGTGGGGGCTTGCGCCCACCGAAATCTACAAGAACTCACAATCACTAAAAAACCCCCTAAATGTGCATTGAAATTAGTCTAAACGGTACGATTAACCGGTGTTAAACAAATGCACGCTTAGGAGGGATCTCCGTGTCCTTCTTCCGCATTCCATCGCCGCCAAGCAGGCGGTGCGGAGCGCGCGAAAAAGGGTTGTACACCCTCGACAAGGAGGACCTAATCATTTTCAGGATCATTTTGAGAATTTACGGGATGAAAACGTCAATTAGATGCCATACATTTCTTATCACGATGAGTTGTCTTGGTTCTACCATATATATTATAATTTATAAGTTTATAAAATTAATTAAAATTTATTTATTTCAATTGGTACATTAATTTAATTTGCTAATTTTAATGTACCGTAGGTGGAAGTGCCGTGTTTGGAAGATTCACTTTTGAATGAATGAGAATCATTATCTAGATAGAGTCATGTGACAGCTCAATATTTTTCAGCAAATCTCTCAGCTGGCTCTAATCGATTTCTAGCAAGTGAACACATATCGTTAGTAGTGGATTAAAAAAACTCACCCGGCCTAACCCATCCCGAACCAACCCGTGCTCGTGGATCGGACTTGATCGTGTCCAAACCTATGCCCGACCCGTCCCCTACCATGGTTATGTACAACGATGATCGGACCAGACCATGGCCCGTGCGGGATCATGGACTGGACCGTGACCCGGATAAACTTTTTATAATGTTTGAGATTTTTTTATAATTTTTTGAGTATTATTTAATTTTTAAATAATTAAAAATATAAAACTAATTTGATAAAAATTATTATTTAAAAAATATCATAAACTTATTTTTT
This sequence comes from Schoenoplectus tabernaemontani, assembly GCA_037127355.1. NCBI lineage: Eukaryota > Viridiplantae > Streptophyta > Magnoliopsida > Poales > Cyperaceae > Schoenoplectus > Schoenoplectus tabernaemontani. The sequence continues at coordinate 471,963 of JAZBJN010000033.1, forward strand.
AAAATTCATAGTTTTTTGAATTTGTAAAAGAAAAAAAGGACCGGACTGTGCTTGACCTGTGAGGGTCCGACCCCCAAGGGGCCAACGGTGGGACGAGTTGGATTTTTTCGAAATTGGCCCGTCTAGTCCCATCCCGTATGGACCATGATGGACTGTGAACCATGAACTGTGCCGACCCGTGGCTTAATCGGGTTTGGCCCAGACTGGCCCATTTGTATAACATTAATTGCAAGAATAAGTACACATCAGGAGGTGGTGGAAGCCAAAATGTGGATTGGACATAATATTATTGGTGGGCACAAGACGAGTCTAAGCTGCCTATCATGAATGAACGACCATACGACTTTACCCAACATTATGTTTATATGGAGTGGTATTATAAGAAAGGGATGGCTACAATGGTACGAAATAAATACTGAGGATCAATTGAGTCAGCCAGTATCGCACCTGAGGAGCCTATGGATGAATTGACATATGTACCACATTCACATCAGATGCCCGAGCAGTTAGCATTTAACCAAACTATTTGTTCTTACTTAAACTCTTCACATAACTTATGATACAGAATAAAGAATATATATGAAGATGTTTTATTTAGTCAGGAATACAACCACCATCATTAGTTGGCTTACGATGCCCGGGCATTCATGATTTGACAAACATGAATTGAGACAAAGTAAGCATTTAATTGGTGATTTAGGGTATCCTTATATTTTCACAGTGATGCTTACTTCCGTAGGTCAATTTAAAATTTATCCATTTCAACTTGTAGTTATTTTGTGTTTAAATGATTTTAGTTAATTTAGTTAATTTAAATATGTGTAATTTACTTGTACAGGTCTTTCGACGGATCTAAAGAATATTGATATCCCTGTCACTGACCCTTCGACTTACGACCCACCTGTTCTAGCACCGGAGCCGATGACTGATGAGTTCGACTTACTTCAGGTAGATTTCTTATCGTACTCTCAGCTGATGAGTCAGATGACCCTCGATTTAGGTGTTGGCACCTTCGATACCCAATATGAGACTCCTCGTGTATCGTCGTATGATACACCTGGCTCGTCCACCTGAGTGTCCGAGACACAAGCACCAGCCGACGCAAGACACGAGTGCCCTCACTGTGAAATCCGACCAGGAGACACATACAACCCGTCTCTCATTAGGAGAATATTTCATAGGGTTTGATTTTTTTATTTATTTCAGAGATCATATTTTACATTTTATTTTATTTGAGAGACTATACTTTATTTTTCTTTATTTATGGTTTCAAATTGAGTTTTTTATATTTATGGTTTGAAATTAAATTCTACAAAGATTTAAAATAAAACATAATAATTTTTTAAATCATCAAATAAATAAAAATACAATAAAATAATATAATTAAACTATTTTGTTTTATTTTAATATACAACTAATAAACTACTTCATTTTTATTTTAAACAAATAACTTAACTAAAATTAACTAAATATTAAAATGAACCAAAAAAAATTGAGATCGAGTTTGAAACTCAGTCCAGGCAGCTAGAACCAAGTTTCAAACTCGGTCTAGACTAGGAGTGCAAAATTTGCCTATAACCTTATCACTTTGCGAGTTTTATTTAATTTATTTATTAAAAAGAATTTGTGTATTATACATCCAACAGAAGCACCGATGTTGCATGAGCGTGTCGCAAAAATAGGGAAATAACAACACCAAACAAATCATGTAGCAGTGTTATTGTTGCTAGTTAAAACCCATTTTTGTTCTAGTGGAGCCGGTAAAAAAAGGGCGGATAACTTCAAATCACTCAAAGGACTAGAACTAAAATACATAGTTAAGAAGTGAGTCTTACCCTAAATAAATCATAAATTAATGATTTCTCCGGGCGAAGCAATACCACGGGCTACGCTAGTTTTGCAACAAAATTACAATAAAAAATGCCATCATGGCTAGTTGACTTTTGTTCAGTACAGAGAGCGTCAGCCAAAACAGGTATGGTCAAGGTCTGACACTTATTTTCTTACACGCCATCAGCAAAGCTTGTTTGGGATCAAAATAGTAAAATGGAAGTTGCAAGCATAAGTGATGCAATTACTCCGGGGCTGCATGACAGAAGAAGAACAACCCTGTTTGTTTATATCCAAATTCTAGCTTGCCCGGGCAACAGTTATCACTTCATTCAACTCCCTCTTTCTAAAATTAAATCCAACCACACAAGAAACACAACTATTTGTTAGTTTTCCTCATGGAACTAATGAATGCTGCTTGGATCATATCACGCATCCTAGCACAAATCCAATCTCTGACAAGCATGTCCCCGCAACTCCTTCCACCTCCAGCACGGGAGGACCTTGACAAGCTCCAGGCAATACTTGTGCACATCCAACTCGCTGTCAGGAATGAGGGGATATGGAGCAGTCATGGTGACGGATCCGTTGGCCTCCGGCCGAAGGAACTAAAGAAGCTCGTCTACAACACAGTGGATGTTGTTGAGGAGTACGCATATGAAACGTCTCGGGCTCGAGTTCACGGTGTTTCCCAGATCGACAACCTGAATGAATTGGCTGCTAAGTTGAAGGATGTTCTGGGAAGGCTTATCCAAAATTGGGAAGAGACCCAAGCTGTCAAATTGATGCCTTCTACTGGCTGTTCAGAAATTCCAAAAACGAGGAGGATTCACTCTAATACTAGGAGAACCCTGGTGCCCGTAACATCCCTCATGTCAAAAGATCCTTCTATTTTCGGCAGAGCCCAAGACAAAGAGAATATCATTGAACTTCTGCTTTCCCGTGACCCATTAAATGGCGATGCTTTGTCTGTTCTTGCCATGGTCGGGCAACGGGGAGTTGGGAAATCCACACTTGCCCGGCTTGTCTATGATGATGCTCGGATACGTCAGGATTTTGAATGTCGTGCATGGGTTAACCTGTCAGAGGAATTTTGCATTACCTCGACAACAAGAAATATTCTGGAATCATTTCTCAGAAGGAGACCAATGCTTGACAATTTTGATAGTACCCGAAGAAAACTTGTAAAAGAACTAACTGGTAAGAGCTTCTTTATAGTTCTTGATGGTGCATGGGATATGCAGATATCCCAGTGGGAGAAGTTCCTAGAGCCACTCCAGTATGCACAATCTGGAGTAGTAGTTATGACAACTCGAAGCATTTCTGTTGCTGAAATTGTGGCAACCCTTCCTACATTTCATGCTAGGTGTTTGCCCGATTCTGATTGTTGGTCATTATTCGAAAGCATTGCTTTCCAGAATGTGGATGTAAACAATCATATGAACATGTTAGTAGCTGGTCGAAAAATTGTTGCAAAGTGTGGAAATGTTCCTTTGGCTGTCAAAGCAATTGCAAGCACTCTTCAATTTGAGTCTTCTGAAGAGAAGTGGTTAAATATCCTGGAAAGTGAAGTATGGAGCTTGAGAAATAATAGGGATATGGATTTTGCACCTTTTAAATTTTGTTATGAATGCATGTCAATTCAAATGCAGCAATGCTTTCTTTTTCTTACCATGTACCCTAGAAGTTATGTTTTCTCTAAGAATGAGATAATAAGGTTGTGGTTGTTGGCGGGGCTACTTGAACAGCAAAATAATGAATCATTAGATGTGGGGTCATTGTTGTTTGACGAGTTAGTTCAGAGGTCAATTATTCAACCATTTCATGGTGAAGGGGATGATGATGCTTTCCTCCTGCATAATTTGATGCATGAATTTGCTCAATCATTTGCCAGGGAGGACTTCATCATAGCAAAGTCCAACAACCTAGAGAAGGTGCCTCTGGATGTTACATGCTTGTTTATATTTAACTCTAATATGCTTGAGCCTTTTAACCTTGCTCACTTGTCCATGTACAGAGATCTAAGGATATTGCAATGCATAAATCAAGCGAACCAGTACGATGTTCCCCAAATGCAGGTTCCCAATGAATTGCTTAATCACTTGCAATATTTGAGATCTTTGATTCTACGTGGTAATCAACTTGAAGCATTACCAGATTCAGTCAGTAACTTGAAATTACTATGCTATCTGGATCTAACAGACACCTGCATTCAAAGACTTCCCTGTTCTATAGGTAATCTCTACAACTTGCAGGTGCTAGAGCTAACAAACTGCCCTTTGAAAGGGCTACCGGAAGGAATTACAAATTTGATTAACCTCCAGATTCTTAACTTCCAAAATCACTACTGCATGTGCTTGCCTGCTGGAATCAGTAAACTGACTAGCCTGAGAATGCTTCCAAGGGTTGATGCCAGGAGTGACAGTTGGCACTGTAAACTGTGTGAGCTGAAGGCTTTGGTGAATATCAGAGAAGAACTTTATATTGGAGGGCTTGGTTGTCTGACCAGTGTTGGAGAAGCAGAGGAGGCGGATTTGGGAAGCAAAAGAAATTTGGAATCACTAACTCTGGACTGGACATATGAAAGCTCTCCAGGATGCTTCCATAGAGAGTATGTAAGCAGCATTTCAGAAGTTACAAACAGTGAGAAAAATTCTGTATCTTCCCTTGAACTTGATGAGATGGTCCTTGAGAGCCTCCGGCCACATACAAATCTCAGAGAATTGCACATATACCAATATGTTGGATCCAGGTTACCAACCTGGCTGGGCAGTGAATCTTATGTAAAATTAGTCAATGTAACACTTGTTGGGGGTGGTCAATCACGCTGTAGTGTCCTAACTTTGATACTACGTAGATTGCCATCGCTGAAGAATCTCTCAGTTCAATATTTCCCAAGAGTAAAGAATGTCAGTCATGAACTTTGTGTTGGTGGTGCGGCAATAAATGGTTTTCTGTCACTGGATATGCTGGAATTTGCTGACATGCCTGAATGGTTGGACTGGTCTGTAGTCATGAATGATGAATTTGGCGCTCTCCGGATCCTTAAATTAGTAGATTGTCCTTTGCTTCATGCCATTCGAGCACCACCATGCCCATTTTTGACTAAGCTTGTCATAAAGGATTGTGCAAAGCTGGAGCGGCTTCCCGAATGCCCTTCCCTCTGTACCTTGGTTCTCAGTGGAAATGTCAGTACACATCTATTTTATTTCTTAAAGTACCTGCCAATGCTGAAGTCTTTCAAAATTTGCAACTCAAGCATCCGATTTCTTTTGCTATATAATATCCCCACACTTGAGGAACTAATTATAAAAGGGTGCCGACCATTAGAATCTATTGAAGGAATCAGTGGTCTTAAATCTCTCAAGACCTTCAAAGTTTCTGCTTGTGAAAAGCTTCAACTTTCTGTTACTGAAATGTTGCCAAAGACACTATGGTATCTTAGTATTTCCAACTGTCCAAAACTGCAAGCATGGAAGATGTACCGGGAAAACAAATATAATGCTCAGGTTAATTTATATACTATTAATTTATATATGGCAATTCTAACGCATATCAATTGAATTTCAAGTAAAAGATTGTTTAAATTAAAAATGTACAATTGTAGATGAGATCTTAATTATTTAAAAAAAAGGATGGTGTTCATTCAAATTGAATTGATCATAATGCCATAAAACTTCACCTAATAATTTATTGATTATAGGCTAAATTAATCTCAAATTGTTAACTTGAGAAAAAAAAGAATGCATCTATAGTTTCAGTTTCCTTGATCATATCAACTATCTATGATATTTCAAGCTTTCTACTAGTTAACAAGGATTTTATATTTCGAAAATCTTTCTTGATCTTCAGCCTTGCAAACATGATGAAACTGAAACTAAAGAAGAAGATCGAGGTCCTGTGATTACCGAAGCTAATGTGGGGACAAGTGATGTTATTCCTAGCCTTGAGCTTATAACTGAGGGTGATATTGTGAATTATGATCAGGTTGATATTTATCCCTCTATGTTACTTATTAGCATTATTCATATTTTTGAGGTATAATTTTCTTTTTAGTGTCTACAGATTTCACAAGATATTTCCTGGGATGCAAAGGGGAAGGCACTTCTCTCTAATGAGAGTAATTCATCTGATGACTCTGATTGATGAACAGTGAGAAGCTTTAAAATGGCCAAATGGCTAGACTACTGAACAACTTTCCATTATTGACAAATCCTCCCGTCTTCCGATAACGCATGCAGAACTGCGAACGGGGTGGAGGGTACTACTGAATAGTTTTTCCATTATTGTCATTTTCTTTTTTTGCCTTTTTGAGTGCTGTTAAGATCAAGTATATTCTAGTGCATGAAATATGATTTACTCTACATCGAAAAGTTACCAATAGAAAATTTATGATGGGGGACCGATAAATAAACAAACAACTCTGGATAACATTATGCAGTATATTCTCAACATTTCTTTTATCCTAACGTCTATTATCATTGGAAAAATTTAATTACACGAATCATTAAAGATAGCTGATTGCAGTGACTTGTGAGCATATTTTGAATACATGAATGGAACATTTAACAAAAAACATAAAAGCTTAAAATAAATTCAAAGGAAAGATTGAGAGGTCACAAGTTCAAAATCCGGATGAGAGTCCATTATAAATAATTAAAAGGTGGGTAACTTAGACTCACATCTTTACTCGAAAGAAAAATTGAAAAGGAAGACAAGATAATACAAGTAGATTGAAACAACCAAAGATTCAGTTAGAAAAATACTAGAAACAATATATATAAGATAAGAGAGGGATAAATATTAATCTTAACAATGTATTTATTATGACAAACTTAACAATCTTAACAATGTATTTATTATCTTTATTTTTTATGAAGTATATAAGTGTTCTGATATTGTGGTCTAAATTTTTTATTAAATTTTTAAAGCTAATGTCAGTCAACAAATTGAGTTATTCATCAAATAATGTTATTATTTTTATGGCCATTTGTGTTGAAGTTATAATTTTCTCTCAATTTTGATTGTTATAAGAAATGTTACATAATTTAGGAATATAATTACTCTATTTTAGTTTTCTTTTTTTATATTGCCAACAATTATGAATTTTAACTTTTCTTAAATTCTGAATATCAAATTTTCTCTCAATGTTGCACTTATTTTGCATTAATTACGTATTCATGATCAAAATTTATATTAATTACTAAATTATTTTCATTTTTATTTCCTTTTTCATATAAAAATATGACTTTTTATATTTTAAAAGACATCACCGTAGCAACGGATGAGCAAGATACTATATAAATAAAAAAAATATAGATATATTATTTTACTTATTGATTGACAATGATTTAAATTTATTATAATTTCATTATGTTTGGTAGTCCATCAAAATTATATAATTTTTAATAGTTTTAATTTAATAAACTTTAATGGACTATAAATGATAATGAAATTGGATGAAACTTGAATCACTGTCAATCTATAAATAAAAAATAGTTATAGTTTTTTTTATTATTTCGAAATTATTTAGAAACTCATTATTAATATTATCAAAATAGCAATTATTAAGGAATCCTCCCTGATAAAACAAATAAAACAAAAAAACCTTTCACTGGAAAGCTCTATCAATTAATATGTATTCAAAAATCTCAATCAATTAGTTAATATGTATTCAAAAATCTCAATGCTGATATCGGTATCAAAATGTTCGTGCACATATGGATATGGATATGATTTTTAATTTAATAGAGTAAACGATCTCTTAAGTATCATTTTTATTGTCCTTAAAGATTCAAAATATTAATTTGATTCTTAAATTATCTTTTTGCTACTTAATATTCCTTAAGGTTTCAAAAATATCATCGTAGTCATTAAAATTTTAAATATATCATTTTAGTCATTAAAGTTCCATTAATTTATCATGTAGTCCTTAGATGTTTTATTTATAAAAAAATAGTGTAATCATTAGCAATTTAAAAAATAAAAATTTATATTGACATATGTACCATATAACGTATCTTATAATCTACGAAGAACATTTATAAATGTAACATTAATTGATTTATAATAATACGATATGGCTGTAATATTTTTTTATTATTACATTGATACTAATTTCAATGCTAAAAGTAATGCCATGTTAAATGAGAATATTATTTTTAATGAAATTTAAATAAAGAACCAATATGACACTACAACAAAAAATAATTTTAAACAACATCCATTTAACAACAGTTATATATCAAATCTGTTGCTAAATGGCTCATTCACATCATTATAATATTGAAAACTTTTTAACAACGGTTTATAATAAAAAAATATTATTAAAATAGACTCCAATAACACTAAAAAATAACAGAACCATTTAGCAATGGTTCTTTGAAGGAACCATTGTTAAACAATGCCTTTAACAATGATTATGTGTCTAGAACCATTGCTAAATGGTGTGTTTAGCAACGGTTCCTTCAAAGAACTATTGCTAAATGATTTTGCTACTTTTTTGGGTCTGACATTTATTTTTTTTCTCCTATGAATTACCCATCTCACTATTCGTTAACCCAATCTAATGTTCCAAAAATAAAAATTTAAAAACTAAAATTTTATAGATTACTAACCCTTTTTCACTCGCTTTTATATATAAAAAGAGAGATAAGAGAGAGAGAAAGAAGAGAGACAGAAAAAATAAAAACCAAAATCTGGCCATCTCGACTTCAAACGACTACAACTTTTGATAGAAAACTTTGATTGAGACATCCTACATGATCACGGAAAGCTAACAATGAGATCTATAGGGTTACCACTATTTTTGGGACCGACCATCTCAACTTCAAACGACCATAACTTTTGATAGGAAACTCCAATTGACGTGTCCTACACGATCACGGAAAGCTAACGACAAGATCTATAAGGTTACCACCAATTTCGGACCAAAAAAACCTCATCTTTAAACTCAAAAATATATTTAAATTTTTTTTATTTTTTCTTAGAAATTATATAAGTTTTCATATTATTGTATGAGTAAGAAGTATGTATTTTTTGAGTAAATATTTTTTCATTTGATGAATAATTATGTTTCTTTCATATTAATTATTGAATGAATAATATATAATAATATTTGTTATCATCTAATCAATATCACTCTGTATTCATTGTTTACTTTTAATCAATACGACTCAATATCAATTTAACTCGCACCTTTTAAAGAAAGTTAAATTTAAAAAAAAATTAAAAAAAATATCTTTAACAACTATTTTTAACTAATAACTTTTTGCTAAATGACCCTTTAGCAATTATTTTTAGTTAAAAACCGTTGCTAAAAGTTTTTTTTTTAAATATATTTTTTAAAATAGCTGTTACTAAGGAACCTTTTAATAACGGTTTTTAAATAAAAGCATTGTTAAAGGACCCTTCAACAATGGTTATTAATTAAGAACCGTTGTTAAATATCTTCCAAAAATAATTTTAACAATGCATTTTTGACAACAATTATTTATACTTTTTCTAACACCCCTTCAATAATGGTTGGAGAACCGTTGTTAAAGGGATTTAAAAATTATTATTAAATCCAAAATCTGTCGTAATGTGATATGAAAACATTAGGACTAAATAATACTTTTATAACTGTAAGGGCAAACTTAATAAAACGGTGATAATTTATGGATCATTTTATCGTATAATTATCAGTATCTAGATGCTAGATGATAATATATATCTAATATATATCATAAAAATTAACGTTAATTTCTATTATAATTAGATGTATTATGAATCTTGATGTTTTTAAAATCAGCTATATATTTTTAATAAATAATTACTTATACATATAAACGGATTTTATAAAAGCTTGAAGTAAATTATATATTCATTTTTACTATAGTATTGAAAAAGGATGAGTTAATGTTTTATTGAATAATTTCTTTCATTTGTTAACGTATAAAATAATAATTCAAAATTTAGAAGTTTTTATGTTTTATGAGATATTTTGTAGGATTCTTTGAAGATTTAGATTATGATTAAGGACTCCAAATTTGTTGTAGTTCTTGGAGAAGAATATAGTCCCGTTATTAATTTCAAAAAAAAGGAAACAAATCCTAAAAATAGAAAAAAGTTTATAAATATATTATTTTATTTATAAATTGATAGCCTATCAAATTTCATGTAATTTTATTAATGTTTGATAGTTAATCAAAGATTGTTAATTTGAAATTGTTACAAATATTATATGAAATTTAACAAGCTATTAGTCTATAAGTAAAATAATATATCTATAAACTTTTTTTATTTTTAAGATTTTTTTCTATTTTTTTAGAATTGATAACGGGACCCTATTCTTCTCTAGGAATAACAGCAGATTTGGAGCCATGATTATGATGGTTGTTAGTAGCAACTCAAAGAAGCCTTGAAAGAGTTAGGATCATAAAATATAAGATTTGAAAAGACAAACTCAAGTTTCTAATTGAAAACGTTCAAGAAATGAGTCTATGAGTGAGGTATGAGAAAGATACAAGAAATTATTTAATTCATATCCATATCACAATATCCTTGAGTGGATGATTATTGTGGGTTTTACCAGAGTTTAATGGATAGTAACCATACGTTAGTCAACTCAGCTGGGGGAGGCGACTTCATGTAATTGGAACCCGACGAAGCACTGAGGTTGTTCGAAAAAATAGCATCGCAAGAACAATGGATGGACCATGATTGCCGCAGAGGAGATCGTGGTGGAAGGATAGAACTTGACCAATTCTCGACACTTTCGGCCATAATTGACGCCTTAGGAAGCAACTCTAATAGAGCCATCAAGTGAAGGTTGTTGAACAAGTTCAGTCGGTGTCTTGCGATCTTTGCGGAGATGAAGGATACATCTATTTAGAGTTCTATCAATAATAAACCTCTATTTATGTCAAATCCACCATACATACCATATCCAAAGGATTCACCTGAATTTCAAAAATGGGTTCAAGGACGGTAAGGATCAGGAAGCTACTGTTTACCCTTGAAAAATCTCAAGGATGAAGTAGCTGGACAATTAAAGATAAATATCAATTATCTATGATAAATCATAAGATAGGGGCCACCAGCCAGAAAAAGTCACTGTTGAACTCCGAAACAAGTTTATTTGTCCCACAAGGAAATATTGGGATAAAGAATAAGGGTATAAATACCCCACCATCCACTGTCCATTCGAGGTGGATGACACTTAAGAGATTCAGGAAAGAGAAAGAGATCTCTTGAGGTGTCATCCATACAATCATTTTCCTCTAATAAGCGGGACCCACCTGACAGTCCTACACGAGCAACTTCAACAGCCTGAATCTAGTCTATCCATTAAATCTAATCAAGCCGGAACAAGGATTAAACATTAATCTCACAAGGAAATTCTGGACAAGGGTCAGAGGTATAAAAGCCCTGCCACCTCCTATTCATTCGAGGTAGATGACCCTCAGGAGATTCAAGAGAGAGATCTCCTGAGGGGTCATCCATCTGATTATTATTCACTGACAGGTGGGTCCCACACCTCAGTGATAGACGTCAAGGAAAGACAAGATTAAACCCTAAGAACTGAAGCAATACAATCCCTGTACAACAAGAACCGTGTCGATGCCAAGCCAGTATTTTGATACAGCCAACTATAAGAAATTTTAATGTGATTTTGCTTTCATGAACATGGACTGAAATTTAATTTCACAAGACTGGTCAGATGCCAATGTTGCAAACATCTGATCAAGTCAAGATTTATATCAATTGTTGATAAGTAATCAATTGTTGATCAAATCAAACCCTAATAAACATCAATATAAGTCTAATTGGTGTTTAGTTGGGGGGGTTTCTACAGGAGAATTTTATTTGGCAGAGACACTAAGCTACAATCGAAATTTGGGATATATTCAGAGAGGAAAATAGGGTTTTCTTGGAAAATAAATTTTTAATGCAAGGAGGCAGGGAAAAAAATGGAATTAAAAATTACAAGAGTGATCATCATGAATTTAGGGATTTTTGATGAAAATTTCAGAATTTTTGGACAAATGGAGTTATTAAAATAAATTCAAAGAAGATAAGGCAAATTAATTAAGGGCCAAGATTAAATCAGGGAGTGCATTGGGTACAACTTGGGGACAATAGCTATCTGGGTGCAAAATGAAGACAGAAAGCACATACACCCTAAATCAGAAGAGAGAGGAGGCATGACACGTGGCAGTATGTGAGTAAGCCAAGTCAGCAGAAGAGTGCCACGTGTCATCTTGCCATTGGTCCATGTCAGCATAGGTGGGCCCCACATGACAAAAATTCGATTGGAAGTGGGCCCCACAAATGCCACGTGGCACCCATCCATAGGGCCACCTCATCACAGCAATCCATGTGGCGACTTCTGAGTGGTGCCATGTCAGCACAGGAGTTACGATAATCGCACATAAGACAGAAAGGGAAAGTCACGTGTCATCATTCAATTGGCGCCATGTCAACAGAATGCCACATGGCAACTTATTACTGGACCAAAGTAAAAGACAAAGAATAACATGTGGCAATTGATTATTGGCACAATTCAACAGTGTGGGTCCCACCAGCAACACTTGGCACCAATTATTGGAAACCACATCAACATAAATTGCTACATCATTAAAGAATATTAATCAGGAGAAGATGTGATTTGAGTATATGGCCCTATAACATGAACACATGTCAGCATAATTAAGGCCTAATTACTGACATGATGCTCATTAATCCTGACAAGTGGGGTCATGCTGTAAGCATTACAAGTCAGAGGCGCATAGCTACTCTGTGAACCAAGCTCATTCAAATAAAATTTAAATTTAAATAAAGAGGAAGGAAAGGAAATGCACACCTGGCTCTTGCGCTAATCCTCTCTGACGGTGGACCCTTTCCTGTTGCGGCTCTGTTTACCCCTGAAAGGTTTCAAGGATGAATGGATGAATAAATGAAATAAATTGATGATAAAATCATAAGAAAGGGGAAGAAGAGAGAGAGCAGTGGAAAGGTGGCCCACTGATCAGGAGAGGTCGCTGCCTAACCCCGGAACAAATCCATTAGTCCCACAGCGGAATGTTGGGCATGAAGTGAAGAGTATAAATACCCCGCTATTCTCTATCCACTCAGCATGAGTGACACCCAAGAAGATCGAGGGAGAGAGGAGACCTCTTGGGTGTCACCATGTGATTATATCCTTTCGACAAGTGGGACCCACATGGCAAGTCCCTTATGAGCGGCTCCAACGATATGGACCTAGCCTATTTTGCTAAGAGAGCTAACCAACCGGAACAGAGGTTAAGCATTAATCCCACAATGGAATAATATGGTGAAAGACGAGGATATAAATACTCCACCACCTCCTACTCATTCGAGGTGGTCGACCCTCGGGAGATTTAGGAGAGAAAATCTCCCACGATGGGTCACCATTTGATTATATTTTCTCGACAAGTGGGACCCACTGGCGCCCCTTGTAGATGAACCTAATAGCATAGCCTATCGATAAGTCACCCATGTGACCATTTTCACCGACAAAGTGGACCCCACACCTCAAATGACCTATCAAGAGGTCGAATTGAACCCTAGAAATCGCTTTGAAGCTAACCCTAGGAAGGAGTCAAGCAAGATAATCCCTATGCTACATGAAATGATGTCAATGCCAAGCTAGCATTTTGATGCGGCCTAGTTATAAGAAATTCCAAATGTGATTTTGCTTTCAAGGTCGACTGGTGCCAAAGTGCGAGCAACCACCTAACTATGCTTTGATTTGTGTCAATTATCGATAAGTAGTCGGTTCTTTGACCAAGTCACCCTCATGATAAGGGATTGAAAGTCAATTTCACAAGACTGATCAGGTGCAAAATTTCGGGAGCAACCATCGATCAAAGTCTAGATTTGTATTAATTCGCCGATAAGTAGTCAAGCATTTGATCAAATCAAGCCCTAGTAAATATCAATATAAGTCTAATTGGTATTTAGTTAGGGTGGTTTCTGCAAGAGGGAGATGATTGGCAGAGACACACGTAGCTATAATTGAGATCGTGGATTAATTCATAAGAAATAATAGGGTTTTATGGACAAAAGAATTTTTAATTCAGAGAAGGAGGGGTAAAAATGGAATTAAAAATTACAGGGATGATCATCATAAATTTAGGGATTTTTGGTGAAAATTTCATAATTTTTGGATGAGTGGAGCTATCAAAATAAATTCAGGGAAGATAAAACAGATTAAAAATGAAAGATCAAGGGTCGAGATTTGATCAAGGCGTATCCGGGTGCAACTTGGGGACAGAGACACATCCGGGTGCAAGTGGGGATCCTAAGCACACCTACACCGAATCGGGAAGAGAGAGGGTGTGACACGTGTCGCATTTCATTGGGCCACCTCATGCCACGTGTCGACCCCATGGTCCACCTCGCCCATGTGGGCCCCACACCCCTACGCTGACCCGACATGTGGGCCCCACCTTAGTGCCACGTGGCGACGGCCAATGGGCCACCTCACCACCCTAGTGCCACATGGCACCACACCGAGAAGTCCACTTAACCCAACCCCGTGCCACACGCACGCGCCTGCAGTGAGGCCATCTCACTACCCCCCCGGTGCCACATGGCTCTACACCACAGGCCACTTCACCCTCCCAAAGGTGCCACATGGCAACACCATGGCATCACACCTCAACACTCCAAGTGCCATATGGCGCCTAACCATTGGTGCCACATCACAGGGACTAAGCCACATGGCACTACACTACGAGCCACCTCAAAGACACTATAACAGATAATTAATAGATTGATTAAACAAGTGGACCTATCGAGTGTGCCAAGTCGTATTGATTAAATCTAAGCAGGAGTTAACTAATCCACAAATGGACTAATGGGCCGAGATTCATATACTTACATGTGGGGCCCATTTGTCGGGTTTATGAATGTATAGCTCACACAGCAATCATGCACCTAGCCTATACACGATCTAATCGAGATTTAAATCAAAAGAAAGAAGCGATGTGTACCGGCTCACTTATATTGCGCCTCGATCGTGGGTCCCACCTAGTGTGGACTCGTGCGCCGGACGCACCCTCCTCTTTCTCTTCTCCTTCTCCCTCCCTCTCTTCTTCCTTCTTCTCGACGAGGCGAAGGCGCCATTAGAGGTGATCAAGCTCTCCAAAGCTCGCAACTCCAATTCCTTTCACCTGCAGTTAGCCTATACATAGGAGAGTATGTGCAATTGATCGAATTGAAAAACAACAAGTGAATAAGGTGATTGAGAGAGATGAATACCTCGGGTGATTAATGAGGCACTTCTATTCTTGCTTCAAAATTGAAAATTGATGATGCGGACCCTTCTATTCACTTAGGCGATTGTGTATGAAGAAAAGAGCAGCAATTAGGGGATGAATTGAAGTAATTGAGAAGAAGTGGTGAAGTCGGGCAAATGGAGAAAACTTGAAACCTTGCACTCTCAGCTTGAATTGGCAATGCTTGTAGCTTCCCTGTACTTACACGATGCTGTTTAGGTGATGGAAACTGTCAATTGGATGATGGAGATATGTCTTTGATCAAAGCTCACAATCGGGTGATAAAGCTTTGAATTTTGGAGATAAACTACAATGGCAGAGGATGAATGAATGCTCTAGATACATTGGAATGAGTATATATAGTATGTTTAGATGTTCTAGAAGGTTCTAGCAGCATATGAGATGTGAGTCAAACATGGTCAACAGCCAAAGGCTTGAACTTTGGATTCGCTTAGATGGGGCCCACATCACAACAGAAACACTAACAGAATTGAAGAACCATGTTCATGAGCCAAGGGAGTCCAACTGCTGGTGTATAAGTGGTGTATGGCTCTAATTCTTTTGGTACACCATCTCAATTGCTTATATAAACCAATTACACACACAGAAACAAGAGGAGGCAATACACACGCAAGAATAGAGCATAGGCATACCCATTAAGAGCTAATAGTGAGAGACAGAGAGAAAGAGAGCAAGAACAGGAAGAAGAAGTAATAGAATCGATTGATCTCAGTTGCAAACTTGAGAACTCGATTGAATTTCTTCAATCCTTCAAGAAAAGAGCTCTGTCATCCTTGGATTATAGTCAGTTAGTGATTTGGAGGCTTGATTTGTGATAATTCAAGAGAAAGGTATGTAATTTGAGCTTCCATTGTAATAATAAAAGATAATCGTTAGCAAATTTTCCATCTTTTCTTTTGATTTTCACCTTTTCACTCTTTTGTTTGTGAATTGCTTGATTTGATCCTTATATTTGCTTCATTTCTTGAGTGAATTTTGATCACAGGGGTTGTAATTGGACTGGTTAAATCGATTGATCTCTGCTAAAACCCGAGAACTCGATACCAAAGTAGGAATTCTTACTTTGATTCTTTGTTTAAACGTCAAATTCATCTCAATTTGTGTTTGTATTTTGTGTATTCAAGGTTGTAGTGTTGTTCAAAGTCGATTGATCTCGCTTTAACTTGAGAACTCGACTAATTTGGAGTTTGGATACCGTCGTCGCGTTCGTTATGGAAATCCGGTCTTAATCCGAAAATTAAAGGAAAGTCGAAGGTGTAATTGAGCATGCTTTGATCGAGACAGATACTATAGAGTTTGTAAGGTCCATTAGCGATAGTATAAACAAATGAATTGCGGGAATTTAGTATGAGTTATAATCGGTACATCGAGTGGTATTGTTATGCATTCGAATAGAAAGGATAAGAATCAATTTGAATGATCTTGATCATGTCATAATGCATCGGCACACATACGCGATATAGATCGAGTGCTTAATTGCTCGGAAATAACGATTAATCGCATGGAATTTGTGAGATTTTTGATTCGGCATCGAATGGTACCAATTTATTTAGTCGGTGCTAGTGTACGTAGGATTTACCGTATGGATTACCAATCTGAGACCGTAGAAGCGTTTCCGTGATGAGACGATGCTAGTGGCAACTACTGATCGGAATGAGGTGGCCCCAGCCGCCGGCGACACCATTAACGCGAATCTTGGAGCTCATGTTGATCGGGAGTCGAGAATCGCGCAACACGGATATTGACGCGCGTGTGTGAATCTTGAAGAGATCGAACGTGTGAAATAAAGCGCTGTATTAAATAAAAATGCGGATATGAATCTGGGCCGTCCATCTAATACAAATTAATCTCAAAGCAAATCCGGCGGCCCAAATAAGAACAGAGTTAAATGAAAGATAGTTGTTAATCTTGATACAGATCTGGCGGCCCAGATTAGGCCCATTAATTAAATAATAACAGAATAGTAATAATATGGAGTAAATAAATGATTTGAAAATGCTATTGAACTCCAAATTGACTCAAACTTGTTTCTAAAATTTTCTTATTTTTCATACTATTTTTCTATACAATAATATTCTAGTTTTAAAAATATAATCATGATAAAACATTTTAAAAGCAAAATACACCACATATATTGGTATATTTGACTTAGCTTTGACTTGTCATTTTAAATACTATAAAAATTCCAAAAATACAAATAAAAATCATAAATAACAACTAGATATATTTTAGTGATTTTTCAAGTGATTTTCTATGAAATAATAATAGTGATAGTAATATACTATAATAAATGATGAGATTAGCTATATTCTTTGATAAATAAAAAATATAATAATAATAATAATAATAGATATTATATTGATATTTTCTGTAAAAAAAAATAATAATAAAAATAAATAGCACAAAATAAACAAAAATATACTACTATGGTAATAAATAGTAAAATGCATTATAGTTTTATAATATGAATTGTGTTTCTTTTGTTATTTCTATACAAATATACAAAAATATACTTTTGATGAATAAAATGTGATAAAAATAATAGTTTTAATAAAAACATAATGAATTTCATCCCTTATGACTAATAATAAAATCTTATACTTTTCTATAGATAATAAATAGAGATAATAAAAATAGATATAATGAATAGTATAATAAATAGAATAGAATATTAGTAATGATTTCTTTTAGCTATTATAGATATAAAAAAAAAATATATAATAATAAAATAATAATAATAATAATAATAATGATAATAGTAAAATAGTATAGCTAACCATCTTTTGATTTTGTAAATAATTCTTACATAATGAATAGTATTACAATATAATAGAATATAATAACACAATTCTATTACTTTAGCTATTATAAGCATTTTTAAAAATATAAATAAAACATAGCTATCTTACTTTCTATTATTTTTGTAAGTGATTTTCTACAAAATAAATAGAGTTTAGAAATAATAAAAATAAAATTCTACTATTTTAGCCATTATAAAAAAATCCCAAAAATATTAATAGCTACCCCTTTTCCTATTTTTGTAAATAATTTTCTACATAGACAAATAGGGTTTAAGAAATAAAAATAATAATAATAAAAATAATAATAGTAATATAATAATTGTAATAATAATAATAATAATAATAGTAATAATAATAATAATAATAAATGCATCTTTATAATAATGGAAGATATTATAATAGACTTTGTGCATTTTAAGAAATGAATAAATATGCTCACATAAGGAGTGTAGAGCCACATATGAATATTTGCACACATGACATGACATTTAAAGTGATCAGTCAAGACAAGAACATCTTGACGTGGGATGATTAAGGCTTCAATAGCAATGTGAGAAGATATGTCGAGACAAGAACATCTTGACACTTGATGAAGAACAACAAGATACGTCGAGACAGAACATCTTGACGTGAGATGAATAAGGCTTTGATAGCAAAGATGAAGAAGTATGTTGAGACAGAACATCTTGACACTCGATGAAGAATAACCGCAGCTACGACACTAACATGAAGATATACGTCGACTCAAGAAGAAGAACATTACGATGTCCTAGAGAGGTGACATCTTAATGACTCGCCGCCATGAGCAAGTAACTCATGATTGAATACGCTCACACAAGGGTGTAGGGCTACATAGTAATTTTGCACAAGTAATGCAACACGTAGGATGATTAGTCGAGACAAGAACATCTTGACGTTCGTTGAAGATTGACCAAAGCTACGACATCAAAGCATGGAGAGATATGTCGACTTTGAAGATGAAGAACATTACGATGTCCTAGCGAAGTGACATCTTAATGACTCCTGTCATGAACAAGTAATTCATGACCATTTGAGCCGGCAAGACCGAACTTGTCCGCCGATGAGTTTGTCTCCGGCTCATTTCCCGAGAATGTGAGATTGAATCTGGTCTCGTTGGTAGATTCATCCACAAAACAGCTGAATGTGAACCGTTCGTAGGTAGGTTCCTTCACTAACACATGCCCCAATGTTGAACCGGCCCAGCCGCTTCAGGTTTGACATTGTGTGCAATTGTGTTTCCTAGGTTTATGAATCGGCCCAAAGGTGCTACGAATTCATGATCTAGAAGATCGTGAGAAGAAATACGTGGGCCATAGCCACCCTTCTCCCGATTCACCAACCTCAAGATCAACCGCCAAGGTGCTTCGAGTTGTATTTTGTGTGATTGGTTGTTGACTAGTTAAGATTGAACCTGGCCGTTTGTAGGTTTATCTTTTAGATCAACGGAGGTCGAGCTCTGGCCTCCGTATGTAGACTCACCTCAAGCTCCCCTATGAAGAGATTAACTCCGGTCCGTCGTTGGTAAGGTTACATCTCGAGGTGGCATGGACCGAACCGATCGTTTGTAGGTTCGTCCCCCATAGTGACAAAACCGATCCGTTTGTAGGTTTGTCTTTCATAGATTGAACCGATCCGTTTGTAGGTTCATCTTCCGTAGATCCCTTTTTATAAACTTAGACGACCACTTGACCATCTTTTAACTATACTATTTGCTTCTCTCTTTCAAAGATCCAGAGGTGCCTCGAGGTTCGTAGCCCTGTGGTAATTAACGGTGGGGGCTTGCGCCACCGAATCTACAAGAACTCACAATCACTAAAAACCCCCGAATGTGCATCCAAATAATCTCTAAACGGCAGACCGGCCGACACCCGCAGATGCACGCTCGGGAGGGATCTCCTGTCCTTCTTCCGCAACCCATCGCCCCGGCGGCGGCGGAGCGCGCGAAAAAGGGTCGCACAGATTCGGCACGCCGGTGGGACCTAGATTCTCCTCTTATCTCTCGAAAGAGAGAGGCAAATAGAATAATTAAGAGATACAAGTGGTCTTCTATGTGCTAAAATGACTAATAATTTTCAAGTGTTTTTGTTTTTGGCAGAAATGGCATTCTTCGGAAACTTCAACCTCGCTCCCTACACCGTCACTCCTGCAAAGAGCCCAGAGGGCAAATTGTTCATGTTCTTTGGGACCATCCCACAAGAACTGACTGTCTACGGCCCAGCTCCAGTGGCCGCCTTCACTCCCGCGACCGTCCAGATCTCTATTCAGGACGAGGAGGAGGATTCAATCACCCTGACTCCTAAGGGCATCTCAAACAATGTCATGGCCTCTCCTACTACCTCCCCAAAGAGGAGAAGGCGACCGTCCAAGAAGACAACCCCAAAAATCGCCCGTAACTCTCAAGCGTCCAGGAAGAGGGCCCTGGATGCATACCAAAACCAGCTGGTGGCTAGGCCAGCTATCCCAGTCTCCAACAAATTTACGGCACTCCG
The DNA here is from genome assembly GCA_037127355.1 of Schoenoplectus tabernaemontani. NCBI lineage: Eukaryota > Viridiplantae > Streptophyta > Magnoliopsida > Poales > Cyperaceae > Schoenoplectus > Schoenoplectus tabernaemontani. Next base: position 492,411 of record JAZBJN010000033.1, read on the forward strand.
CATAGTGGCCAAGAACTCGGCCACAGTGCCGCCTCCGCTGTGCATGGGAGGTGCCTAAGCCCACACCTCGCCCAACTCAAAGGTCTCGCCGCCGCCAGATAAGTCTCAAACCCCCGCAAGCCATCTACAAGGCTCACGGGCCCTCAAACGAGGAGAAGCGTTAAAAACGCTAGGTCGAGGCAGTACGTCTCCCGCTCCGGTCAATCTCAAGACATGGCTCAGCCGCAAGCCATTGTCTCCACTCCGAACCCGAGGAGGTTTACATCAAAGGCAACACCTAGCACCCAGCCGGTGTGGGTCCCGAAGGGATCCCAGCCAACAAAACCCCAGTCTCAAGCCCAGCCCAGCAAGGCCGGCAGGTCCAACGCTCCGTCCGAGAGCGTATTCAATCGCTTAGGTCAAAAGAGTGTGTTCAGCCGATTAGGCTCGAGAATACCACTCAATAGTTTGAAAGTAACTGCCCCTGACCAAACAAAGAAGAAGAGAAGAACCGCTCGTTATGAAGAGCACTTTCGTCAACACCATCAAGCATAAGCTACGATACGATCAGGACACCGACGCCGAGGTGAATATGACCCAGGATGACCAGTCCCCGCCTAATCAAGCTCACGTCACCAATACCAACAAAAATAATGGTAGAAAAGGGAGACCTCCCAAGAGAGTCAACCCCGAGGGCAATAGCAGAGAAGGGGAAGACCACAATGAAAACCCTGATTTCTTCGACAATGAAGATGACATCGAAACACGTCCCGAAGTGCCCATCGATGAGATAGAAATATTAAAAGGCCACATCGAGGCACGGGACGAAGAGCTGATTAGGCAACGAGAGCTAATCGCTACCATGCTGAAACAAAACGAAGAATTAATTAAGGCGGTCAAGTCATTGCAAGAATCACAAGACGCCAATTTCAAAGCCGGTAGCTCCCGTCGAAAGGGTCCACAAGTACCAAGAGCAATCATAAAGAAAAACAACCCGTCAATTCTAAACCCCATCCACACAGAACAATAGAAGTGGAGGTCGAACCAACGGAATATCCCGAAAGAGATTCAAGCCATGATTGCCCAAACAAATGCAAATAGCCGGAGGTGGATACGCTATCCCTCCCGTTAAAAAGCGTGGACATCCATACCCCGCCATATACGACTTAGAAGAATATCCTAAAGGGTATGTGATCCCCGCTTCAGACCTTCTCCGGGGAAGGCAATAAAGACTGAACCCCGAACAACACCGGCCCACTTTGTAGCCTCGTGCGGCAACACGGGTGGCAATGATGCACCTGTTGTTAAGACAATTCCCTCGTAGTTTGGTGGGAACCGCTTTCCAATGGTACTATTCATTAGAAAACAAAAGATCGTAACCCGGGACGAGATGGCGGACTGCTCAGTGGCGCGATTTGTCATGGTGTCCGATAAGATAAACATAGCCGATCCGGCAAGCACTAAACCCAAGAAAGGGGAGTCAATGACAGATTTTATCAATAGATGGCGGAACCTCAGCATCAAATGCGACCGCACATTAACCGAAGATGAGGCCGTCAACCTAATCATGAAGAACATTGACGGGTGGATGGGCATGCTTCTTGGTGTGACAAAGGTCAACACGTTTAAAGACTTGCTCAGATCGGTATCCAATATGGAAAGGATGTCACCACACACTGTGCCGAACTTCATGAATAATAGGCCGCAACGAGGAGCCCGAGCTGAAACCAAAGTGGCATTCACCTCGCTAAAAGATAAGATGGTTGCCAACGCAGACACCCAAGGCGGCAGCAGTGGCACAAATGGCAATAATTACAACAAGGGACCCAGGCCCAATCCGGGAGGGAGTTCACGGAGTTTTGAATCCCTCGACAAAAGAAGACTAAACCGTACTCCTTCAGAAAGATAAAGTTGCCCAAATCTTCGAGGGCATCGAAGAATGGTCTAACCCCGCCGCCAAGAACGCCGGAAGATGTCGACAAATCGGACGAACCCAACTTTGCCCATACCACAGAGTACTAGGGCACTCAATTGAAGATTGCTTGGGTCTTCAAAGATGGGTCGAAAAGGCGTATAAAAACGGTGAAATTACTTTACCTAAGGGGTTCTTGCAAAGCCCATCGCCCCATGAGCAAAGCCAACACGATCTCTCATGAGGAAGAGAAAGCCCCGGCCATCATGCGAAGACCAAGAAGAACAATGGACTACGCACCTATCGAAGAAATCAATTAAAATGCTTAAAGCCCTTAAGAAAGAACCGGCATGAAATGGAAGGACGATATCACGCCAAAGTGGTCCCACCAAAGCCCAGGGTATATTATAAGGTGGACCGAGCCAAGACCAGGCTCTTAAGAAGAGAAAGAAGCATAGAAGCAACAAGTCCGTAAAGAATAAAATTGAAGAATGCGAGCAAAGGGGCCCCGAGGCGATTACCCTCCAACACTTCATCTCCAAAGAAGACTGGGAGAAGCTAACCCTATGTCAAAAGGAAGAAAATATAAATGAAGAAATAAATAAAGAAGAAAGCGAAGAGATTCGGGGTGCTTCGTGCAATATGGTATATTCTTCTCACGACGAAGATATGCCAACATTAGAGGAGATGTTCTTCCCGAATGATGAAGGAGAAGCAAGCACCTCTGGGACAAAAAATGAAGAATGTAAAGCCGTACTCCGGTCCGGGACTTATATACCCGAGAGACAGGCTCCCAAGGATTCCGATAAAGGAAAAGATAAGGCCCTGAATAAAGGTAAAGAGGCCGATAACCTAAGCAAGAACCCAGAAAAGACCCGGTCGACGGGCGAAGAATATAACGTGTTGGCACATCTGCGTAAGATCCGCATTATTAAGCATATTCGACGCATTGATGATGTCACAGACCTAAGGGAGGTATTAATCCAAGCCTTGCAAGATCCCCGAAGTACAAGTCATATTTCATCGAGCAAAATATGCAGGAGGCCCTATTCACCGCCAAGCGGCCGCCGTATAAATTTCACGACGATGACCTCCTAATAGGCACCGTCGACCACAACCGCCCCGTTGTACATTACCGAAACCGTGGAGGGCAAAAGGTTGGTCGCATCCTGGTTGACGCAGGTCTTCGATCAATATCATGCCGCTCAAAACCCTGAAGACCATCACCTTAGATGTGAAGAACCTATCCGACGAAAAGGTGATCATTCATGGCTTCAATCAAAACTCCCAAAAGGCCCTGGGAGCTATAACTCTGAACCCGCAATGCGGAAGCCTAAGAGCGCCTACTAAATTCTATGTCATTGACGCTGAAACCTCTTATCGGGCATTGCTTGGGTCCCCGTGGCTTTCTAGTAATCAGGTCATACCCTCTACTCGCATCAATGCCTTGAAATATATTGAGAATGGTAAGCAAAAGAGAATTGATGGAGATGTCAAACCATTCGGGGTGCATGAGATTAAATTCAATGACGCCCAATATTTTCTGCCTAAATCTGCCGTGGCACCGAGTCGGCCAATAACTAAAGCAGGTCAGAAACCCTTCAACAAAGGCCCTAAATTTGATACCTCGTCTGGAGAAGAAGAAGAGGTCAAATTTAATATTAAACCCCGAGGTGTTCGAGCCCAAAGACCCGGAAGAAAGTCGGGTGAAGAAGCAACCTTCCGCTTCAAACAAAGTGGCCGCGTATAAGGCCCAAATAACACCGAGTGAAATAAATGCAAGTGATTCGAAGAGGAGGTCATTTTCAATTTTAAACTCGCCAACACCCTCAAATTCAGATCATAGAGGCAACTTCGGAGAAGACTCGAAGATTCTAACAACTCGGCGATACCGCCTCGGAAGAAGAATCGCCATGATCGTCAACCCTGGGAAGAAGAATCTGACGAAGAGATCATTTATCACATCCTCAAGAAGCCATACAAAGGGCCCGAAACAGATAATGAAAGTGAGGAGTCATATATGATCAACACGGGACCCGGTAGCGGAAGGGATAACCCGGTTAGGCCGAGGCCTATAAATGAAGAACGCTCATGGCGGGAAAATTTCGAAGGTCGCGTCTGGAATGCGATCGATGAGATAAGGCACCAAGTTGAAAATAACTGAAGAGAGGTGTCTGAACAATGGGAAGTGATGCAGGATATCAAGGTGCAACACAATGAAATCATGATAATGATCGAAAACCTGCAAACCGCGATCTATAACTCCGAGCTACTCAAGGAGGTGACAAGCGAACCCCGTTCCGGGACCACTGAAAGACAAGCACCCGATGGCGGTAAGCGGGTAATTGTAATAGTAGATGAATCAAAGGGGGAAGAAACAAAAGCTAAGCAACCGACCGTCATGCAAACCCTCAAAGTCAAGAAGAGTAAACCATACTCTTTCTTAAAAAATAAAACAGCTCGGATATTTGAGCGGAGCCTTAAAGAGTGGGTTAACACTTCCCGTCTGTAAAAGACCCGCAGACATAGAAAGAGCGGCGAAGGCGAATTCTCGCCCTTATCATCGCATACTTGGGCCACACTATTGAAGAATGCTGGGTATTCAAGGACCTTATAGAAGAAGGGCATAGAAACGGGACGATCCAACTCCCGAAGAGTTTTCAACAAGACCCACCCGCATAACCCGAATAACAAAGGCAAAGGGGTGGCTTATACGATCTCGCACACTCCCGTACCTAGTAAACCTAAGGTTGCGAGACGAAAGCCGATCAAAGAAATCTACCGCTCCAACTCAGTCATGAACATTGAGATAGAAGAAGAGATGGCAGCGCTAGAGATTACTGTGGTCCCCGAAAGGCATTTTAAAGACCTCATGCCAAGGGAAGTGAACCACATACAAACCCTAAGGACCTTTGTTGTGCCGGCAAAGGTAGAGCGCATCAAAGGGAGAACTATCATTCACAAGGCTATAATTTTCTATCAGAGCGATTCAACCCAGTCTCTGAAGAACCCGGATCACAACACTTGGAAAAAGTGGGTGATAGAACAAGAATCGGAGAATGCAACGAGCGATGACGCTGCATCTCATCCCTTTGGAAAAGAGCTATATAAATTGGCGAAAAGGGCAAAATGTCTGAGAGACATATCCAAGGCCGAAGCCAAGCGCTTTGATGAACTCTGGAATGGCGCCGAATAAAGTCCCGGGCTCCGGATGGTAAAATAAAATACACCCGAGGATTAGGGTATGATCGCGATGACGCAAAGATGTTTTGAAGGGTCTCTCAACGAGTACCGTATGAAAGAGAGCCGTTGTATGACTTCGTTGAAATGCCGATGATAAAACAAGAGGACAATACCCCGGCCCCGAAAAATGCTTTGAAACAAGCCTAGAAAAGGAGCCTAATACGGTCGATGAGTTAGCAGTAAATCAACTGGGACTAAGAAGACCCACGACCAACTTTCATAAGCGCGTCATTGCCGTAAGAGGTGGTCGACAAAGTTGAAGACATTCCTTAGAAGCTATATGGATCGCTTCGCTTGGAGTTATAAAGAGATGCCCGGATTAGATCCCAACGTGGCGGTCCATTACTTAAAAATCGATCCAACCTTCAAGCCGATTAAACAAGCGCCGAGACGAATGAGAATAGAGCTCGAAGAAAAGGTCGTGGAAGAGACAAAGAAACTCATCGACGCGGTTTCATACGGAAGAAGAGACGCCGTAATGGGTGGCTAGCATTGTCCCTGTTAAGAAGAAAAATGGGCAAATCCGCATTTGCGTGGACTTTCGGGATTTGAATAAGGCGTGCCCTAAAGATGATTTCCGCTCCCAAGAATCGAAATTATAATTGACCATACATCCTCCTATGAAGTCTTCTCCTTCATGGACTAAGCATGCGGCTATAATCAAATCAAGATGGCGCCGAAGATGAGAGGCATACGGCATTCCGCACGCCGATTGGCATATATTGTTACAAAGTCATGCCGTTTGGGCTCAAAAATGCGGGAGCCACCTACCAACGGCGATGACGAAGATATTCGACGATCCGATCCACAAAATAGTAGAATGCTATGTGGACGACCTAGTCATCAAGGCCATGTCATATGAAGAACACCTCCAATACCTCGAGGTCGTTTTCAACCGCCCGAGAGAACATGCGCTCAAATTAAACCCGTTGAAATGCGCATTCATGGTATCATCCGGTAAATTTCGGGTTTGTGGTACGCCACAGGGCATTGAGATAGACCCGGCAAGATCAAAGCAATAACCGAACTATCCCCGCCAAAGAATTTAAACAAATAATGATCTTTGCAAGGGCAATTGGCGTACATCGCTGCGATTCATAGCCAACCTATCGGGTAAAATCCAACCCTTCACCCTACCGACTAAGAAGAATATCCCGTTTAAATGGGACGGTGAATGCCGCCGAGCCTTTGAAGAAATCAAGGCATATCTACTCAACCCTCCGCATCGCGCGCCCATACCCGGGAAGGAACTCATTCTATATACAACCGCCTTGGATGGATCCTTGGGAGCCCTATTGGCACAAGAAAACCAGGATGGTAATCAAAATGCGCTATATTACTTAAGTCGCATGATGGTAGGGCGTAACATGGGTATTCACCGATCGAAAAGCATTGCCTAGCCCTAATCTTCGCGGTGAAGAAATTGAGGCATTACATGCTAGCCCATAAAATCATTTTAATATCCAAGGTGGACCCTCTTAAATACCTGATGACTCGGCCAATGCCGACAGGGAGGCTGGCCAAGTGGGCTATCATTCTCACCGAGTTTGACATCACATATACACCGCAAAAGGCGATCAAGGCGGCGTGCGCTAGCAGATTTCCTGGCCGCACACCCGATCCAAGATGACTCCCATTAAAATGTGACTTTCCCGACGAGGAAACTCTACATATTGAAGAAGGAAGTCCTATATGGGAGATGTACTTTGATGGTGCCTCGTCGATCAAGCCGATCGCGGGCCCGGAGTCCCAATCGTGCGAGCCGGCGCAGACTAGTCTTCGTAACCCCGGAAGGTGGGATAATACGACATTCTCTCGGCTTTAACCGAACCATGCACAAATAATGAAGCGAGTATGAGGCACTTATCGCCGGACTAGAGCTATCATCGGAACTAGAGATCAAGGTCGTATGCGTATCTTTGGGGATTCACAACGTGATAATAAATCAAATAATTGGCGAATATAAAGTTTTAAAGCCTAACTAATACAATATCACCGAAAGGCCATGGAATTAATGAAGAAAATCCCGTACGTGTCCATCGAGAAGGTCACGAGGGCCGCGAAACGGTGAAGCGGATGCGTTGGCCAAACTCGCTAAAGAGTCGGGTGAACCAACAGAGCGAAATCCACATCATCGTCCGCAATAGAAGACCATTATCATTGTGTCGACGACGACAATGTGAATAATGAAAATACCGGGCTAGAAAAGATGGAATGCCAAGAGACAATGATAATCGAAGAAGACGATGATTGGAGACAACCGTTCATCGAATATTTCCGCATGGCACCCTCCCCAAGGATAAAAGGATAGCCGATCAACTAAGAAAACGGGTACTACGGTATGCATATGTGGGTAATACGCTATACCGTAGGTCTTATGATCGATTGTGGCCGAGATGTGTATCGTGGCCTGTCGAAGCGGCAGTTATGAAAGAAGTTCATTTCGACTATGCGGAGCACATCGCCCTGGGCCAAAAATGAAGTTGAAGATCAAGCGAATGGGGTATTATCGCCCACGATGGTGGCCGATTGTGAAGAGCATGCAAAGAAGCGCCGCATGTGCCGGATACACGCCCTTTTATACATCAAGCGCCAAACCCGTTGCACCCCACTCGTAGCATCCCGGCCATTTAATATGTGGGGCACATGATATAGTGGGGCCCATGACCCTCCGACGTCGAGAGGTCACCGGCTCATCCCGGCGGCGACGGATTATTTTACAAAATGGGGTGAAGCCATCCCGCTCAAAGAAGTTAAAGCATCCGATGTGGTTAAATTCTTCAAGACGCACATCCTTTACCGATTCTAAGACACCACAACGGATAATATCCGATAACGGAACGGCCTTCAAGAGCTCCAAAGTCTATGCTCAAGTGAGCAATTTAACATTGATTGGAGATTTTCGTCCATTTACAACCCGAGAGCCAATGGCCCGCCGAAGCCTTTAATAAAACACTAATAAATATTATAAAGAAGACCGTAGACTCGCAACCAACGAGACCGGGATAATCGTCTACAGTGAGGCATTATGGGCTTATCGACCACATACCGAACACCTACGCAAGCTACCCCGTATTCTTTGGCTTTTGGGGTTGAAGCCGTCCTCCCTCTTGAGGTGGAATTACCGTCATTGCGGGTGGCTATGCAAAATGATATGACCATGGACGAATGCCAACAACTTAGATCGGACGAGTTGGATGCCATGGACGAGAAGAGATTAATAGCCCAAAGAAACCTTGAAATATATCGTGCAAAAATGGCAAGGGCATATGACAAAATGGCGCGAGTCGTGGCATTTCAACAAGGGGAGCTTGTTCTTGTCCTTAAGAGGCCGATCATTGGTCCGCACATCGGCCCAAAATTCTCCCGAATGGGAAGGGCCATATGTAATCGAGAAGGTATACGAGGGCGGCGCATACCAACTCATAGATCATGAAGGTGAAAGGCCCATGCCACCGATTAATGGGCGATATCTGAAGAAGTACTACACATAGCCCGGAGCGGGGCCAACCGAGTAGTATTTATTGTAAATAAATAAGGAGGGAATAAGTGTTCGTTTACACACACGTGCACGAAACACGAACCCATGTCTAACCTCCACTTTTGCATAAAATTCCAAAAACCCTACTTTTGCATCTGTAAATAGAATGCATCTAAAAATCCAAAACCACACAAATACATTTAGCCCTATAACAAAATAAAAAATAGAATAAGGGAATACAACGCCAAAACCACGCGAGAATGTAAGGCGAGAGCTTTGGTGTTTGGGCTCACAATACAAATACCACTGGGTTTGTCCATTTGATACAGAATAAACACAAAAAATGGGCAGGGTTTGCAGTTTGTCCCTCAAACTATCTGTTGCTCAATGACGAAAGTTGCTCATATTGGTCGCCCGCGGCGCAAGTCAAGGGATAGGTCGAGCAAATTGGTGGCTAGCAAATAGTCGCTTCCGAGGGCATATAAATAAATAACTCTCGTACTATTAGTAACATGTATCACTAATAACAAAAATTTGCCCCCTTCTGATAAAATAAAAGGATATATATGTAAAACAATAAAAACCTACTTTCCTGCTCATAAAAATAAAAAATAAAAATAAATAAAAATAATAAAACATTTTCAATAAGGGGTTGCCACCTTTGTCCCCGACACCACGAGTGTTATACAAAGCCAGGTTGGGTGCATTCATCCGTAAAAGCACCACACGCCCGAAGAAATGGTGTGTCATAATCCCACGACATATCATGGAGGGGTCGACCAAGGGTTTACGCTTGTACCCGACATTTCATGTTAAACAAAGCGCTCGCTTAAAGAAGTGACTCAGTCATGGAGAGCGGACCTACCCGATGAAAGCCTGTCTCGCAGGATGCGTGATGGATGTTCGAGGGTAGCTAAAATATAAAAAATCGTTGGGTACATTCATCCGCAAAAGTACCACACGCCCAAGGAGGTGATCTGTTTCTAATCCCGAAATAGATCATGGAGGGGTCGATTAAGGGTTTATGCTTTTGCCCGACATTCGTGTCAAATAAAGTAATTCGCTTAAAGAAGTGACTCAGTCATGGGAGAGCGGACTTACCCGATGAAAGCCTCTGTCTCGCAGTGGGATGCGTGATGGATGTTTGAGGGTAGTACCCCACAAAACAAATTGAGTGGAGATGAGTGAATGTGAGTTTCCACTTTAGCACGCAACGGCACAAACGAGGGGAGAGTGGGTGAGCTTCCACAAAATAAATGTCAATTAAATGTACAAGGATCATCCACAAATGGTGTTATCAATTGCATCCATAATTCAATTGAGCATCGGTAAGTTTATCCATCAATAAATGGATAAACGGGTTTATTCTCAGTACCTACTTAGAGGTCAATACATTGTGTTCTGTATCCGTAAAATACCACTAACATTTAAGTTTTGTATTGCCATGAATAAAAAGAGATGATGTATAGAATGAATATAATAGGATGTTGTAAGATTTTTCTTTTATTATGTTTAGACGCCATAAAGAATGAAGCAATTGTAATAGGCGCTTTTTGCAAGTAAGATTGGAGGTGCACAAAGATGAATGGATGAAATATTTCCTCGCGCCTGCAGAGGAAGCGATGAAGGATAATAATAATAAAGGCAAGCATCATCCACAACAAGAGATCAAAATAATAAATGTCAATACATCCATATCAAGTATGGCAAAAAGAAAAGGAGAAAAGAAGAAATAAAAAGTGCAATCTATGGGCCCAAAAAGCGGGACTCCAACTCTAATAAAGACGGTGCGATGGTCTCTAAATGAGTATGGAGAGAGTGCCTATCCTCCTCCGAAGCCGCCTCGAAGTCCAAGAACCGAGTGAAGGCACTATCTCGGCGCTCGAATGAATCGCAACTCCGGGAGACGTCCCGCCGATGTCGAGAGAAGCCCTCCACCGATAATCCGTGGTCCTCTAGCTCCCCGCACGAGCGTCGAGCGGGCCCACCGTTGACTCCCAGAGCGGAGAGTGGCACAAGAAGAGAGCCGCTCGAAGGTAATGAGTCGAGCGGCCTCCAAATGCCCGCGTAGCTCATGAATCTCCAACTCGTGCCGATAAACGAGAGAGCTCGCATCCCTGGTAAGCCCCGAGCAGCTCCTCACACCTCCTAGAAATGAAAGTGCTCTCGAGACGAGGTGCAATGAGTAGAGCCGGCGCGATGGTATCCCGCACGCCCATACCGCCAAAAGAGAAACCACCGGCGAGAGTCCAAGACCTCGAAATCTAGCGGATAGCCTCCGAAGAAGGTATCCCGAGTGCATCCGCCAACGCGGCCAAGTAGCGAGCCGCACATCCCTCGATGAAACATCTCGCAAGTAAAATAAATGGGTTAGATGAATTGTTATAATCAAAGAAGAAATAGAAGGAAGAAAAGATCTAACCTATCGCCTCGTCGCCTCGAGACAAAGCGGGATCGAGTCAGAATAGTGGATGTCTGCCGCCTCGTGAGGACTGCAGTGCACTAGACCCGCTACAAAATAAAATAAAAAGAATGAGTACATGGAAAAAAGTAAAATACGGTAAATGATAAAGGAAATATAAAGTACGGAAGAAGCATGAGGCTCGGCGAGACCCTCGCTAACCGGAACCTCCGTCTCCGGGTCGTGAATACCGCTCCACCACCCAACTCTCATCCAACTCGAGTCATAATCGATCGCAACCCGCTCGCCGAGACTCGCTATCTCGTGGCCATGAGAGGTCGCCGTCTGTGGGAGATGAAGAAGCATGAGATGGCCCTCCCTCAATCAATAATGGCTCGTCGCCGCGGCACGATGCGCCCAATGGACTCCCCGCTTCTAAAGAAGCCTCCTCTGGTCGTGCAAGAGTGAGCACTGGCCCCAAAACCACATCGAACGAGTCGCCATCCCCGATAGGCACCAATAAGATCGACGGTGAGGCAGGACCGTCGTAAAAGAAAGACTCCGAGCGATGAGGAGACGCCATGTCATCGCCTCGTGGTCTCAGAAATCTACATGTAAGAATGAAAATACTAGTGCATGCCGGCAACTAAGTATTAAATGAAGCACACGAACCCGCGACGGCAAGGTCGGTGCAAAACCCCGAAATGGCAAGGCACGCAGCGCCGATAGGTCTTATGATGTCGTTCTCGGGTAGCCTCCACAGGAGATGTCCCATGAGCTGAAAAATAAACCCTAATCGTAGAGATGTAAATGAAGCGCGCCCGAATAAGGATAAAGTAGCCGTTAAAGAAAATCACCCGGAGTGGGAGAAGGAAAAGAAGATGGAGAAGACTACCGAGAGGCGCCGTCTCGATCTCTCCCCATGGTAGCGGAGCCGGTGGCTCGACATGTGGTCGAGAATGAACGCCAACTACTCGTGGGCGAGGGACCGAGAACCCAGTGCTCCGCGTGATCATACTCGTAAGCCAACTCGAATCAAAAGAGAATTGGTCGAAATGAGATAGGGCTTATCAAGAGAAAATAACCTAAAGGGATAATGAAGTGTACTGTAAGAATGGTCTAATAGGAACACGAGAAAATCTACTGTCTAAACCCGAAAGTCGACAGCTCATGCGGCAAAGGGCCGGAAAGGGCTGCGATCACGCGAGACGGTGCCATCTAATAGGCCGACCATCTCGCGGACATGTACTTCCGACGACCACCGGAGGAGTATACGACCGGGTAAAGAGCGAATGGTCTCATAATACCACCGCCGATAACGCCTCGTGAAGGTGGAAGTCCTAGTAGGTGGATACCATCTCGATAATGGCGAGTGCACAGCCGACTAGGTCGGAAGAGGTGAGTGTAACACCATCCGATACCCTCCAAATCGCCTCGCCAATGATATGGGCGGAGAAGAGGCGCCTGAATATCCTGATCCAAGCGAACCGATGTGCACATCTATGTGGCGAATAGGGCTCGATGAACATATAATCGCCCAATCGAGAGGAAGAAAGCCTCCGACGAATACCGATCGTGCTCCAAATCAATAGGCCTGGCTCGAATGCTAGAAGAGTCGAAGAGGGAACTCAACTCGTCAATCACCATCCGTCGCAACCCTAGATGTCCCACGGGCCACGCGATCTGTCTCGGAGAAGCGTAGATGGTCTCGACTCACGAAGTTAATCTATACTTCAGGGCGACCTCCGAGTCAATAAGCCGGCTGCACCCCGGCTAAGTCACTCAATAAGGGTAGACGATCTCGTAGCGTGGACCGCCATGCCGGGATCATATGAGCCGGACGGTTGTAAAATGAAGCCATCCACGTAATCGGATGCCATGGGATCGCTCCGGCACGGCGCAAGGATGCGAGATGAAGTCGGACCACGAGGCACTTCCTATAAATGTTGGCCGGACAGCACGGCCAAAGAAATCCTGTCGCCACGCGCGATCGGGCTCGCCATAACGAACACCGAAGAAGCCGAATGGTGTATGCGGGGGGAGCTAGGTAATAAGAAATAGCAAATCCACCAAGAGATGAAGGCGGCGGATAAGTCTCCCGATCCACGTCATGCGAACACAGGTATCCCGAGACTGGGATGCGGCGCGTCATGATGAATCTCGAGCCGACTCGTACCAAATGGATCTCTCGTGGGAAGCTGCACCCGTAGGCGAGTGTGGACCCGATTCGCATGAAATAGGCGATCCAATGTTCTGAACGAACTCCGGATGCCCCCTCCGTAGATGACGGTAAATCTCATAAATCCTATGCAAAGAAAGGCGGAATCGAGCGAAGTCCCCCGAGTCACGGCGAGACCATGAACTCGCTCATAAACGACCGAAGATCTGACAGCCCCGCCAACCGCCGTATCTCTGGAGGCCTGAGTCGCCCCGATCGTCGATGAATAGAGTGTTGGTGGAATAGTTCCACCGCTCACAAAAGGCCCGTAGCTGTGGCGTGTCGATATGATAATGAAACATCGACAAGAAAACCGAGTCATATATCCCGCCGCCTGCTGTGGTCCCCTCCCGTACGAGCACATACCGGTCCACTCTAGCCGATATCCATGGCACTCTAAGGGAGTGATGAAAGTGGGCAATGGTCCATCTCGTGAGCCTCCCCGTCGATAATCTCCTCGCCTGCGAGATGTGGTCAAAGGAGTCGTAGAAGCAACGCCCTAAGGGCCGAAGGGCATGATGTCAGCGAGGCCGATCATCCCCCGAAGAATAAACCGCCGCCTCGCGGCAGACAGGAGTCGCTTCGGATGGTCGAGACGAGAGGAGTCCAATCGCTGTGGATCCTCGTAGAAAGAATGATAATGACTCAAGGCGACGCTGAATGGCGTCATGAGATGAAACTACAATACCCGAAGAAAAGAAGACGTCATGAGAAATGAAGTGATGAATAACGATGGATAATGCACCAAGACAAGCCTTTCGAGCATTCAAGGCTCGTCTTGCGGGGCGGCTCTTTTGTTTACCCTGAAAAGGTTTCAAGGATGAATGGATGAATAAATGAAATAAATTGATGATAAAATCATAAGAAAGGGGAAGAAGAGAGAGAGCAAGGGAAAGGCGGCCCACCGATCGAGAGGTCGCCGCCTAACCCCGAACAAATCCATTAGTCCCACAACCGAATGTCGGGCATGAAGCAAGAGTATAAATACCCCGCTATTCTCTATCCACTCAAGCATGAGTGACACCCAAGAAGATCGAGGAGAGAGGAGACCTCTCGGGGTGTCACCATGTGATTATATCCTTTCGACAAGCTGACCCACATATTAGCTCTCCCTTATGAGTAGCTCCAACGATATGGACCTAGCCTATTTTGCTAAGAGAGCTAACCAACCCGAACAGCAGGTTAAGCATTAATCCCACAATGGAATAATATGGTGAAAGACGAGGATATAAATACTCCACCACCTCCTACTCATTCGAGGCCGACCTCTGGGAGATTTAGAGAGAGAAAATCTCCGACGGGTCGCCCATTTGATTATATTTTCTCCGACAAGTGGGACCCACCTGGGCGCCCCTTGTAGATGAACCTAATAGCATAGCCTATCCGATAAGTCACCCATGTGACCATTTTCACCGACAGTGGACCCCACACCTCGCCGACCTATCAAGAGGGTCGACCGAACCCTAGAAATCGCCTTTGAAGCTAACCCTGGAAGGAGCCAAGCAAGATAATCCCTATGCTACATGAAATGATGTCAATGCCAAGCTAGCATTTTGATGCAAATAGTTATAAGAAATTCCAAATGCGATTTTGCTTTCAAGGCCGACCCGGTGCCAAAGTCGCGAGCAACCACCTAACTATGCTTTGATTTGTGTCAATTATCGATAAGTAGTCAGTTCTTTGACCAAGTCACCCTCATGATAAGGGATTGAAAGTCAATTTCACAAGATCGATCAAAGCAAAGTCGGGAGCAACCATCTGATCGTGTCTAGATTGATTAATCACGATAAGTAGTCAAGCATTTGATCAAATCAAGCCCTAATAAATATCAATATAAGTCTAATTGGTATTTAGTTAGGGTGGTTTCTGCAAGAGGGAGATGATTGCGTAGACACGTAGCTATAATCGAGATCGTGGATTAATTCATAAGAAATAATAAATGGTTTTATGGACAAAAGAATTTTTAATTCAGAGAAGGAGGGGTAAAAATGGAATTAAAAATTACAGGGATGATCATCATAAATTTAGGGATTTTTGGTGAAAATTTCATAATTTTTGGATGAGTGGAGCTATCAAAATAAATTCAGTGGAAGATAAAACAGATTAAAAATGAAAGATCAAGGGCCGAGATTCGATCAAGGCGTATCCGGGTGCAACTTGGGGACAGAGACACATCCGGGTGCAAGTCGGGGATCCTAAGCACACCTACACCGAATCGGGAAGAGAGAGGTGTGACACGTGTCAAGCATTTCATCGGGCCACCTCACGCCACGTGTCGCACCCCATCGGGTCCACCTCACCTACGCGGGCCCCACACCCCTACGCTGCACCCGACACGTGGCCCCACCTTAGTGCCACGTGGTGGCATGTACACAAATGGGCCACCTCACCACCCTAGTGCCACATGGCACCACACCGTAGGTCCACTTAACCCAACCCCGTGCCACATGGCACAATGCCTGCAGTGAGGCCATCTCACTACCCTGGGGCCACATGGCTCTACACCACAGGTGGCCACTTCACCCTCCCAAAGCTGCCACATGGCAACACCATGGCATCACACCTCAACACTCCAAGTGCCATATGGCAAACTAACCATTGGTGCCACATCACAGGGACTAAGCCACATGGCACTACACTACAGAGCCACCTCAAGACACTATAACGTATAATTAATAGATCGATTAAACAAGTGGACCTATCGTAGCGTGCCAAGTCGATTGATTAAATCTAAGCTGTGGAGTTAACTAATCCACACTGGACTAATGGGCCGAGATTCATATACTTACATGTGGGGCCCATTTGTCGTGTTTATGAATGTATACTCACACAGCAATCACGCACCTAGCCTATACACAGATCTAATCGTAGATTTAAATCAAAAGAAAGAAGCGATGTGTACCTGGGTTCACTTATATTGCGCCTCCGATCGCGGTCCCACCTAGTACTGTGGACTCATATAGCGCCGGACGCACTCTCCTCTTTCTCTTCTCCTTCTCCCTCCCTCTCTTCTTCCTTCTTCTCGATTTAGCGAAGGCGCCATTAGAGAGGTGATCAAGCTCTCCAAAGCTCGCAACTCCAATTCCTTTCACCCGTAGTTAGCCTATACATAGTGAATAAGGTGATCGAGAGAGATGAATACCTCGGGTGATTAACGAGGCACTTCTATTCTCGCTTCAAAATTGAAAATTGATGATGCGTACCACCTTCTATTCACTTAAGGCGACGCCTGTGTATGAAGAAAAGTAGCAGCAGCAATTAGGGGATGAATTGAAGTAATTGAGAAGAAGTGCTGTGAAGTTAAGGCAAACGGAGAAAACTTCAAACCTTGCACTCTCGGGCTTCAATTGGCAATGCTTGTAGCTTCCCCTGTACTTACACGATGCGTGTTTAGGTGATGGAAACTGCCAATTGGATGATGGAGATATACACTTCTTTGATCAAAGCTCACAATCTGTAGTGATAAAGCTTTGAATTTTGGAGATAAACTACAATGGCAAAGAGGGATTTAATGAATGCTCTAGATACATCGGAACGAGTATATATAGTATGTTTGGGATGTTCTTAGAAGGTTCTAGCAAAGATATGAGATGTGAGTCAAACATGGTCAACAAGCCAAAGGCTCGAACTTTGGATTACACGCTTAATGGGGCCCACATCACAATGTAAACACTACTTGTAATCAAGAACCATGTTCATGAGCCAGAGTCCAACGTCGGGGTGTATAAGTGGTGTATGGCTCTAATTCTTTTCGTACACCATCTCAATTGCTTATATAAACCAATTACACACATACGAAACAAGAGTGAGGCAATACACACGCAAGAGATAGAGCATAGCATACCCATTAAGAGCTAATAGTGAGAGACAGAGAGAAAGAGAGGCAAGAACAGAAGAAGAAGTAATAGACCGATTGATCTCAGGTTGCAAACTTGAGAACTCGATTGAATTTCTTCAATCCTTCAAGAAAAGAGCTCTGGCCATCCTTGGATTATAGTCGAGTTAGTGATTTGGAGGCTTGATTTGTGATAATTCAAGAGAAAGGTATGTAATTTGGAGCTTCCATTGTAATAATAACAATATAATCGTTAGCAAATTTTCCATCTTTTCTTTGATTTTCACCTTTTTCACTCTTTTTGTTTATAATCGCTCGATTTGATCCCTTATATTTGCTTCATTTCTCGAGTGAATTTTGATCACAGGGGTTGTAATTGACCTGGTTAAATCGATTGATCTCAAGCTAAAACACGAGAACTCGATACCGTAGGAATTCTTACTTTGATTCTTTGTTTAAACGTCAAATTCATCTCAATTTGTGTTCGTATTTTTTGTATTCAAGGTTGTAGTGTTGTTCAAAGTCGATTCGATCTCAGCTTTAACTTGAGAACTCGACTAATTTGGAGTTTGATACCGGGGTTTTGCCGCGTCGTCGTTACATTGTAAAATCCGTCTTGATCCGAAAATTAAGGAAAGTCGAAGGTGTAATTGAGCGTACGTTTGACCGTTAAGGCGGATACTATGAGTTTTGTAAGGTCCATTAGCGATAGTATAAACAAATGAATCATGAATTTAGTATGAGTTATAATCGATGCACCGAGTGGTATTGTTATGCATTCCGAATAAAGGATAAGAATCAATTTGAATGATCTTGATCATGTCATAATGCATTAGCACACATACGCGATATAGGCCCGAGTGCTTAATTGTCGGAAATAACGATTAATCGCATGGAATTTGTGAGATTTTGATTCTAAGATCGAATGGTACCAATTTATTTAGCCGGGTGCTAGTGTACAAGTAGGATTTACCGTATGGATTACCAATTCCGGAGACCGTAAGCGTTTCGTGACGAGACGATGCTAGGGCAACTACTTGATCGGGAACGAGGTGTAGCCCCAGTCAGCCGCGACACCATTAACGCGAATCTTCGGAGCTCATGTCGATCAGGGAGTCGAGAGAATCGCGGCAACACACTGATATCGACTACGCGCGTGTGTGAATCTTGGAAGAGATCGATCAACGTGATATTGAAATAAAGCTACTGTATTAAATAAAAATGCGGCGATATGAATGGCCGTTCATCTAATACAAATTAATTCAAAAAGCAATCCGCATGCCCAAATAAGAAACGAAAGTTAAATGAAAGATAGTTGTTAATCTTGATACGGATCTGGCGGCCCGCATTAGGCCCATTAATTAAATAATAACAATGTAATAGTAATAATATGGAGTAAATAAATGATTTGAAAATGCTATTGAACTCAAATTGACTCAAACTTGTTTCTAAAATTTTCTTATTTTTTCATACTATTTTTCTATACAATAATATTCTAGTTTTAAAAATATAATCATGATAAAACATTTTAAAAGCAAAATACACCACATATATCGGGTATATTTGACTTAGCTTTGACTTGTCATTTTAAATACTATAAAAATTCCAAAAATACAAATAAAAATCATAAATAACAACTAGATATATTTAGCGATTTTTCAAGTGATTTTCTATGAAATAATAATAGTGATAGTAATATACTATAATAAATGATGAGATTAGCTATATTCTTTGATAAATAAAAAATATAATAATAATAATAATAATAGATATTATATTGATATTTTCTGTAAAAAAAAATAATAATAAAAATAAATAGCACAAAATAAACAAAAATATACTACTATGGTAATAAATAGTAAAATGCATTATAGTTTTATAATATGAATTGTGTTTCTTTTGTTATTTCTATACAAATATACAAAAATATACTTTTGATGAATAAAATGTGATAAAAATAATAGTTTTAATAAAAACATAATGAATTTCATCCCTTATGACTAATAATAAAATCTTATACTTTTCTATAGATAATAAATAGAGATAATAAAAATAGATATAATGAATAGTATAATAAATATAATAGAATATTAGTAATGATTTCTTTTAGTATTTATTATAGATATAAAAAAAATAAATATAATAATAAAATAATAATAATAATAATAATAATGATAATAGTAAAATAAGATAGCTAACCATCTTTTGATTTTGTAAATAATTTCTACATAATGAATAGTATTACAATATAATAG